>CM076654.1:22268721-22455524 GCA_038496675.1 Rachycentron canadum
TTTATATATATATATATATATATATATATATATAGCTCCACTTGAGGGTGGAGACCACAAACCGTAATGATTCAGCCACACATGATCAGCTTACAGTCTGACAGATGGATTCTCTGAGAAAGTGAACAACATTCAAGCTTGCATGATACGGGATGCTGCTCTGACATCAGATGTACAGAGAGGTATCAGCTCCACTTCAGTATTACTCTAACTGAGATCTTCTTAACTTTACCTGGTCAAACATACTGTCAAACTTTAAATGTACAGGCTGTTGATCCCAGATATTAATGGGTGTGTGAAATAAAGCTGACAATATAATACTTAGCTGTACTAAGAGGGAACTGAAGTGGAGAACAGCCTTGAGTGCACATAAGTCAACCTTGAAAAGGTTCCTTTTTGCATGTATCCAATTCCAGACTCCGTCTGCTGTCATCAGCCCTGCCCACTTCCTGCGGTGACAACACCTCATACCTCGATGGCCCAGGAGTACCTCTGGGTGAACAACGCGTCTTTGTCTTGTCTGGAGGAAACCAAGACCTAACGGCCGCATTACGACTCAAGGGATTATGACCCTGAGTTCGCCCTCTCTACTTGTGAATATATGATCATAGTTTAGAAGTATTTATTTGAGGTAAGGCATGCCTTTAAAACCTGAGAACATTTCTAAATGTCTCATTGGCTTTATGTATAACTTGTCTTACAATCTCGTCTCCTCTCTTATTTGAACTTAGTGCTGTTATTTACTAATGTACCATTATTATTAGTATCAGTTATTGCCATTATCATTAATACTCTTCACATCTGATTATTTTGCTTGTGTTCTCTTTTCTCCTGCTCTCGTTCACGTTCCCTCTCTCTCTCCTATCTCTCTTTCCTATCTCTATCTCTTTCAACCCATCCGGTCGAGGCAGACGGCCGCCCACCCTGAGTCTGGTTCTGCTTGAGGTTTCTGCCCCTTGAAGTTTTTCCTGCCACTGTCACCAAGTGCTGCTCATGGTGGATTTCTTGGGTCCCTTTAAATAATTCTATCAAAGAGTTCAAGCTCAATATGTAAAGTGCCTTGAGGTAACTTTATGATTTGGAGCTATATAGATAAATTTGATTTTGAATTGCTGGGAAGCAGCTTGTTACCAGTACTTTTGCTTTCTTGATTCTCCTTTTTTTGTTTTTCAGTTTCTGCTTCAGGCCTTAAACGTCTGCCCCTCTCTGTTGCCATACCACTCTGACCTCAATGCAAATATCTGCTTGAGCACACAACTTGAGCAAATAAATAACTAGGCTTTTGAGAATGTAAGATAGAGGGTGATTTTTTGTTTCAAAAATAAGCAGGAGGAGATTTTTGTTTTATTTTTATTTATTTTTATTACTTTAGAATGAAAATGCAGGTTCAGTGGGTTTAACTAACAGAAGCTTTCCACTCACTCACTACATGCCAGTCAGTTGTTGCTCATCACCCTCTTGTGTCATTAGCATGAAAAGTCAGCTTTATAACTGATGTCTAATGGAAAAAGCCCATGGAGCACAGTCCTCTCAGCACAGTGGAGTCCTTGTCTGTGCAGACAGCAACTTAGTTTCAACCAACACCTACAACTATGTGAGGGACTTGCCTGGAATAACAGAGAGGATAGTGTGTAATAACTTTTCTCGCACAAAGAACTCCTTCTAATGGTTAATGGACTGCACTTATATTGTGCTTTTCTATGCTTATTGGCCACTCAGAACACTTTACACAACAAACAACATTCACACATTCACACCAATATTCAGCACATAAGGCTATTTTCCACCATATGCACACATTCACATTTACACCCTAGCTATTCTGATGTGGGGCAGAGCTGAAAATCAAACCACAGACCTTATGATTAGTGGGAGGAGATGTGCTCTTCTTCCTGATCCACAGCTGTAGAACAAGATTACCTGACCCCAAACCAGATTGAGATGAAATTTGCGTGATCAAACTTTGAATATTCTGGGACCTTTGGACTGTTGACAAAATGAAGAAAGGCTGGGGTATCTGTCCTTCCTCCTTAACAATTGATTGTAATGGTAAATGTACTGACCAAGTGACCATCCTTGGGTATGGAAAGCCTGCTGTCAGAGATAGAGGTGAGACTCAATATTCATTTAATTTGGGATGAAAGTACATACTTTCAGACACTCCTTCACTCCTAAAAGGGAATCATAGTAAAATAGAAGCTGGTGAAGAATAGAAAAGACTATGAGACATTAAAATCCCGTATGTTCACACCTTCTCACATCTGACCTATAACAGCAGGATATGGGTCTGCTTGAATTGTTAGTTTCATTAAGTTAAAAACTGTGTCACGTAGCTGCCCCAGTTCTAATATTGGGAGGTGTGAAGAGCTCTATGGTTGAAGACGCTAAAGACTGCAAACATCAGTGTATTGCTTTTCATCCCAGAACTCTTAAATGCCCAATTTCTATTAGGGATTCATCCATATATTTTTGTCTAAATACTGAATCTAAGAATCCAGATATTTGTGGTGTACTAAACATCCTTCTCCCATACATTCTACACCATCAAGCTACTCCACAGGGCAACCTAGGTGCTCTTAGACCAGATTGAATACACAGTATAACCTCTCCAGTGTGTCCTCCTCCCAGCTGCACGTGTCCAGAAAACCTCCAAAAGGAAATGTCCGTAAACCATCTGAACCAGTGACCAAACCATATCTTGCACAACCTGAGATCAGATTCACAATGAAGTAACTGAGATTCTGGATGTCTGACCTCCTCACCTAGTTCCTAAGGGTGGAAAATTTGTTTACTTCATACAATGTTCATGAACATTGTATGAAGTAAACAAACATTGAACATTGTATGAAGTAAACAAATTTTCATAGGGATTATACTCCAAGGAACTGGATCATAAAATGTGTGGAATTAAATGATGTGAAGACGTCATAGCGCAGACTGAGTGTTTGTAGTATACAGGATTTTTCTCCTGTATACTACAAACACTCACTCTGATCCATGACGGAAGCCAAGAACAATGAAGACGTTTAATTCCACCCATGTTGTGACACATTGAAGGAGACACAGAATTAACTTGCCTGCAATAAAAGACTGACCTAAACACCAATATTAACATGTGAAATGAAATAAGCTCAAGTGGGCTGTCATAGAACCATGAGCAGAATAAAGTTTGAGGGGACAGTGCCACCCACTGGGACTTGGAGATATAATTACATGATTGTATTCAGAAACATAATACAACGGAAAAAAAATCACCAGACCTTATATCTCGTTCAGTCTTGTTCAAGCTGCAAAGCTTTTTACCACAGAATATATTAATATGAAAGTATTTGTCCTGAAATATGAATTTTGGAATTGCAGGATTAATAAAGTATCCCTGGGTAATATTTTGAGGAAAGTGATTCAAATTAGCAGTGATCTGAGGTCAGGGCAACTCATTTTACAACAAACTGTAGTGGAGCTGGCTGAATGCACCGTGCAGGGCATTGTCACACAAACTGTTAACACAACATTGTAAGAATACCACCATCACTAAAATGTCATTGTTTGTTGTAACTAAGATTTATCTTAATGAAACTAAGAGACCGAGACCAGGAATTGACAAGGAAAAACTGCCCCAGATCAAACGCACGCAAAGAAAGTACTTGTGTGTTGTAAAGTTGTTATCACAAGAACAGCTATTATTATATTATTATTATTTAATACTTGTAACAGTAAGTTTAATAAGTAAGCTTTGCTCTGTTTTGTTTCAACCATTGTTTTTCTTTGTAAACATATTACTCATTATCACACATTTTTCAGAGAATTTAATTTGAAAATATAATATAAAAATAATAAACAAATAGAGAATGAGCTATACTTCATCCTTTGTGCATGAACATTTGGGCTGACCTTATTTGATGCCTTTGCGAAAATGATATTAGGGCGAAGAACAGGAGTCACTAGGTGGTTCACTGGTCTAAGGTGCATACCATGTAACTATCATGTCCTTTGCATGAATCTGTCCTCTCTCTACCCCCATGTTTCCCTTCACTCTTTACTCTGAACTGACCAATAGAAACACATGGTTACTCCCTGACTGGGTCTTATAACAGATAATGAATCAAGTGTTATCAATGCGAGCAGCAGTTAAAGCCTGCATTTTTTTGCCAGAACTTTCTTTAATGTTATTTATTATCATTACTATTGATGCCACCATTACCTATGAGTATTATTTTCACGATAACAATCAACAGTATAAACAGCTGTTCCCGGTCTCTCTGTCCTCCACACCATGATGTTGTGTAGTACAGTACAGACTGGTAGACAGTACAGGCTACCTGCACGGCCCTGGTATAAATACCACGTGGTACTCTAAATCCAGCATCTTTAATCTTCTCAGGGTTAGCCTTGTGTTTTTTGCAGGAATATGGATCTCTAGAGCACTTGCTGCTCTCCATCACGAGATATAACTGGAGGTTTTTTTGAGCGTCTTTGTCATGTGCCCGCTCACTTAACAGCTACACTGATCGTCTTTAATTGTTGGTTGTGTATGAATTCCTCCAAATGCTCTGGGCATTAGCTGTATATAAGTATTATAATGCACAACTGGTCTCAACAACCTGGTCTCCTAGCTGAGCGTCAGAACCAGTATCCAGGTCGAAACAACAAAGATCCATGAGTACATCTGGAAGATGGCCCCAAGTGATGACCTGCTTAGTGAATACCTCAGGCAGCACAAAGCCAATGAGGAGAATAAGGGAGAACAGGAGGAACCATCCTGGGAGTCACAAGCCCCTGCACAGCATGTACCACTGGCAGATAGAAGAAGGGGCTGATATTTAAAAATCCTGTGGCTGAAAAAGGCTCGACTGCAAAACAGCACAGAGGCACTAATCATGGCAGCACAGGAACAGGCCCTGAGCACCATCAACAGGGGCTGGGGTCTATCACCCCAGGCAGGTACATGGATAGCATTACCAAGTGACTGGCATTAGTATACAGGAGCATCTGTGCTGAACGGTCTGGAAGGTGTTTGAGAATGAACAAGCTGATACACTGTGGGACTTCCAGATAGAGATTGAAAAACTGATGATGGCTAGCCAACTGGAGGTGGCTCTATGGCTCGGACTTGTTTGTCCGACACATCCCACAGACGTTGGATTGAACTGAGATGTGGGGAATTTAGAGGCCAAGTCAACACCTTGAACTTGTGGTCCTCAAACCATTCCTGAACCATTTTTGCAATGTGGCAGGCTGCATTTTCTTGTTGAAAGAGGCCATGTGGCATTAGGGAATACCATGTCCATTAAGTGGTGTACCTGGTCTGCAACACTGTTTAGGTAGGTGATACGTGTCAAAGTAGCATCCACATGACCCTAACCCTAACCCAAGCTTTCCCAGCAGAACATTGTGTAAAGCATTACACTGCTGCCACCATTTTCCTTACTTCCCATAGTGCATTCTGGTGCCAGGTAAGCAACGCACATGCACCCAGCCATCCACATATCTTTTACATAGTTATCATGATAAATCTGACCAGGCCACCTTCATCCATTGCTCCATGGTCCAGGTCTGATGCTCACATGCCCATTGTAGGAGCTTTTGGAGGTGGACAAGGGTCAGCATGGGCACCCTGACCTGTCTAGCCAGTTTGGCCCATATCAAAATTTCACTTGCTGCCTAATATACCATATACTGGTTACATACATACAGCCAATCCCAGTTGACATTGGATGAGGATGGGGCGCATCCTGGAGAGGTTGCCAGTCTATTGCAGATATTACACATCCTTATAACCTGAACTACAAAGCTGGTTAACTATTTCAGTTAACCCTGGGTTTATCCATCCAGGAAAGAGGTGTTTTTGATTAGAGGCAAAAACTCAAACTCAGACAGCGAAACCGTCCACTTATCTAAATAGATGTATACTGCACATATTTATCACTTTATTGTAAACTCTTGTTCCTGTCAGGCTCCTGTAAAAAGGATGTCTCAGTTTTTCCTGGTATCTGATTGGTCAGTAGTTTGGCCGTTGGCAGGTTTTGATCTGATTCTCTGAAGTTAACCTGCCCCAGAGCAGGTTAGGAGTTCAGCATGAGTTAGGGGCCAGAAAGTGTAGGTGATGAGTGGATTGGCAGCAGGTTTGAAACGGAAGAGGAAACTGACTGAAACAGACACATAAACAGAGAGACAGGACACAACATGGAGAGGAGCAACAGGAACACTGGGAATGAGGGAGCGATACTGAAGGACCCAACAAACTCACTCAATAAGTGTATATAACATTTATTATTATGTTTTTCTATGGCCCTTATATTCTCTTAAATGTATGAAAAAAATAAATTCAATGACAGCAACAGGTTTATTCTGCATTTGCCATTTGTTCTGTAATATCTGCTGTGAGTGAAATATTCAGAATCCATGTTTATTCACGGCTCAACTATTCATCCCCCACATTACCAGCTGTTTAGACTGTGTTGTAAAGTATCTTTGTAAGCACTGCAGAGTTTTTGTTTGTGTACAGGTCGTTTTAGTCATCGCTTTGAAGATGCTGAGGTGACAGAGTCCTGCTCTCTCTCTCTCTATCTATAGTGGGTGTTAAGACGGATTACACTTTAGTTATGTAACTCTGCGCTGCGCTGGATTGGCGTCTTGAGTCGCGCATGCGCAAAGCGACGCAGCAAACTCCAAGATAAAGCGGCGGCGAATGATCTGAGCGAAGTTTCCGAGGTGCGGGAGGTTCCTGCGGGAGTGGAGGTGAGTCCGGCTGTGGTGTGTGTGTGTGTGTGTGTGTGTGTGTGTGTGTGTGTGTGTGCCCCTCACTGGCTATTTTCTCTGCACTCGCGGGGCTGGGATCGTTTGATGGAGCAGATAGTGTGCGGGTATTAAATGAGGTTTCCACACCTCCAGCCGGCGACCACGCTCCAAACGCAGTGGCGGCCAATTGTAGATGGAACAAAATGTTCTGGGTCCGAACCTGAAGCTGCCGCTGTCCCGCGGAGCCCCGAGCGGACTCTGTGTCCCCTGGGTAAAGAGGGCAGAGAACACACTTCTGAACTTGTGGATGTTGAGCATCACTTGCTGAAGTGCGCAGACCACTTGTCGCGCAAACTGCACTTATATCCCCTGTGAGGACACTGACATAATACCTGACCTCACCCTGAATCCACACTGACAGCTGCTTGACACAATATTGTACCACAAGACAAAGGCACCCGTCAGAAAACCTTTTATTTTCTCACAGCGTTTCTAATAAAAGTTCTCTGTCAGTTGTTAGTAGATGGTCTCAGCCAGGATGTTTAATTAAAAAAAAAACAAAAAAAAAAAAACCAAAACTGGGCTGTAAAAACTGTACATGCCAGCTCAGGTCTCACTCACTGTTGTGGGAGGGCAATATAACCACAGAGATAAAGTTCACTGTCTTAGGTTGGCGAACAATTTGATTTCAAACCGTGAACTCCAGGGCTGCCCTGCGTTCCCCAGGATGTAGCTGCTCCCTGCTTTGTGCCTGTCTCTCCAACTCAAGGTACGAAATGTTTGATCACAGACCCAGGCCCCAAGTCTTCAACTTGCTGGATGAAGGACAGACTGTATTCATCCATTAAGTTTCAGTGAGTTTTTTTTTTTTTTTTTTTACACCTCACAAAAAATCCAGCATCTTGAAATATTAAAATATTTCCTCGGATCAATCAAAAAAGGATTTACAATACAGAAATGCTAGAAATTTCTGTGATTGGATTAGATACCAATCACAAATGTTGCACAAGCTTGTTTTTTGGACAACTATCATGTGAGGTAATGAGCGTGTCAGCATGATTCTCAGGGTAGAGCTGACACATCTGGTTTATAGATGCATGAGTGGTATTCACTACTCCCCTCCCTGAGGGCGCACTAGGCCTACTTTTGCCAGAGCCATGCATCCACACACACACACACACACACACACACACACACACACACACACACACACACACACACATGCGCACGCACTGCCAGTTTTCAGGTTTGTTTTTCCTGTCCCTCTCACGCTCACAAAAGACAGACTGGATTTTCTGTTTGGTTAGTGATGCTGAATGACTGTGTGTGGGAGAGAGACACAGTGGGAGAGATGGCAGCTGTTATGTTCAGACTGTGTTACTGTTAAATATATAGTAATTGTCAGTGATTCACTGAAAATTGAACCTCCTCATACAGGCCTAACCAGTCCTTATTCCTGTCCCAACACCTGGACTACGTGAAGTCTGGGTCCCTTTAGGTTTGTATGATGAAGAAAATCTGAAGATTTGATTTTATTGTGATTTTTTTTCAAAAGCTAAAAATAACATGGGTCTGATTGAGCTCCTCCTCCTTCAGGTTATTTAGTATGAAATGTGCTTTAATGCTGCCTTAAGTGAAAAAGAGGCAGGTAGAATTACTTTGTCCTCTACTCTCCATTTCTCACACTGCACTTCCTTCCTTCTTTCTTTTACCAAGCAGGAATATCTGGGCAGAAACCAACACGGTGCCTAGTACTGGTAACTTATGTCGGGGGAAAACACTCCCTCTAAGAACTGGTCCTGCAGTTGGCTCCAATTTTACTATCAAATCTTCATCACAGGATGGAGCATGTATGAGATGTCTAATGTGTAGGTAAACAGATGTAAATTTATATCATATACTACTTTCAAATGCAAACTGTTCTCACTACTTCCTGTACCTGTTATTTGAAATCCTTCTGCAGGGTGGTTTAATTTGCAATGCAAAATGTACATAGTGGAAACACTGCAAGGGCATGATCCTTCACCTGCTCTGAAACCAGGTATTGAACCTTGGTTTCTGTGGTGGTGTACAAATTGTTCTCAGATTGCTTAACCAAGTCACAGTCTGAAGTCCTGTTCAGGTATGCGTATATGTTTACACACTGCTGCTCTACAACTTGTCCTGGTGATCTAGATACTAAGTTTCTCCAGACACCTGTCACTATGTGATTTTAATTTAAGTTGTAGTGGACCTGTTGATCCATTAATTACTGATATTGTTTACTGTTCCTGCCGCCTTCTTCTAGTTTGATGTCTGACTAGGATAGTGTAGTGCTGTTATACTGCCCTCATCAGTCCTGGGGAATCATATCTCCAGTACCTACAACATATCTGGTACCTTCACCACCAAAAAAGCACCTGCAGAAATGTCTGGATTTTTGGCATCGACTTGGTACCAAAGTCCGTTTTCATGATGTTACTTATCTACTATATATTATTACAGATGTAGTATTTATTGATCTCGTCATCTACCCTGATAAAGCACATAAAAGACTACAAACAAACCTTGTTATGTAAAATGTTGTATGACATCAATTATTCTTCTGTGAAGGTTTTTTTTTCCTCTGAAAACATCGTAATGCAGTGCAGTTAGTACATGTCACAGCCATGGTCCTCTATTGTAACTGTTGTTGTGTTCAGTCTTCACATCGTAACTTTTTAATGAACTCGAAGCCAGAGGTAATTTTGACATGTTAGCCATTTTAGCTTCAGGTGCTTGTTCACTGCCACTGAATCTGAATCAACAGGCACAGGCCAGTAAGAAGAAACTAAAGTTTGTAATCCTAACTGAAACTACGTTTAACTTTCACACTTCATTACTCTAAGAAGAGATCACTGAAGATTAACTGTGGATCGGATCAGATAACTTCCTTCAGTTAAATTTTATCCTCCAGAGAAACTATGACCTGTTTGCTTCAGAAGACGGTGCAGGGAGTAGATGTGAGGTTGTGATTGCAATAATTTTTACAAATAAGCAATTAATTTTACTATTTAAAGTACATGCCAACATAGAAAGTCTCAATGGCCTCATTTTACACAAGTAGATGGAGAAAATATTCTACACCAGGAAAAAGCTCCTTGCTCTGTGTGGTCCATGAATAAATGTTATGGTTTTTTTTTTTTTTTTTTAATATCTGTTGCCCTTTCTGTGACTGTTCTGGAGTCTTTGTCTTTGTGTACAATGGATGGCAGTAATAGCTGAATGGTGGTCACTGCTCTTTCTCACAGCTTTCAGTTGTGTAAGGATGAAGTTCCCTGTGGATCTCCTGGCCAATGTCAGTCACACTGAGCTGGAACAGTCAGCCCACAACTACATGAACAACCTCCTCTACAACAGCCCTGACTCTCCTCCACACCTCACCTTCTCAGACTCCACCAAGGTAAAACATAATTCAGTCAGTAGTGAGCTAGGTTGTCCTAGCTCACTACTGACTGCACCAGCGTTTCCCTTCCCTTCAGTTAGGAATATTAAATGTCAGCTCGAGAAATGTAATGTCTTTTTTTTTTTTTTTTGTTCATTTTGAACACATTCAGTGTAGGTTGGAAAGTATGTGAACCCCTTGACTAATGATGTGGAGTCCAGTAAATGACACCAGATTGAAGGGTTAGAGCTACTTCAACCAATTTAAAACAAACAAACAAACAAAAAAAAAAAAACCCCAACAAACAAACTTGCTTTTCTCAAGAAGCATCTGCTGATGTAAATGGTGCCTCGCAAAAAAAGAGCTCTCAGAAGACCTGATATCAAGAAATGTTGATTGGCACGAAGCTGGAATGGATTGCAAAGTCATCTCAAAGAATTTAGATTATAAATTATAAAAACTGACTGTCAGAGCTGTGCGCTTCAAACTCTGTGTGGATGTGATATAATAGCTGCTTTTGTCTTGCTCAGGCCTATAGTAAAAACAAACAGATGCATTGAATAAGCTTTGAGTCTGATGGTAGGCCTTAAAATACTTCCTCAGGCAAATGTCCAAGTAGCTCAGGTCACGTCAATTAGCCTATCAGGAGCTTAGAAAGCAGTGACATCATTTGCTGGTGTTTTCCAATCAGCTTTAAAGGCTCAGTAAACTTGGTGTCCCTAACCTTCTGGGTCATTGGAATTGTGATTAGATACTGAATTAAAATCTGAACTGAAAGAATCCAGGGGAAAAAAATTCATGTACAAAATACATGATGGCCTTACTACAACTATAATTTGATATATATATATATATAAATTTACTACTCCTGAAGAGAACAAAGTCATATGTAATAAATGAATTTTATAAACCTAATTCTGGGAGTCCTGTGACCTAAACCGCTGCGTTAGAACAATAGTCCTGGAGTCTTTGACTCAGTAGGAACGTCACTGGAAGCTCATAGTTCAGTTACTGAATGGATCTAACTTTTTTTAAGATCAGTATGTCAATGAAATCCTTCACGTGATAGAAGACTGCGCACTGAGCTGTCTGTCTGTCCTCAGGTCGCCATAGACATTTCCAGCGTGGGCGTCATCCCTCTGTATGGATCCAGTGATAAACATAAGATACTGGCCCTCTTCTCTCCCAGCGACCCCTTCACTGCAGTGGCTCTGTACTTGCTGGACCAGTGGTGGACAGTGGACGATATTCTGAAGACAGCAGACACTGCTCGAGATGGAGCTGTGGAGGTATGAGGTGACGCTTCATCCACTGTCACTACAACCTGATCTCAACATCATGGAGTCTGTCTAGGATAACATGAAGAGACAGGGATTTGAGGAAGCCACAGAAGAGCTGTTCTCCAAGATGTTTGGAACAACCTACCAGCGAAGTTCCTGCATTTTGTTAATTGATGAAAATAAACTATTAACAATTCCATTTTTGCTTTTTTTTTTTTTTTTTCACACCTGCCTAAAACTTGCACAGTAATGTATGTATTGCTGATTGTAATACTGATTGAATTAGTTGTTCTTCCTGTCTATACTGGCTGTGAAGGGATCCCTTCTTATTGTGACTACACTGGAGCACAAAAGTCCTTTTAGAGTTTCCTCAGACAGCATTTCCTCATTAAGTTGTGATGGAGGTGTACTTTGTGGTAGCTGTGTAGGTTTATGCTGTTGATCACAGGGGTAGTTCTCAGGGTGTCTATTTTAGTGCTTACTCTTGGACTCCTGTTTTAGATTGATAAAGTAGAAACTGGGTACTTTTATATTTGTAATAACATTTTATGTTTCTATGTGTGTCCCTCAGGTGGAGTCAGTTGGGGAGAGAATAGTTTTATTCATCCTTAATCGTGTTGTCTATAGAGCTAAGGAGATGAACTCTGAGGAGTTTCCCTTCCTTTGCCATGGAGAAAAAGATTATGCAAAAATCCTCTGGAGAAATGGAGAGGCTGTTGGCTTCTACTCAGTAAAACCTGCAGGTGATTTATGCGATAAATACATTCATTTTCATATGTATAGTGGAGTTGAAACATTTTGGAAAGTTGCCTGACTTTTAGACCACACTGTACCTCAAATATGATTTTTTTGTTCTTTGGTCTGTAGTTGGGGTCCAGTCAGTGCGTGTGTTGATTTTCTAAATGATCCTTCTGCTAAATCTGTTTACTGCATGTGGTTTTGATGACTGTGTGGTATTGGAGACTGGCTTTAATCCACGTGTGATAAACTGTTGGTACATTAATCTGCTTTCTTTCTCTTTTCTGGTAGGCACTTCCCTTTGCAATTCCCTTTCAGCCAGACGCTATCTGCTCCCTGTGATGGACTCCATGTTTGTCAGAAAAAGTCAGCGTGGTAAAGGCTTTGGCCTTCAGATGATGGAGGACTTTGTGCTCAGTTTCAAAGAGGGCTCCCTGGGGTTGAGGTACCCCCTCACAAAAGCCATGTATAAAGGTGCACATCCACCTTGCAGCTTGTGTACCTTACTGATATGTACAGTATGACTCTACTTTCTCAGAAGTCTTTGTGCTTGGTATAAAAACTATATTACTATAGGTTTAATGGACTCCTCTTTGTTCCTAGTGTGTGAGAAGTACCTTTGTCAGTACCCAGGAGACACAGACCTGCTGTGGGAGGTGGAGAGCATAGGTACACCCAACCAGAGGACCAGTATCGCCACCAAGATCCAGGGCATGGATCTGAGCTGTAAGAGCAAAATCTGTACTATGGAACTAGATCAATACATCAGTCAGGACAGCGTATTTCAAAAGATTTCACAGTATCTAAATTGCATTTTCAATCGTAAAATTCTGTAACTTTACTGCAAAATGATTTCATGGTTTTTCTGTCAATGTACTTATTTAGCCATTCAAGTACTTCATTCTGTTTCTCAGGTGTTTCCAAGGGTCTCTCGTTCACAGAGGAATCATGTGTGATTACTGAAGTGACTGAAAAAAATGAGCAGAGGGAGGAACTTGCCAAACAAATAAAAGAAGACAAATCCACAGAATATGCAGTTGTGGTAAATTATTGTCATTATTTCCAATTCCAATTACAAATTATAAACAAATGATTTCTACAAGTAAACTTAATCTGTGATTTTTGACACACAGGAGGAAGCAACAGTGCTGAGAGTTACCAAAGGTGAGCATTTCATCATTTCACATCGACACTGTAAACTTTCAATGTAACTGTGTATTGTTTGTATGATTTAATGTAATCGTGGACAGTTTCACAGGCTGAGGAAGTGCCTGTTGCAGTCCGGGGTAGGAGTAGTGACTCAAAACGAAGAAACTCCACAGAAAAGACCCCAGAGGACAAATCAGAAAAAGTAATCAGGTCTGTATGACTCAAAGCACGGGACTCATGAAAACATAATTAATGTATTTACATTAGGAAAGTAATAGTCAGTTTTATGTGCTTTTGAATGTGATCTGAAGTCAAATGTAATTGCTGAAATGGTCAAATGGCTACAGCAGAAGACCACTGTCTGACGGCTCTATTTGCATGAATGGATTTATGCTTTATTAGTACAATGATGAAGTTGAAGCCTTTTAGACCTATATAGTCTTCTCAGCCCAATACTTTTCGGTGTTAGCGCTATTGTCCATTAAGGAAAAAATATATAAATGTGTGTATATATATATATATAAAATAAAATGCAGCTTTTATGAAAAAGAAAGTAGGAGGGTTGCTCACCTGGTGCACCTGAGCATGTACTATTAAGGCTTAGTCCTGACCGCAGTGGCCTGGGTTTGAGTCCAATCTGTGGCCATTTGCTGCTCCCCCCCCCAATGTGGGCTGCCTTTGAGGTATAGCTACATCGATACAATACTGCAGTAAGTTGAATTCAGAATAGGCTCAGGAGCCAAATGTAACGCATAAGACAAATGCACACTGATAAACTAAGATGCTCCAAAACTTGTATTCCAACCACAAGCTCAAGCCTGTTGCTGCAGTAGCTCTAACACTGTGACACTACTTCTGACTTTGAGATTGTGAACATAGCACAGGAGAGTGTGCTCAGTGGCACCACTGAAGAGGCATCAGGTCTGACTTGATTCCTTAAACACACATGCATGCACACTCCAGAGACTGTCTAGAAGCTTGAGCTGACTTTCCAGAGCTGGTGTGCAGGACTGCCGGGCAAATACACCACAAAAATAGAGCCAAATGCAAAAGGGACTGTGCATCCTGCTCAGGCAGCCTTCTGTGCTCAAAGAAAAGATTGAGCAAAAACTCTTTGAAATGGAAGAAGACCAGAAAGCGACATAGTTAAAGTTGAACAGCCAACTGAATGGGTCAGCTTTATGGTGGCTGTCGTGTGAAGAGATAATAAGGATTTGCATAGTTGCCAGCAATTTAAATGAAGTCATCAAGAGAATACCAACCCATACACACTGTCAAAGAAACTGTGCTCCCATGCCAGGGGCCAAAGTATTCCCTGTCTTAGATGAAAAGTCTGTTTCCAGATGGAACTGGATGCAAACTCTTCACAGTTGGTAGATTCAGGTGCCTCAGACTACCGTTTGGAGTCGAGTGTGGCCCAGGGATTGCATGCTGCGACCTACAACCTGAAACTCAACCTCAAAATGTCACATTTGGCAAAGCCTAGTCCTGTGGGACACTTACTACAGTCTGGTGCATGGCATGAAAAGGCATGTTCACAGAGGTGTTGTTTTTATATCAATGCCAATTGGAACTGGAACTGATAAATACCTGTGTCAACCCCTGTCATTTGACCTGGGTCTGAATGCTGATTGTAGCCTTTTCCAATGCTGACAAAAGCCTGGTGTTAGTGGGTCTTAGAGGGCTGCCCTGATAAGCCTATGCTTATTGCCAAAAGTGGTCCACATTTGATTTGTGATATTTGAGCCATATTTATTCTTTTCTTGTATGGGCCCCTTTAGAGTCACAGCCACATTACATATTAGTTAGAGCACAGTGTCTTTGCTAATAAAGGCCCACATATTTACTATTCTATATGTTGGCCACTCTGGGCTCACCCAGATTAACCCAGTCGTTACTGTGCCATATTTTTTGCCAAAAGCTTGCTTTAGAGTGACCCATATGTGGGTCATGTGTCCTGATAGTGAGCAAGTTCAGAATCTGTCATGACTGTTTTGGCATCTTCTCAGAATCTAATTTTGAGTGGTCTATTCATCTTCTCATAGACGATCTGCTTCTACATCTCTACATTATATGATGCTTGAAATTAACAAATGATATGTAACATCTTTTAGAATCGAGGATATTGAAGCAGTAACATCCAGACAGCAACATGTTTCTGTGCAAGGGAAGACAGTACAGCATGTCTTTGATTTGGAGCAGACTGAGGTGTGTGAATAAGCAAATTCTCACGTTTTTTTTCATATTTGATGTCTTTGTCTCCTATACAGCAACTTGCTTGTGATTCATTTTTTTTTTTTTGTTGATTTGTTGCTTAAGTTCAGAGTGGCTGCTGAAGAAAATGACAAGGATCTAGTTGATTCTGTACCTGAAGATGAAGCGGCTATGATGTTGGACAAACTAGCCACTGCCCTGCCATCACATGACCTGGAAGAACCTGATGTTGTAGCTACACCTTTGACTAAGGGGCCACAAGTAGAAGATGATGCTACACAGTATCTGAAAAATGAGTCGAAGATCATTGAGAACGTGACATCAGAAATTGAGGAAACAGAGGAAGAGTGTCAGAAGGAAGACACTGAAGAATCGGTATCCTCTGAAGAACCCTTAGAGGTACGCAAGGAAGCAGAAACACTGGATGAAGTGGGAGAGGGAACTGAAATAAATGTTTCTGATGAAAAATCTGAAAGAATTACATGCCACGAGTTAAGTCTATTAACACATGCACCATCAGAAGATACTGAAGATGAAAAAACTGGAAAAAATGTTTTAAAAGTCCACAGACAGAGATCTGAACAGCAGAGCCAGCCACAAGAGGCAGTGATGGAGGAAACTACAGCCAAGGATGGAGGGAAAAGTGTGAGACAAAGAATTGTTTTGAGCACCTCCACACACAACCAGGAAGTATGTGAAGAATTAGAGAAAGAGGTAGATGAAGATGCAGATAAGAGTGAGGGTTTTACAATTGAAGTAGAGAAGTTCACTGGAATGGAGAGAAAAGAACAAGAAGAAATTACCTCCATAAAAGAGGATCTAGTTACTGTGGGAAACTTACTAGATCGTGAAAGGCAACAGAATGAAGATGAACAAGAGACGAAGAAAGAAGATGGCGAAGTCAGGGCTTCCACAAAACTTCCAGATACAGCAGAGACTGATCTTACAAAGGAAAAAGTAACAGATGAATCTGACAAAGAACAGAGGGGTGAAGCTGTAGAAACATCATTGATACAGGATAAACAAGAGGACTCTGACGAGGAAATAGAGGAGCCCCCTGTTGTGCTAATGAGAACCGTGAGAGGGAGAAAGACGGTCAGTCATGAACCGAAGCCCAGACAGAAAAAAACCAAAACGCATCAGAATCAAGAGCCCACAGATCAAGCTGACCTCAGAGCAGGAGGGTCTGCTGAAGAGAAAGCAGATGAACAAGCAGTGGAAAGACAGATGGAGGAACACCACAAGGTAGAGGATGAGAAGCCTGTTGACAAAACAGAAGAAGAAATATTGACCACGAGAATTTGTGAATCTGTATTGATAGAAGTTACATTTCCAAAGGCAAAGGGAGCAGCAGGGGATGCTGTATCTTCATCTGAGATGAACATGGAGAATAGGGAAGTGGACAAAGAAGACACTGGTATGGTCAGTGGAATGATAAACAAACATGCTGTTCCTGCTTCAAACACAGTAATGACTGAAGTTCAAGGTGAGGCTGGTGGGTCAGGAGATAAGGAGGCTCAGGACAAGGACATTGCCTCTGCCTCTGAAGTCCAGAAGCTCCAGAATGCCACTGTCGTCTTAGTGGACCTAAGATCAACTTGCCATCACCTTAGTGTGAATAAAGCAGAAGAAAAAACATTTGACAGAGAGTCTGCTGATCCCGAACTGCAACAGATGGAACTGGTAGCAGCAGAAGAGAAGCAAGTCTCAAGCTGCATTGCAGAGGAACAAACATCGGGGCCAGAAATCATAATGTTGGGAGAGGAGGATGGAAGGAAACGGGAAAACTTTACGGAAAAATCTGTACATGCAACTACAGAGGTAGATACTGTCAAGAAGGATGAGCTTGGCGAAAGTAATTCTGGAAATGAGGATAAATCTTCTAGTGTGGATGAGAAAAAAACGGAAGCAGCAGTTATCAAAACAAGAGGTAAAAGCAACCAACAGCAGAGAGGAGACAACAGTGGTGAAGATATTATTGAAAAGGAGGTGGAAAAAGCAGATGGGGGCACCACTGAGGTTGAAGGAGCGATGGAAGCTGTGGCACTGGAAGCAGAAATGGTAATAGTTCCGGCAGAGGAAAAAGAGTCGGTCTCAGAATGTGCTGATACCAAAGCAAACATTACAGTAAGCGATGATGCTGAAAAGGGGCCAGTTGTTGAAACCAGATCTCTGAGAAGTGGACCAAAGACAGTCCTAGCTACACCAACACACAAAACTGCAAGAAGCAGAAAGCAAGGGGATGAACAAGGAGCACAAAGCCATGATGAAGAAATTGCATTGACAACAAGAACACAGAAAAGGGGCAAGATATCTGTCTCAGCCGTACCCAAAGATGCAGGGGTAGAAAAAGCAGCTGTCAAGGAAGCAGCTTTAGAAAAGTACAATGAAGAGGGAGAGGAAAAAACTGAGGAGGTAGGAACAATGATTATGCAGGGAGCTGCTTCTGAAACAGAAGAAACTATAGAGCCAGAAATGGATGCACAGAAAAGGAAAACAGTTTCAGAAGAAGGACTAAATGTGGGAGAGATCCAATCAGAAAGCACATCCAAGATATTTGCAGATAGAGAGGCAGAGGCCTCGAGTGAAAATTACGATATGAAGCCAGTCACGGCAGTTGAGGAAGTGGCTGCTGTAACTAAATCTCTGAGAAGTGGTGGAAAGACATCCAGAGCTCCACCAAAAACCAGAAGCAGGAGAAGCAAAAAGCGGGAAGATGAAGACGAGGAGGAAGGAGGGGAATCTGTGGAAAAGAGCACAGATGGAGATGAGCTTCCAATAGAAACAGAAGGAGATAAGAGGAAAGCCCCAGATGATGATAGAAGAGGGGTGAAGAGCGAGGAACTTGTTAGTGCAGAAGTGGAAGAAATATCAGAGAAAGGAACAATGTCAAAGACTGAAGAGGAGGAAAACACAGCTGGAGTTACAGCTGTCACAAAAGATGCTCCAGAGGCGGGACGGGCTGGTACCACTGAGACGGATGAGGATGACAACACAGAGGCTCCAGTTGTTGCTGATGAGAGAAAGCCCTCAGAAGATACAGAGGAGGGGGAACAGTCGATCTACACATCTGAGGTGGCAGAAACTGCAGCTGGACACAGTGCACAAAAGACACTGCTGGTAGCAAAGGACAACAAGCCAAAAGGTGTTTCTAATGAGGAGGAAGCAGCAGTTTTTGAAACAAGAGTTCTGAGAAGTAGCGAGAAGGCAGTGACAGCTAAATATCAAGACAAAGCCACCAAAAGACGAGATGATGAGCAAGAAATGGTGGCAGCTGGAGAGAAAATCGCAAAAGATGAATCAGCAGTAGAAACGAGAGTTTTGAGAAAGGGAAGGAGGCCTTTTCTTGCCACACCGAGGCATATATCCAAAAGAGCCCGCACACAGTATCAGCCAAAGGAGGAGCTAAAAGGAGCAATTACTCCAGCTGAGGAGACTAAAGGAGAGGAAACTAAAGCCAATCAGGACAAAAACAGTCATGAGGAAATAGGAGAAATGGATGATGAAGAAGTTGTAGCTCAAAAAGAAGATGCCAATCCAGAAGATGAGATGAAAAAAGTAGAATCGGTGCCATTAACAGATACGGGATCTTACACTACCACTGTAGAAGAGCCAATAGTTGAGGATGCATATGCAGTGGCACAGGAAGCTCCAGCAGTAACAAGACCCCCTCAGAACAAAAAAAATCCTTCAAATAAAAAAATTAAAGTTAAAAAAGCAGAAGAAAAGAGCCCTCAATCAGCCCAGAAGAGAAGTCTTCGCAAGAGAAAAACTGCTGAGGTAACACCTGAATGTAAATCTAAGCGTCACAGCAGAATTTAGGATGTTCTGGATACTATGATTGACACTGGGACCAGAATACATTAAGAAATGTATAGTCATAAAAGAAAATTTTGCAAAATGCAAATAAAACCCCAAAAAACATGCACGTTTTTATGCAAGCAGGCATCCTGTAGTGTACACAGTCACAATGTGTAGGCTGAAAAATTACTGTGGTTTTCATTTTGAATTAAAGTGGGACCTTGGAACTTTGGATGAAACTGTTAAATTTAAAAACCACTCTGACGTTTTGCTGCTATGCCTTAGTTGGTTTGGTATAAACAGATGCTTATGTGGCTGACACAAACTTACTGTGACATTACTAGGTATATTCTCGTGCTGCCATAGACCTTTTGAGGTCTATGGCAGCACGATTGCAAGAGATAATCATATACGTAATGATAATGGCATTACTCTGTAATTGTTAATTGTGACTTACCTGTGTCCATGTGTCAATGAAAGCTAAAAGAGACATGCTTAGAAAATCAGTCATGTCTTACATGAAGCATGTGTCTGGAACATCCATTTAAAGAGACAAAAAGTAGTGAAAACTCAAACAGAGCTGTGTTGGGCCATGAGATTGTCATGTTTGTCAAATGAACACATAAAGCAAACGAAATGCTACATTCATCTTTTCTACACCCTTTTCACTGTGTTGATAATTGCTGTATAAAGTCTACCCAAACAAAAGAAATGTATTGTGGAGCTTGAAGGTCTCTTGTTTCTATAACTTCAAATGCATTAATCAGAATTTAGAAGTGTTTTTACTTTTTCCTGCTCTGAATGTAAACATCAATAGAATTTTTGATTTAAAACTCAAGGTTTTATTACAAGTAGAGTTTACTAAAGTCTACATACAAACACACATGAACAAAATCTAATGATAACACATTGGATTTCTTTCGACTGTTCCTTATAAAGCCATAATTTGCATTTTAATAAGAATTCTTACAGGTAGCAAATTGATATTTTTATACTGTAAACATTTTTTTTTTTCATAAAAATGTAAATGTATTCAGACCGCTCCACTTTTTTCACATCTTGTATGTAATAGCCTCATCTTAAAATAAATGTATTTTATTTCTCCTTAGTCAATCTACATTCAATACCCTGGAAATGACGAGGTTAAAAAAACTTTGGAAAGATTTGCATATTTACTGTATTTACCTTAACGCCATTTAATGTTTGGCATTTACCTTATAAATGTAAAATGCATACAAACAAAAACCATGTGTATGCCACTTCCCACTCATAAATCTGTATTTATAGGCAGCGTTGCAGTCAGTCATTCTTTACTGCTTACACAGCAAAAGCTTTAGGGTTGACAAGTCATCAATAATTGTTTGTGCACTTTTTTTGTCATCCTTTTCTAAGCCATGTTGATAACTTGTGGCACAGGCAGTGTTTTTTTTTTTTTTTTTGTGCTTCAGATATCAAAATACAATCAAATACACAAAGACATTGTGCTGTATTCACAGCCTGTTGTCTGTATTTGTAATGCATTTGTGTAGTTGGTTGTGTTGTGAGTATATTCAGGAGGTGTTGTCAAATTGATGATGTTTTCTAAATTTGTTTGTTACCATGTGATTTCTTAGGCTGCAGTGCATTGAGCTCTTGGGCCACTTTAGCATGATGACAAAATTTGAAACAAACAGTCAAATACTTACTGAAGCCACTGAATATATAACGTGAACTAAACATCATACCCTGTAAAGAGGACAATGTGGTCAAGCCATCATGTGGCCAGTGTCCTCGTGTTTTAATCATGTGACATAATTTTGTCAAAGTTATGCCGTGTTGTTAATGACAGCCTAACTGTTGATTTTGTTGTTTATATTATTTTGAACTTGGATGCTAGCATTAATTTAGCTGGGTGCTGAAAAACTTGCATCTTACGTAAATGTGTTTTGTGCCTAATAGCAGACACCATTTAAGTCAGAATAGCAGTCAATGCCAATAACTAACCTTAGACCTAAATCTTTCACTAATCTTGTGAACTTGTTTCATCTTGAATTCATAGTTCAACATTAAACACCAAGTGTATAGTATATTATCACATTTGATGATATATTATACAATATCACTTCATTTGACGATTTCTGCTTACCTAACTACAATAGCCTACAACATTTTCTCTTAACATCGAGCTACAGACTTGATTTGGTGTAGCACTGCATTGATTTATAGGGATGAAAGATGATTTCCATACAGAGAACTGATCTGCTGGAACTTTGGTTTACCTATTTTAATAGTATTGTAAAAAAAAAAAAAAAAAAAAAAGTCAGTTTCACTTTATTACAGAAATGGAATAAACACAAGAGTAACTTCTCTTCATAGCTGCTGTTTTGTGTTTTTTTTTTTTTTCCACAAAGTTCATTAGAAAAAGAATCGAGCAGGACTGCCTAATGACCAGGTCTAAGGAGATCGGCAGTAATAAAAAGACTATCAAAATTAAGTACAAAACCAGCAACATCACAGGCTGAATTTGGAATTCATTTGGAATTTGGTCAAATTTTTACTGTAAATAACTCACATTATGAGTTAAGTGATATAGTTGTAGGAACACTAGATGGAGGAGGATGTGTGCAGTTTTTATCACCAGTGAATTAACAGGCACTAGTTTAAAGTTATATTTTTTAATTTATGTGAGAAATATGTGGGTAAATGAATTTTAATGGAAAGTATGCATTAATGTTGGAGAGAGAAGTGACTACGTATAGCATGCAACTTGTAGCTGTGTTGAGACAGTGAAGGCTGTAGACTCAGTCTCTGCTCAGCCACTTCAATGAAATACATGGCCACTGAAAATGCAGCAAATGTTTGATGCAGGCATAAGCTCGGAGATGTCCCAAGGCACCACCGTGAATGAATCATTTAGATTTCATAATTAAAAGTTCAGTTGCCACTAACCAGGCCATTGGTCATTGTTAAACAGCCAGCCCATTGTCTGCTGCTGGTGCTGTGCAGGCTCTCAGATCTTGGGATACTGGCACATGTGCTGGTGATGGTGGTTTTTGTTTGCTTAAGTTACAAAATATATAAACAATGAAAACAGGAGCAAACATACACAACACTCTTGTAAAGCTTATACCTCCAAGAACAATGAAATCATTATACTGCTCTTTTATTGGTTCCCAGCAACAGTCATAGGAAACTTGGGGATGCAGCATTTGACAGAAACTCCCCACAGCTATGGCATAGCAATACCAATAGATATCAGAGCACTAATGAGCACTTTTAAAGATTTAAAAGAAGGTTATCTGTTCACCTTCAACCAGCCACAAAACATTCCACTTTGTTCCAGTCTACACTTGTCGGCAGGAAGCCTGAACAGCAATTATGAAAACAAAGTCAGCTGCATGACTGCATTGGAATAACTCCACACTTCTGACATTATGGTCCCTCGGCGCTCCCTAGTGGTGTAATAGAGAGAGGGACATGGGAGTGCATGTAATGCATTTTACCTGGAGGGCGACAGACATGGAGCACGATACTAGCACTCTTGTGCAGAGAGTATATATGGTCTGACCTTCTTTGATTGAAGGAGAAGACTTATAACAAAAAAGCAAGTGAGATTCTTGAGAGCTGAAGAGAGAAGTTTACAACAGCGCATATATGGAGTATTCCAGTGAAGTTAACTGTGCACAGAGGGTATTATATAGTGGTGGCTTGCTCTGAGAAGAAACACAAGTGAACTGTGCATAACTGAATGATTTCTCTGCACATTTTGGACAGGCGTGTTTTTGTTGAGACTATTATTGCGGACAGAACTGTGCTGCTCGAGTAAATAAAGACAAAATAAACAGGAAACGAAACTATAATAAACTACCTTGATAGATATTTAGATATGCCTACTAGTATGTGGGTACGTCTAGCAGCTTACATTAATGGCAGGCCACTCAGAGATATTCATGTATGTGAAAACAATTCCCTCCCTTTTGATTATTTTTAAAGTGGATAAAGTGGATATTGCAGTGCAACGGTAACTGTAAAACTGTACTCACAGTCTTCGGATTAGACAGCAAAGCCGATCCTACCTTACCCCATAGTCTTATTGATCCACACTGTACAGTCTCATACAGCCTACTTGAAATCAAATGCGCTGGAGGGCACCCTGTTGGATACATGGAAGCTAATCTAACTTGTCCTGATACTGTCAATAGTACAGAAGAGGAGTTGTTATTATTCCTCAATGCCATTTTAACAGTAAAACACCATTGTTAGTTGGCACTACTTTTCTACAATGCCTGTACCAGCATGCTGTAGAGCATGAGGGATCCAAGTTAGAGAAAGGCAGACATCTATGCTCTACTCCTCCAGCATGTGGTCACAGCAGTAGGATTGAAAGCAAAACTTATCCCATTAAACCACATAGGTCCCATGAAGTCCCATCCATTCATCCGAGCGGAGAGTTCAGGTCGTGGGAGATGTCAGAGTTGGCAAGACAAACCCCAACACCTCCTTTGTCCTTGAGCCACCTGAGTCTTCTTGTTGTCATCCGAATGAGAAACTCTAAACCTTAATGACTCGCTTGTCAGAGATGAATGGAAAGCATTATAGCAACATTACATTGGATTAATCAACAAACATAAACAACTGACACCATACAAACATCATGAGCAATCTTCAATTGAATTGGTGCACTAGAACTAAGGTTTACATGTGCGGGTCTCCTTTGGGTGTTAAGGCTTCCTCACAGTCCAAAGACATGCAGGTGAATTGTTAACAATGACAAATCGCCTGTAGCTGTGAATGTTTGTTGCTACTCAGTCAGTGGGAGACAACAATATGAGAAATAACTGGGGGAGGATCGTTTATCATAAAAAAAGTGGAGACAGCAGTTAACTGTAAGAGTTACCAGAAATTAGAGAAAAGATCTAAATATAATAATTATAAAATATATAAAAAAAATATCAAGATATTATTTCTTGCTTCTAAGTTCTCTTAATTTTGAGGCAACTAAAATGAAAGTATTATAAGTACATGTATTACCAGTACTCATCGCCACCTTCTGCCTACACTTTGACATCAAGTCACATTCGCAACTCGTGTTTGGTGTGGTGTTGTGTTACATACTCCATCATTCATCTCCATCATGCACAAACAGTTAAAACTAGTGCAAATCTAGCATTTTGTTCATTTCTAATTGAATTTCATCCAGAAAAAAATAGAATACAAGAGCATATGCTGACAAGATGAAAACTAACTAAAAACACATTTATTCGCTCAGGAACTTATTAATGAACAACAATAATGATTCCTTCTTCCATCCACTACAGACACCAATTAATTTCATGCAAACACTAAAAACTAGTACACATGGGAACACACATGATTTTATGTGATTAAGTAAATGCTCATAATGCAGCATTAGTTCACCCTAGATCACATTTGCTCCTTCCAGCTGCTTCATACACAAACACCTAAAACTAATACATTAGTGTGTGTCAAACGCTTTCTTCATTAAAAATTGAATCCAAGAGGAAACACTGACGAGATGAAAACTAACTACAAACACATTTCATAGAAGCAGCTCATTTTAAACTCATCTGTGAACTACAATGATTTCCTTTTCAATCAAGACGGTACAGCAACCGATTACTTCATGTAAAAACTAATTGGCATTATTGATATCTGAATTTTCAGGGCCGTGCTGCCCACTACCCACCATGCCGCCCCCACTTGAATTCAAACAATATCTCTCCTTGTATCTGGTCTCAGGACACTTTCTGCGTCAGGATCCTTTTGTACCTGCATTCATCATGTGAGTTACTTCCTACTTGTCGTGGCAGTTTCTTGCCTCACAGCAAGACGGTTTTAGGTTCAAACTCCAGGGCTGGGCCTTTCTGTGTGGACTTTGCATGTTCTCCCTGCCAGCATGGGTTTCCTCTGGCTACTCCAGCTTCCTCCCACAGTCCAAAGACATGCAGGTTTAGGTTAATTGGTGTGAGTGTGAGCGTGAATGGTTGTTGTCTCTGTATCTCTCTATATATTGGCCCTGCAATAGAATGGAGACCTGTCCAGGGTGATCAGCTGGGGTTAGCTCCAGCCCCCACACGACCCTAACAGATAAATTGTACAGATGATGGATGGCTGATTTAATGTTGTGTTTGTTTTTCCCAGTAGATGGCAGCATTACAACACAAATGGGAAGCTGTTGACATCTGAACAAACTGGAGGAAAAAAATAATTTAGGTTTGTAAATTATTTAAGATCCTTTCTGATCACTGGTGAGTATAAGTGTAGTTAAATTGTGGCTGCTTATACTGACACGTGTTCAGGTATGACATGGTTTTATACTCAGTCTGACTTCTGCAGTTGTAAATTGTGTGTAGTGTTTATTCTTTGAACAAAGAATAAAGTTATGTGATGATATTGTTTAGATTTCTCCTTTTTGACTGTCATGACTGAATGTTGTCAACAAATTTACTAACAGGTACATTTTTGAGAGCAGGTTGTTGTCATATCATGTTAATACTTGTTTTCATGGTTTTAACGGTGCTGTTTCAGTTTCCCGCATGAACACGTTTGTACCTTGACAGGTAAACCCAGGGTTAACTGAACTAGTTGATAACCAGCTTCGAAGTACAGATTATCAGGATGGTCAATGTTGGGTTAAGTCAAGCCAGATAACGGAAAGATAGCCAGGGTATGTTGAACTTGCCTCATGGTCCAGGCTTCAGTTTGACCTGATTGTTGTTCCTGACTCACTCATTCATAGCTCTACACATTTTGCATAGTGAGCATGTAAAGTTGTCCTCTGGGTCCTTGGAGGTGGGGCTTAGTTAGCGGTTATGTGATGGGCTGGTTCTATGCTTCAGTGGTGTTGTCAGTTATGTTTTTTGTCCTGTTCAGAATGATGCTAATCAAGGCTATTATCAGAATCACAGTAAAACTGTTTATTTTAATTTTATTATATGTTTGAGTTGAACCTTTCAGGTACAGATGGAAACAATGAGCCTCATGTGTAAGAAAATAAATATCTTAAATGTGTTAGTGTTCCAGAGGAGTGCTCAGTCTCAGTCAGGATGATGATGGTGA
The DNA here is from genome assembly GCA_038496675.1 of Rachycentron canadum. Lineage (NCBI taxonomy): Eukaryota > Metazoa > Chordata > Actinopteri > Carangiformes > Rachycentridae > Rachycentron > Rachycentron canadum. The sequence continues at coordinate 22,295,104 of CM076654.1, forward strand.
TGATGATGATGACAATGATCACAGAGTGGGTCACCTCATCATCTGTACAGATGACTGACAGCACATGTAACTGCTGAATCAAGTTTCTAACATATTGTTCAGATGCATGTCATGTTCACTTCTGTTGTACCACTGAACAGTTGCTGCACGTCCCTAAATTAAATTTCTTAAACTCTTAATCCTAATTCTCTAGTCTTTACTCGCTGTTTTTGTGCTGGCTTCATGTGGTCCAAACGACATTACTGGGCGTCAATCATATAGGAAAGACATCTGTGGCCTTTTCTTACCAAAACATGCTGAAGCAAATTAGTGGTTATAATTTTCTGACTGCATTATTCCACTAAATGATATTGCAGGTGCGTCTCTTCCTTTCTCCATAAATCATTATGACATATCTGTTTCTTTGAAAAATCTGAGTCTCCAGTAGATTAAAAAAGAAAATGTGAAAATGCTTGAGCGGACCTGTTGTTAGACTTTTTTTTCCCTCCTCTTACTTTTCTGCGGACGTAAGGTCCAGATGTCTGTGGGTTTAGTTGACTCAAATGAATGAGTCGTGATGGAGCTCCAGCGGGTCCTGCAGGGATCATTATTGGGCTTTCAGTGCTCAGTAACCTCCTAGCTGGAAAGGTGTATGAGAGTAAAACATATTGCTATGTGTTCCAATGTTGCTCAGTGCTGAGTTGGTGAGATTAGCAGCTAAAGTACCACTGATGACTAGGATAAAACACTGATCTGTTATTGAGCTGTTCATCGAGTCATCGTGTTCATCTGGATGAATTCAGACTGAACTCGTCTGGCTACTGAAACAAAGAGAGAGGAGCAGAAACAACAGGCAGGTGCAGGACTATGCACTCTGAACCACAGGACACAGTCATTATACAGCTAAATAAATTATTGAAGAGTAGATGCCTTTGCACCGAGGAGCAACTAATTAGCTTGTCATCATTAGTGGATGTGGTCAGTTGTGTGACAGTTATGCAATTGATTGCACCCGGCGATCTGGTCGACAATCCCTGCAGATTAATCATTGACAGGATGGAGGGGTCAGACTCTCCACAGCTCGAGGCGTTCGGGCTTGGTCGATAACCCTTCATCTGGAACTCTGTGAGAATTTGTCTTGAGAGCTGTGCCACCTCAAATCACAGAGAGCTCCAGCTTTATGAGGAGATTAGAGCCTTGGATGGATGAGGAGGATAAGGAGGCAGCAGGTTCATGTGAGACAATGAAGACAATAGAAAACACGGATTACGTGATAATATTAATCTGTGCTACAACAGAGTGACATGAACCATGTATCCTCTAAGCACATAAACCAGTATGAAGGACAAAAAAATAACATGCATATAAATAGATAGATGAATACATGCAGAAATAAATAATTAAATACATGAATAAAGATATTTTGGTAATAATTTAAAAATTTATTAATAATTTATTTCCTCTTGCATGCTGTATTCATTTAGGTATTTTTTATATTTTTTTTCTGTGTATGTTAATTATAGAGCTGTTCTAACCCCATTTTTTCCCTTGTGTGTTGACTGATACAGAACTGATCTGATATTGTTGCTCTACAGCTGTATACTACTGACTCTGGATATGATTGTGGTGAAATTTCCCTTCAGGTCACACAGCAGTAGATCTAGTTTTACCTTTCAGACCTGTAATAATCAGACCCAACTCACACTAACTCACACTAACACTTTTCTCACTGGAGACAAAGGGGCTTTCTACAACTTTTAGCAACCCCATGCCAAGGATGACAATTGCTGCAGCTTCCATTTAAAGGACTATATATATATATATATATATATATATATATATATACACCAATATATATATGAAATGGTGATCTTTAAAGATAAATGATTGTCACAGTCACTTGCCCGACCATTCAATATGCTCCGCAGCAGTGCAAACAGTTAGCCCGCTAACGATTGCATTTGTGAACACACTCATAATAGTTTTAACGCCAAGTTAGCTAACATTATCATTCAACTGTAGCATGCAACTGTAGCCGTCACTAATGAAACAGGCATGTAAACGTTATTTAGAAACAGGAGAAGTTATGAGTCAAGCTGGAGTCCTTTAGCAGCTGTTAGGGTTCTTCATCTCATTAAACAGACCTATTTGCTCCACAGAGGGACTGGGGAAGAAATTCAGTCTTTGATTGATCCACAGGGACTGGAGGCATGAATGACACTGAAGGAGCTGGTAAAGACACTGAAGGAGCTGGTAAAGACACTGAAGGAGCTGGTAAAGACACTGAAGGAGCTGGTAAAGACACTGAAGGAGCTGGTAAAGCAGAAAGTCTAGGCTGGTTGTTCCTAGTCCACCTGTCTCATCTCTTTTGTCTGTTGCCTTTTTAGATGAAAATGTGATCCCTTCACTGGAGAAAGTCCTGAAGGTCACTTTCACCTGAAAGCTGCGTTGTGTGTTTGTAAATTTGGCAAGGGCCAATTATTTCAGAGGAGGGACACAAATGAACTATACACACAAACACCCAGCATGTTCAGGTGACAAGTGACAGGTGTTTCAGCAGATTGACCTAACTGTTTACCTCTGAGACTAAACACCTGAACAGCTTTCTTAGGGTTTTAGCGGAAAACCCACTAACCCCCTAGACACCCCTGAGTGAGCCTGAGACGAGAAAGAGCCCCAGTCTGGTGTCCCAGTACAGGCTGGTATGGGTCAGTCCACTATGTAACAATGAAGAACAGCAGGTCATTGTAGTCTACACAGTTACAGTTAGGTCACTGTTAGGTCTCAGTATGTTTCACTGTGGCGTGTTTAAGACTAACACAACAATATGTCATTTAAATATTAAATATCATTAAATAACCACTTAGGTACTAAAGTAAAAGACATGGACGACTTAATGCCCAGAACTCCCCAAAACAAACAGGATTACTAATTGCATGAACTTGCATGGAAAAATGTTGTGGGATTTCTTTTTTAATCCACTAGGCAATTTATTTATAAATATAAGTTGCGGAGCTTGTGTCTCACTATGTGCTTGTCGTGTGGTACCATATTAACACGTATTCAACACTGGCCAGATGTCATGAAACACTACAAATCTCAGTTATGGTGCTACATTATAGTAAAGCTTAACACTTGCCAGCTGCATACATTGTATGTTTTTTTTAAATTCCATTTTAATTGACCCAGTCTTATGGAAATTAAACTGTAAACTACTGAAGCGACATGAGGCAGTGTTGCAAAATGGTTGGTGACAATGAAGTACAACAGTGTAAAACAGTGCAAAATTCAAATCACAATATTTAAATTTACATAGACTGAGTTGAATTTTTATTGAAATATAGCCCTACACTATTTGCTAGTAGGCTCTGTGGTCCTTCATATAACTTTTTCATCAGCGTGATACATTAATTACTGCAACATAGAAGCAAAGGAATAATAATAATAATAATAATAAAAAAAACATGTTCATGAGCTCAGCAGGAACAATACACAGTGCTCACTACTGATTATGTGCATAGAAACACAAAATGACATATACCATGATGCAATAATGTGTCAAGTGTTACAAAAAGTAGGAGAAAAATTCAAACTAGCTTTCCAGCGCCATGCACTGTTGATAAATTAAATATCTTGAACAAGTGGTGCTAAGCACCTGCTCTTTTAGCCTCTGACTAGAAAAATGACCATTTTGCAAGACATTTTTTTTAAATTGAACAAAATATTTAATGTAAAAATATTTAAATATTTCAGTTTTGTCGTCTTGTTGATAAGTTGGCCCATGGCTCCACCTCTCATCTAAAATCACATTGAAATAACAACTTCATTTCAGTTTTATTTCTGCGAGATGCACCAGCCCCTACCCCTTTCTCTTTGGCCTCCCTCAAACTCAACAGACACTTCTCACTGACCTACCTTCACTCGTGACAACCATGTAATGAAAGAGTTTGCCCTCAGCCTTGTTTGTTACTGTTGTAAAATTAAACTACTATTAAAACAACCTAATACAGGCAGCCTAACAACAGTTCTCCATTAAGCTGAACAACAAGACCTTTGACCTCTGGTCAAATCCTAAATTCATAATCACAACGTCATCCCATAAAATTGCCAAATACATAAATTAAAGACAAGTGAACTGTGATTTTGGCTCAATTCACATATAAAATAGTCTTATTCTGTCTCACACACAGAACATCAGTTGGACCCACAACAGGTTTCGATTACTCAATTACTATTTCTCCTCAAAATCTTTGTCTAGATCTTTGTTATAGGCAGGTCTTTATTTCTAACTAGGTAAGTAGATGTGATCATAGCTATGCTTCAATACAAAGCCTTAATTTTTTATTAGCACAGTGAGAAAGCAACAGTTTGGGAAAGAAAGTGTTTATTGTTGTGTTGCACAACATCGTCTCATTTCCTCTTTCCTGCAACGAATCCTTAAAATGAGACCACAGGAAGTGAAATTTAGCTTTTAATTAAAATTTTTGAAGCATATTTTGCCATTTGAGGGGGTCATGAGAGATTGAACTAGACCTAGACTTCAAACTTGTTGATCTCAGTCACCCCAAACCTGGTCAGAAAAATTCTTTAGAACATAATGCGTCATAGTGAAAAGTGTGTTTTTGTTCCCAAAGTCCCAATACAAAGTTTCTATATGCTCAAAATACATTGTTTATTTTTTTCCCAAATGTCAAAACCATTAAATTGTTCAATGATTCTTAAGTTTCCGTTCAATGGCTTAGGTCTAGTGGAACGTGACAATTTCATTGAGGTCTATAAATAAATTATAATCTGAATTTGTTCTATGGTGTCTGGCTCCATCTAGTGGACACAATCAGGGATGCATGAAAAAAATGCAATCTCTTGAATGACAGTCACCTTTTGAATTACATGATATTTTCATTCTGTGTAGAATATTTCATGCATTGAAAAATAATGTGTTTTTGATGCCTGGTCTCTAGCTCTTCTCAGTGGAAAAAGAACACATAGACATGCAGTACATCTGGTCCTCTGCCACATGATCTGTGTGTAAGATATTAGTTTGAGGTTTGGGTTTGGTTAGGTCTTTCCAGTTTTTACATGTCATTACAGTCATCACAAGCACTAATTTATATTCAACTGTGGAATTTTAGTTAGTTTTAGTATTTACTAATAATTTTTCATATTTGCAAGATATTTTAGTGAAAGTGCAAATTTACAGTTTATATCCATTGGTGTTTTTTTTTTTTTTTTAATTACAGATTATAGATTTACACACAGATTGTTGACCTGTTCACACAAATAATAACAAATCCACCTCTACAGGGAATAAGGTGAATTGTAAGTGTTAAATTTGCAACTGTTGTAAAGAAACGAAGAAAGATTTAATGTTGTGGGTGTGAAATGTTTATGTAAGCAAGTGTTTGCATAAGAAGCAAAAGCAATTTTGTCATTGTATATGTAGAATGCATTGCACAAAAGTTTTGTGGTGAGTCAAGAGTCGAGTTTTCAGTTCCCTGATCGGAAGGATTGCATGATAAAGACAGCTGTGTATATACGGTAATGGAGAGACTGTAGTTATAAATCCACCTTCTGCCAAACAAAACATTTCGCAAACACGAGGGCCTTAAATGCTTAAGCTCTCTGTGGTGAAACTGCATTGTTACGGGGTCACAAGCTGCATGTTGTCGACTGTAAGAGAGTCTCTCCATACTGCAGACAGGAACCTACATCTCGCCACGGCAACCGCGTTGCTTTCACTGTCGCAATAGCGTGGCGCTTGCAACATGTTGAGACCTGTGCAGGGTGCAAGGGCCCTCAATGCTGCTTAGAGCTTTCATTTATGAATTATTATTCTCAAAATAATGCCTTTTTGAAGCCTTTCCCAAGCTCAAAAAGCCATGAAACTTTGCGCTCTAGACCTACAAAAAAAAAAAAAAAAAGGCTGTGACGCCCACACTCTAAATCTGACAGAAAGTCGCGTTTTCCAATTTTTATTGAACTCCTCCCTAATCTGAGTTCGTGTTTGGGCAGACTCCTGTAACAGCTTGGTGACCTTAAATCGATAAGATTTTAAATTTTGGTTGGAGGACCTGCCCGTGGTGGGACCACGAATTGAAACATCAACTTGCTCAGCTCGAGCCTGAACACATCCACAGATCCACATTCAGTTTCACTGATAGACCATGAATCTCCAATATATATTGTTCAGTCTGCCCGTGTTTGATGTCAGTGTCATCAGTGTCATTGAGTGACAACCATCCTTTGACTTATGTGATGTTTTCATTGTGTGGACTACACCTGCCACACAGACACATGATGTTTGCTTGTCTTGTGGTTGCTGGCTCCACACAGTAAATGGAATTAGGTATTGTAATTGTTGGTTGGTTATTATTTCATTTATTTAAACCTATACAGCTTTTGTTGTCTAAAGTTTTGGGCTAAGATTTGTTGATGTTGACTAATTATTTTTTAGACCACGAGGAAACAATCTATTTGTGTGAAACCCTAAAGCACAGTACAGCATTATTTTCTTTGTTGTTGCCTATCTTTGTGATAAATATAGAAATAAATCATGCTTAAGTCCACCGTTTCTATGTAAACTAATTTTGTTGAAATATGTTGAGTATCAAATATCTGCAAGTGTAAAGATGAATAAAAATATAAATAAGTTTATATAATAATTTTGAGAGGGATGCCCTTTTATTTTCCTTTAAGCGCCTGTCCCCTAAATGCCTGTGCACATCCCCGACCAATTGCCACATAATGCTCCCTTCACTTAGGTAGACAGAATACAATGAGCCTCACTGTTGTAAGTCCACATAGACCTATGTTATAGGTTTGAGGATAGATTGGTTGGTTTTTTCTTTTATTTATTTAGAGATCAACAATTTTCAGTTTTTTATTTTGAATTATTCTTTATAGACCACGGGCAAACAAACTGTATGTGTGAAAATGCCCAAAAGCAGAGTGTAACATTGTTTACTTTGTTGTTGCCTGTTTTTGTAATACATAGTTGATTCTAAAGTCCATTATCTCATCATCTCTCTGAATTCAGACATTTTGTTAAAATACAGTACTGTGCAAAGTCTTAGACCACCACCAGCTTTGTTATTTTAGCAAAGATGACTAATGACTTATGACTTTATTTTTCTTTATTAAGATACAAACAGAAAATGGAAATATGTAAATGTTGTGTTGTGTAATATGTAAACATTTTTTTTAAATCTATAAATTCTTTTATTTCTCTCTCTGCCCAGGTGATCCCATACTGACTCTATAATATTCAGATCTGGAGTCTGTGGAGGTCAGTCCACGACTGTCAGTCAGTATCACCCTGAAAGATAAAACCATTCCCACTCGGGCTCTTTCCAAAGGAAATGGCATGATGAATTAAAACCTGTCTGTACTATTCAGCATCATGATCCCATCAATTCAGACAATATCAACAACACCACTGGCAGAAATGCAGCTGCAAACCAGGACAGAGCCTCCACCTTGTTTCACCGAAGGCCACAAGCGCTCATCCACCTCTCTCCAACTCTTCTTCTCACATATTGTGGACAAATTGGACCCAAAAATTTCAAACTTTGGTTTGTCACTACATAATACTTCTTTCCACTGATCTTCATTCCAGTCTTTTTGAGCGTTAGCATATCTTTGCCTTTTCATCCCGTTCCCTTTCCGAAAAAGTGGTTTCTTGGCTGTTACCCAACGACCATTTCTGATGAAACTTCTACGGAAAGGTCAACTTGTGGCATCCAGATGAAGCTGCCAGATACTGAGCAGCTGGATTGGTGGACTTCTTCCAGTCTCTCAGAGAAGAAACACTGATGATTTTATGTCTGTCAGATTCTGTGGTCTTTGTCATTATGAATGAAATACATACTTATACATATTAGCAGCTTCCAATGAGTTCAACTCATACAACATGTGTCTGTAAAGCTCAGTCATGTCCTGCACAAACCTGGTGTAATGGACCTTTTTCACAGCATCATTTGGACATGAAATAGTCACAAATACAGGTGTTAGCATTGACTTTAATTATGGCTCCATCCATTTAGGTTTAAGAGCCAGGTTCCTGCTGTTGCTCAAGTTTAAGAGGAGGTCACACTGAATAATTGATACTAGTCTATTGAAGCTGTTTATTCTTATTCTTTCTTGTTTTTTTTTTTAATACTGCAGAAACAGTCCCTGTATTTTCTGGTTGTATTCTAATAAAGAGACTGAGAAATAATTATATATGGTCATTATAGCACAGATAAAACAAGAAATATAAGGGTGGCCTAAGACTTTTGCACAGTAGCATGAGTATGAAACATCTGTAAACGTACAGGTGTTGAAATGAATACATTTAAAACTAAATAATTATGAGAGACATACTTTTTTTTTTTTTTTTTTTTTTTTTTGGCTTGAGCACCTTTCCCCCTAAATATGTGTGCACGGCCCTGATGTTGAGTGCAGAGGAGCTGACAGAGCTCGGCTCCTGCGTATCGACGCGGCAGCAGGGGGCAGCTCTCTGCTTCCAGAGGTCATCTTCGACACTGTTACCACTTGTTGCCAAAACCAGTTCGAGGCTCCGCCGATCAACACCGAACACTTTAACTATCTATCTAAACTGTAAGACCTCTGCCCGAACCTGGATGCTGAATGCGGTGACCCGGACCCAAGACTGGAAGAAGATTGATCCCACTGGCAGCAATTTGGGTCTGACGGAGAGAAACATGGTTGATAACACGAGTATCGCAACTAAATCTGCGCTGGTAAGGAGTCCTTGTTGGTCCCGGACTGTTCCACAGCTGACTGTGTCTTGAGCATCTCGTTGCACCAATGTTACACACCGAGAGTGTATGTGTCTCTGTGTGTGTGTGTGTGGACAGTTTAACAGTTTTATCTGCTCAGGAGAACTTTTCACCTTCACTTGTGTGGTAATGTGATATTTCAGAACCAGATCCAGACTCAGACACGGTACCTGGGTGTATTTTCTGAGCGATTACCGACCGTCCTCTTGTCCCCCGCAGCAGGGCTCCTTCTCGTCCGCCGGCAGCCTTCCCCTCCAGGCTCCCTCTACCTCCTCGCACATCTCGTTCCCCGGCTCCCTGTCCCACCAGCCTGCCAGCGGCGGCATGAAACTCGAGGCGGTCATGGAGAATCTGCAGCGCCAGCAGGCAGCCCGGCTGGCTCTGGAGGAGAAGCTCCGGCATGCGGAGAAGGACAAAGACCTGAGGTCCATGGTGGAGTCCCAGATTCACCAACAAGCTCTGGCTTTCCGCCACTACCAGGCGGCGATGCGCGGCGCCCTGGCCGCCGGGGTTGCCAGCTCTTCCCCCGCGGTGACACTCCCTCGCGTGGAGCTCCGCAGGGCGGACGGGGGCGCGAGCTTGTCCCCGCCGGGCAGCGAGAAGGAGCGGGGCGAGGAGGGAGAGGACACGAAGGGGCAGGAGATGGTGGACGAAGAGGAGGAGGAGGAGGACGACGTCGGGCTGAACGACTATCAGAGCCGACAGCCCTCGCTCCAGGGAGTCTGCCTGTCCCCGAAGAGCGCCCCGATGCACCTCATGGCACGAGTCCCGGCGGTCCCGGCCCGGCGCCCCGAGTCTCCGACAGCGCAGCCCCAGTCCCAACACCACGAGTGGACATATGAAGAGCAGTTTAAACAGGTGAGACCCCTCCGACCCACCGAACAATGACTGATGCTGATCAGACTTTACAAAGGTTTACAAGCTGTATGTAATACGTTTATTAACTTAGTTGATTAATGAATAATAATAATAATAATAATAATAATAATAAAAACTTGCCGTCGTTCACTGTGGAGAAGCTAGGGGGAAAAAAATCGATTTCACAAACATTTATAACTGAATTATGACCAATTTGATCAATATCGCATAAATAAACAGATTTAGATTGAGCTGTTTCTCAGAGGGTAAAATATCACATGGCCCAATAAGTCAAACTGAATTTACAATAGTTTTTTATTAAAGGCTGATAATTGATCTGGAGAGCTTTGATGGTTTGTTAACTATTAATAAAGTTGTTTTTAAGTTTAAAGTTTGTCTTTGTATTAAAGACTGTTCCTCTTGGTTAATGTTTGTAATCCGCCTGTTTCCTGCCGGCAGCGGCAGATCCATACTCTCCGATGCCCCATGTCATCTCTTATTTATGATGGATCATTTACGGACTTCCCTAAATGTGATGTGTACATTAGTGACTGCATTAGTGCTGCACATTAAAGTAGCATAATGCATGGAAATGCATTTTGAATAGCAGCTGAAACCAATAGCCTCAGTCAGAGATAGTGGAGGATGGTGAGAGGAGCCTGTGGAGAGGACACTCTTTTTCTTGGTTAAAGGCAAATTAATCATTATTCTTGTTATAAGGCTGGTTGTGTGCATGAGTGGACAGCTCCCTGTCAAACCATGTGACGTGGGTTTTCCTTGCTCAGACTTAAAACACACTTTTTACATCATCATCAAGGTTTTACTTTTATCCGAACACCTTTATTTTCATAATGGCTGACTTCTTGTGGTTGTGTGTGTGCTCTGTGTGAAATCAGCCTTTATGCTTCAGAGATTCCCCAGGATGTACTGTTATGTGTGTGTGTGTGGGGGGGTGGGGGGTCATTTGTATGTAGTCACTCAGTGTAATGGTCATGGGACAATAAAAGGATGCTTATGGCTGCAAGGCAGACAGAGTGGAGCCAGCATACTAAGCATGCCCAAAGCTGCAAAACAAAACCACATTTGAAGGCAGTAAATGCATCTTTGGAAATAGGAACAAGATGTTGGCTAAATATAAAAGGCCACAGTGAGGCAGAACAGTTTTGATCTGATCTGGACCCAAAGGGAGCAGTCTGTGACTCCTAAGTAACTTCTGTGGAGTCAGAGCTAAAAATAGACTCAACTTTTGTTTTCATTTGACTCCAGGTTTAAAATGGGTCAAACATTAACAAAGACATTTGTAACAGGCTTTTGAGTGTTCAGCAGAACATGACAAGATGAAACTGAAAACACAATTTCTGTGGTGACAGAAAGATTTCCTGAGATGAGATGACAGAGAGGGAGAGAGGAGCTGCTGCTGTGTGTAGTTTTGGCAGCGGATCAGGGAATGCAGGAAACTGGACCTGGTGGTATTCCTGTCTGGCTCACACCCAGAAATGCTGGGATCTCCCTGTCTGGCAGCATGTGTGCGGCTGGGAGTCGGCTTTGTGCCAGATGATTACGAAAGAAAAACGTGTTGTTATACACTTGACCGTGTTTCCTCTTTAAGACACTCACGCTTCATTTACAAGTGTGTTTGCAGGGATATGGGAGCCTCCTGGCATCTGTGCAAACAGAGAAAAGAGTAAACTCACACTCAGCTCTGTTCAGAAAGATGCATGGACATGAGTTTCATCTGTGGCGCTGTACCCTGCGCAGTTTACTGAAAACTGAACTGTTACAGTATTACAGTATTTTCAACATAATAGAAAGTGTGTGGTTCAGATCCTGAGATAACCAAGAACTTTCCAGGGTGCACTGTGTCTCCTATTCTGTAAATGACAAAGACAATAATTTTACTCGATGTTTGCATGAGGACAGAGAAAATGTTGCAGTCTGATAAAATAAAATCGACACCACACACTTCTGTGTGAAATCACAAACAGGCATCAAATATTAAAATATGAAAAACTCAAACTGAACTCTGGATCTTTTATCATGTTTGAGAAGGTATTAATATTATTTATTTCATTAAAAAAGAAACCACACGCAGCTTTGAACATAAAAGTCACCATGTGACGCTCCACGACAAATTATAGCTTCGACACAACGTGAAGGCTTCATCCTCCACGTCTCCTCAGTCCAGGAGACTCAGACATTTAATGTGTGAGAGTTAGACACATTCTTTTCCTCTATCAGAGTTTAGTAGTTCAAATATATGTCAAATATTTATTCAGTTAAGTCAAATCAACATATGACAAAAATAGTCAATGAAATGTTGAAATGTAGGAATGTAGGAAATGTGAACTGACTGGTGTGTGTGTGTCGTACTGTTCTTAATGATGACCTTTTAAACTGACTGTGTAAATCATTATTTTCCTTCGACAACATGAACTTGGTGAATTTCTAGAAGCTTCCTGAGGCTGAATATGAGGCGAGGTGACGTGTTGATTTTACAGTTTGTGGCAACGTGTTGAAAACCATCAGGGACAGAGACTGACTGAATAATGTCATGAATATGTTGGAGTGTGGTTTGTGTTTGTGGAGCCACTCCTTCTTGAGGATTGTGCCTCTTGTTTTTCCAACAACTAAAGAAAAGTGTTGGAGGAGGAGCTGTAGCTCTGCTGGTGTATGATTTCACCCCCTCCCCCTGCCACTCAAATCATCCACAATGCAACAATATCCATCTTCACACATTATGTGGTCCAACAGAGAGCAGAGATGCAAAGTAAAATGAAAATGAATATGACTATAAATGTGACCAATGTAGCTGATTTATTGAGTTGTTTCAATAAAACTTCAGGAAGAGCAAATTATTTTTAGTTCGGTCTCATTTTAAGATATTTTCTTGCAGTGTTGCTCATTCTGCGTTCGTTCTGATTATAAAGTAGGTCTAGGTTCTATATTAATACTGTGAAAGTATCAAAGTACTCAGTCCACAGAGCAATGCACAAAACCTGTATTCAGTTTCTAAATACAGTTAGTCGTCAGCTCTTAGGTAACTTAATGATATCACAACAAAGCAGCCACTGCCCTCAGCCACTGCCCCAAGCTCCACCTGGACCACCCACTTTACAATCTTGCAGGATTTGTTCTCTCCAAGTGTTTACCTGAAGCCTGCTATATTTTTTATTGGTACAAGATATTATGAATATTAACATGGATCATGTTCTGTTCCCCTTCATTAACGAGACTGAGGGCGTTGCTGACATAAATGTGTGAAAAATTTCTTTCAGTGTGGTTAGATTTCCGTCACAGTTAACAAGCAAGTGTCAAGCTTCAGCTTTGATGTGATTGAGAAATAAATGGTAGCAGATCGAACCTTGGGATTTTAGAGCACAGTTACATTTATATAGGAGGTGATGTTAAAAAAAAAAAACAATCAGGTCTCTAATTTGACTCCCCCTATACACCTGCACCAGCCACTTTAATATGACCATTAAACCAGGCTGGAAAATACACATGCTGCTGCATCATCTCAACTTCTATGTCAACATTGTGTCGGCAATGTGGAGACTCAGTCCACTCTCACAAAGCTACTGTCAAACACTTTAAATGCTCCTTGTGGTACGGAGCCAGTTTATTATTATTATTTTTTGTAATCAGACAGTGCAGTCAGATGGAGTAGTGTGTGAGGCACCAGTCCCTTTAGGATTGCTGGCTCCTCATATTCATGAAACAGCTGCAGCACACTCTAAAATGTGCTCCTTCACTGGAAATGCTTTAATGGCATTCCTGGATTCTTTCAGTGTGAGCCATTACAGTTATATGGCAAGGAGTGGGGTGGGGGTTGTGTGTGTGTGTGTGGGTGTGTAAATCCTGGATAATCTTCAGTTTCACAACTAATACCTGAGCTGGATTAACAAGCAGATAATACAGGCCAAAAGCTGCATTTACTTTGGTTCCATCCACCAGGTTAATGTTAATGTGTTTGTATCTGTATAGTTTTAACAGTGAGAGTTGACAGACATGTGGAGCAGAGCTGTCGGTTCAGGACCACCATTCCCAATGAGTCCAGTTTGACAGAATGGCAGTCGGCAGAAGACAACAGGGATCTGGGCTGATGTTATTTAGCAGGTTCATGTTCAGCTTTGTTTCCTGCTCTGGTTTCATCATAAATTCTGAGCTACCTCAACAGATCAATGTGACATTGTCTGTGTCCCTGTACAATCCTCTGACTTCATCAAAGTGTCAACTAAACCAGGTCCTGATTGTGTGTCCCTGTTTTGTAGAGGGGCCCCCATGTCTACATATAGACAGGCAACCTGGGTCCTAGTATTGTGTACAATACTGGTCTCTGCTGTGGCCCCATAATGGTGGCCAACTGTCCACATTTTAATAAAATGCGTCAGTGTCACATAAAGAGTCTGTGCAACAGTCCAGCAATATACATGTTATTTTATGTTATCAAAGGATGACAACATTCGGCGGCAACTTTTGATTTTTCAACTATTCCTTTTCACTATGGCCTCTAGAGGTTGCCAATAATGAAACGTGACCATAGGACAGCTGCAGCATGAACAACCTGAAGGAGGATGGTTAACAGCGTCTTAACCACTGAGTCACATGAATTTCAGTGTTACACGGTTACATGAATAATATGTTATAAACCCAGAACTTTGATTTTCTTCTTTGCTGCAGTTTTTTCCTAAAGGATTGTAAATTAAACATAAAGTGAATAATGAATATATAGTATATTAATCCTGATTTATATTAAATTCTCTACCTGAAATCAAAGCCCAGAGTTACATAAAGCTAGAACTCTAGAATTGATGATTAATTGATGATCAACATTGTCATAAATTTATTTTCAACAAATCAGCTACTTGTTTTGGCCCTGAGATGTTTTATATTTTGAATTCAGTCCTGGTTATATTTAAAATTTGGTTTTAACATCAATGATCACATGATTTTTCTTCCATCTTCAGTACCATTTGCAGAAACAGCTTCATCATCTTCATTCTCTCCTCACCCTCTGATACACCCTGGTTCCTCTGTGTGCAAGGCCCTGGGAATTGGCATGCAGCGAACTCTGGGCACAATTGCACCATTGAGAAAACCTTGTTTTTACTGCAGACGACTCCTCTCTTTTCATTAAAACAGAGGCAGGGTCAGCTTGTTCAAACACCTTCCCCACCCTCAATGTGGGTGTTACTTTTTAATCGCAGCAGCCTGGAATTTCTGCAGCTGCTTGCAAAAAGACCCCCCCCCCCCTTATTTACGAGATCTGACTGTTGGGCAAACATTGCCTCAGTGCTGGTTTTTCCACATTGGTGAGGCCCAGAGGCACCATGACAATGTGTTATCTTTGGATTAGATACAAGTGTGTCAGGTTTTAGCATTGTTGTAGGATAAATGTGGTCTAAGACAATGTAATCATGCAGGACTTCATGCCAGTAGTTATGGGCCCCCAGAGGTCCTTAAGGGTTGAGTTTATGGGTTTGGAGCAGGTCCTCAATGATGGGATGATGTAACAAATATCAATGTGATGAAGTGAATCTAATGAAGCCTTATATCAGCTCCAAAATGAGCTCTGTATGTTGTCACTACCCTCCCCTACACCTACAAGCATGCAGCTCATGTGTACTCCAGATTCATGGTTAGAAGAGCTTTAGATTTCTGAATTGTTTTTGCCACTGCGCATGCAGCCATGAATATCTATTCATTTTAATATGGCATGAAAGTCAACCTGTGAGACTTGGGTTAGTAATGGTAGTAAATGGTTTAGTCTATCCATAATGGACATGTTTCATATGTTTTTGTCAAAGTTATCAAGAAACTAAACAGGAACCAAAAGTCTTCTGAATAACCATGAAGATTAAAGAGCTACAGGGTAAAAATAAAGAGTTACTATGTCCCTGAAATCCAATGATTTTATACCGTGGATAATCTTACTTAGACAGATCACATAATTTGGAGTTGTTCTATTTATATATTTAACATTAATAACTTCAGGCTCTGCTAACTAGCCCATGTTAATTGTTTACTGCTGCTCTGAAGCCTCTGTGATGAATGCTAGCTTAGCTAAGTTTTCATAGTCTAGTCTGTTAGCTTCACATGAATTTGTGTGCATTATAGCGTCTCCCTCTAAATGGATGTTTACAGTGCGGCTTCATTTGCACGACCCAAGTAACTAAATTAACTCATTCAACACACAAACTTCTTGTGTTCCTTCACCTGCTGCTTGACACAGTTTGCAACATACTACATCATGGTATTGTCTAATTACTGAGCTGATATTTGTCTTATTCTCAACATGATGAAACCGTTAATAAAGTCGGGTCTAACATATCACTGTATGATCACAGCGTAGATGTAAAGTTGCCACCATGGGAACAGTGGTTATATAACCTTCGAAACAAGCGTGGGCAGAAGCGTCACTGTGTGTGTACATCGTCATAGGTGCACTACAGTGCTCAAACAAATAGCACTACTCTTCTGCCTGTGTTTGCCGTGTAACTTGACTGAATTAACTCATAGTTATTTTAAAGTATGCATATTTAAGTTGAATTACAGAAGATTTTAGATCCATCAAAAAAAAAAAAAAAAAAAAAAAATCATATCACAATCTGAACTGTTGACCTAACCATGTAAAACACAGTGGTCAGTGACTTAAATCACACAATAGAGCTGACCTCAGTATTTGTTATAGTTTGCTGCTTTGATCGTATATTTTTGACTGATTTAATGCCCCAATCAGTGATCACAATATACGTTTCAGAGTTGTCTACTAGTCTTCACGTTCTCCATGATTCACTTGATTCACTTGGTAAAGGACATGGATCATGATATGAAACCATCAGTTCAGCCCACAGGACCAAACATTTCTACTAACAGGTCAGACAGGGCTACTCATTGAAATACTGAAATCTTTAACAGACTGAAGACTTGTTAACAGGGATAATCTTTGACGTTCATTCTGCTGTGAAATATGCATCAAGAAAAACAGAAACTCAGTGAATTTGTGTGGTGATATCAGTGTAGTTTTCCTGTGATTGAATGTTAAAACTCTGCAAATTGCACACAGATCACACCCTGCCTCAGAGGCCACGGGGCAGAAAATTCACTGATTCTTCAATATGCATGACCTTCAGCCTCATTTGCATTCACTCTAATGACCATTCAGCATTTTTTTGACCTCGTGTATATGATGAAACGCTGTACAGTCAATGGCTGGAGATTTGTATGTACCACCTGGTTAGCTGCTCTGTGCAAACAGTATTGAGTAATCATTGATAGACAAATGCCAAGATAGCAGATTAGATTGCTGCCATAAAAGTCTGTGTTTATGTGTCAAGGTCTCTCTGGTGTAGTGACTAGGGTCTGTCGTTGCAGAATTGTTTCTCGTATAATGAGCCCTGTGAGGCATTTGCTGCTGTCCCGTCTGTCCAGAATGCCAGAGCTTACAACAGCCACATTGGGGATGGGGGATTGATATAACAACATATGTATATGTATGTGTGTAAATATATATATCACTCTCTAGTTGCAAAAGCAGTTTCTACTCCTGCCTGTAAAAGGCTGGATGGAAAGACAGGTAATAGTCATGGCAACATAGCAACAGGTCCATATCACAAGGCCGGCTTCTACCACACCTGGCAGGACCCAAGGTGCAGGCTGCGCAAAGATGCCCCAGAGATAATCCAGCACATAGCGGCAGGGTCGAAGATACTGGCAGACAAGACATACATAGGATACCATAACCAAGTGGCTCAGTGTACAGAAACATCTGTGCTGAATATGGCTTGGAAGTCAAAAGCCCAAGGTCAAAAGGGGATATATCTCCAAAGGTGGTTAAGAATGACTAAGCTAAGATCCTGGTGGACTTTCAGGAAACTCTAGAAATACCAAGGGCTGAACGAAGAGGTAGAAATGCTGTGGAAAGGGAGGGCAACAGTGATCCCTGTGGTAATCAGAACACTTGGAGCCATGACCCCTAAACTGGGAGAGTGGCTCCAGCAGATTCCAGGAACAACATCCGTAATCTTTGTCCAGAAGAGTCCGAGGAACAGCTAAAACACTGAGCCGAACCCTCACGTTCCCAGGTCTCTGTTAGAGGACTTCATCTTGGAAAGCACAGCTTTCTGCTGGGAAACCTTTTTTCCTGCCATCTATGTGGAAGTTACTTTGACACATAGCACCTACCTAAACATTGTTGCAGACTGTGTACACCTCTTTATGGAAATGGTATTTCCTAATGGCAGGGGTCTCTTTTAGCAGGATAATTCACCCTGTCACAACGTAAGAATGGGTCAGAAATGGTTTGAAGGACACAAAAACACGTTCAAGGTGTTCACTTGGCCTCTAAATTTCCCAGATTCAAACCAACCCAGCATCTGTGGGATGTGCTGGACAAACAAGTTCGATCACTGGAGGCCTTACTACAAGCAGTTGCAACAAACAACAAGACTGAATAAAACAGATGTTCCAATTGCAGTGCCAAATTTTGTTTGTAGCACTAGTTAGCAGATATGCATTACTTTGATTCTAGCCAAAAATTACGTCATGTTCCTATTCAAAGTGTTTGCGGAGAGAGCGGAGGAAAGATGCTCTGAATGTGCTTGCATGCATCGACATGGAAGCAATTCTGTTCATTGTGTTTGAGTAAATTGAAGCAGAAAAAAAGTTTGCTCATGATAAAGTTATGGATCTGTTTGCTGATTCTGAAGGAGAATATCTGTCTTTAGGAGATGACAATCGGTTGTGTTATAAATTTTTTTTTTTTTTTTTTTACAAAACCCTGGTGCTTAAAGAGTTAAATGAGCTGTTTCTACCATCTTGGTGCCAGATACTACAGCGCACCTTCAGAGGTCTAGTGGAGTCCATGCCTTGATGGGTCAGGGCTTAATAAAAAATATTATAATTATATATAGATGTATTTTTTTTTTAAATATAACAATAATATCACAATAATATTGTATAGCACAGTATTTTTCATGGTTTTGAATTTTTTTTTTAAGTGTTGCACAGGCTGATGAGTCTGAATGACAAGATTACTTTTACCTGATACATAAAATATACACCATATAACAATATAATCATATATTGTTATATTTTTAAAAAAAATCACAATAATATTGCAATATCCGTGCTGGAGCTATTAATTTTTAGATATTGCCCAAGCCTAGTATTAAGTTTAAGATGGTTGTTATTACAATAACGGCAACCTCTGCTGTTGAACAATCTTCAGCTTGTTGAAAATTATCCTTGTCTATACAAATGGAAGAAAATACACAACCTATTGATTGTAACATTGTGTAGCAGGGTTGGATTTTAGTCATCAATATTATGGTGATTACTTCATACTCCCATCACTGCTCAACTTTCAAATGAGTAATTTTCTTCTGAATCTGAATTCCATCTGTCGTACCTTCTGTCAGAGATGGATACTTTTGTGCAGATGTGTGTGCACATAATGGATGTCATTCCATTACATTCCTATTGAAACCTGAGGGGCCCTTGGGTATCAGTGCTCTGACACACTGATAGTGAAGCAAACGTGTGTATTTGTCTCAGGGGTTCTGCTGTGGCCTCAAATTGAAGATAATCTGTGTCTGCCCGGGTCAATGGGCCACAAAGATCAGATATGACATAAATTAATTAATTTAACTGTGTTAATCCTGCTCACTGAGGACTTCTTCATAAAGCCTGAGGATATACAGTGACCAACAAAAAAAGAGGCTGAACCTATAAATCTTCACATTTTAAGAGGAAAGCACAGAGATTTTTATTTCTGTGCACTTCAAAAGGCACATGCAGTGCATAACAAAGATCATATGTTTGGATACACACAGACACGCTCACACTAACGCAGTCTGACTCTGAAACTGGATCGTTGCTTTAAAGATATTTACTTTTATATATGCTTTTCAAGAATATGTTACAAGAACATAAAAGTATTCACGACCAAATTCGAATGGTAGTAGCAGTTCAGAGCCGTCCCACACTCAGGGTGACATCCACCTAACAACAGCTGCTGGTCATGTTTCCTGCTTTCCTCCTCATGCTGCTGCAGGCTGATAGAAAGACAATACCCTCTCTGGCTGATAGAGAAGTGTGAGGTGACACTCTACTGAGAGAGCTTCCCCATTCAGTCCACTAATCAAGAGAAGCCATAAAGATGAGGCAGGGGCATAGTGTCAGATTACAGGTCACTTACAAAGGTGCAGGAGCCACCTCTACAGTATAGCAAGACAACCTAATGAACATAAATCAGGATATGCCCATATACCTGAGTAGTCATAGTGAATCAAGCAACACATGAATGTCATTACAATCAGCAGCAAACAGCAGAAAGACTCAGTCAGAAAACAGTTTTAGCTGCAGCTGTAAGGGAATAGTCACTAATTTTATTTTCAACCCCAAAATTCAATTTAAAGTCAGGATGGCTGAGGGAAATAGAACTGCAGTAGTTTTATATATATATTTCTAAGTTACAGTTGGTATACGTATACCAACTGTAACTAAGAGTAGAAGTTTGTTTATGTTTATGAAATACATAAACGGTAATACATATTTTACAGTAATGTGGAAGTAGCAGATAGACAGGCGTTAATCTGGTCTCACTTTTGAGTAGTTACAGCACATTATTCTCATTGTTTCTGAACCTTTCTTTACCATACATCAAATTTTTGCAGTGGCCAATTCTTATTCTAATTTTGAATAAAATATCAAATCATTGCATGTGTAAGTCTAAAAGCACTGTGAGAGGGTTTTATTCATTGGTGACAGAGTTTAAGTGATTGGCAACTTTTTGCGACACATGTAAACAAAATTTTGATTGTTTTAGTGGCTTTTGCACATGTGATTTAATCTTGTAAGAAATACAAAGTTACAGTAGCTCTTATTCACTGTCACCAAGCAGGACAGGATGCAGTTGGTCATTCTATTACCGAAACAGCGCAGAGGACTTAAAGCCTCATTAAAGCTCAGTATGCGCACTGTGTTGTTATATTGCTCTCTGATTTGGGATTAGTGTTGGTGCTGAACTATAGAGAACAGCTATGTGTTGTGTTCTTTGACCCTTGCTCTTTATTCTATGTTCTATGGTCTGTGTTTGATTGTCTGTGGCTTTATGAAGACCATCTATGACCATCATAGTATTTCCATAAAGAAGTAGCTCTCTAACTTCTTGTACTTTTTTGTGAGGTTCTGTTAGATTGTTAGATGGTTAGATAGATAGAGTGAGTGACGAGGTCAGGTTGACTCTGAGATCCTGAACCTGGAGTTACACATTTCCTGTTTGATGCTAAGTCAGACTCGTTTGTGGAACCTGTTTGTGTTCAAGAAACTCTAAGAACTCAGAACTTTGAGGACATTTGTTCTAAATCAAGTACAGGAAAAGTAAAATGTGACGAATACTGAGTGATTAGCTGAAGGTATTAATGTGAGCTGACAATCAATTATCTGCTCTGTCTGCCAAATAATGTTTTATACCAGGTGGTGGTATGACAGTGAGGAAGTTCAGACTTGTTGGAGCATGCTCTTTAAGATGATGAGAAAAGGACTTCCTGTTGGGCCAAGAGTGCTAACATTTAAAGACATGAGAAGTTGTGATGGCTGTGACAGTAGCTAATGAATGTGTTGAGCAAGCAAGACTTCACTTGCACACTGTGCCCTATGTTAGTGCTCTATACAGCAGACCACTCTCCCTTAACTTCACTTCGATTCATACAGACGCACTGGTGAGTAAAAGGTCTTTAGCTCCTGACGATTTTATAAGATGCACATGTCAAAATGATTTGATACAGCCTCCAGCAGCGGATCTTCTTCTCTGTTTTTGTGGTCAGAGATGTTAGATTCAGACTGAAAAGTGATTGGCCAGCACAACACTTTGACAACTGTGTAAATATAGTGAAAATAACCAAGCCAGTTTGAGAAGTGACTTCAATGTAGTGAGGAGTTGACAGCTCACTGCCTGCTATATACTGAAGATCAATGTGTCTTGTAACAAGCCTTGTATAGGTTTGTTACAATCACCTTTTCACAATCAGCCACTCAATGGCTGGAAAGATGAAGGATGGATAATGGCACAAAAGAAAAATATGACTCGTTAAAATACCATACAACACATTTATCAAGTCATTTTAATTGTGACTAAGAGGAGTTCAGTTAGAAGCATGTTCTCTCTTCACAGGGTCAGGGAAACAATCAGTAAATTCAAGCTTAAGTGCAGCTGAAATCAATACAAAGCAGATATAGTTCCTAATGTGCTTATGGATTCCTCAGTGTGAAAAAAGGAAACAGTTGTACTTCCTGTCTTTGTTTCCTTTTGTTGGGAAAACACTTTGTACAAACAATGGAAGGCAAGCAATGCTGCAAGAGAAGCTCTAATCTATAGAGAGCTTGGAGGGGGGAGGACATGGGGAAATAAGTTGGTGACTTTGGTAATTGTTGTTATTAATTATGTCTGGAATTCAATCAGGTTTATGTCTTTAGAAGTGATACCAGCAGCAACATTTCTCCTCTAAAAGACATCATCTCATTTTCTGCAGGATGAGACATCATGGTGTTAAAAAGAAATCCTGACAGATTAGTTTGCCTCACCAGTTTTATCTCCAATCCCATCCTGGCTCCCGACAAATGTCTCAGCGTCATCAGAAATGAATGCAAAGATTATTCAGTGTTACTCACATGGGAATGAAAAATCAATATGGACCTGGTTGGGAAAAGAACGACCTATATTATTTGTGAGGGAGTCAGCAGCAACAAAAATCTTCGTGTTTTGTTTTGTCAGTGAATGTCAGTGGACATGGTCTTCTTCAGGGACTCTTCAGGGTGAAGCTACTGCTGACATGGTGTGACACTGATGAAGGAGAAATTTAATCCTAAAACTCTAATTAAAAAAAATGTAAATCTGCTCTGTAAACCACTTCTCTGCTCCTTTAATTAGTCTTTAATAGAGACCAAATAAAATACAGCAGGTTATTCTATAGGGTTAAATGATGGGTCCAGGTGGGCTGGGCTTTGGGTATGGCTGAAGGAAATCCTAAGAAAGTCATCTTAAGACTCCGTTTCTGGATACAGACATGTGTGCATTTCTCTGTGGACTGAGCACTTTCATACTTCCACAGTGTTAATGTAGAACCTTGACCTGCTTTTTAATTAAGGTAAAATACCTTTATATTATATATTAAATGTGTCTACAACTGCAATGCTGCAACACAACATACACCAGAGCCACAAACTCTGCACAACAACACATCAGCTTCTCTGCTAAAATCTAAATCACAGACATGGACATGTCCGGTCCTGCAGCTCAGCTAGTTCAACCAGTCACCAAACTAATCTTCATCAGGGAAAAAGTGACTAACAACACTAACAGCACACTGTCACATGCCGTGTAATTACACCTCAATATGACTGGCTACAGACAAACATCCACACAGTAAACACATTGTGTGTGTAGTTTTATGCGCTTATTATAGACCAAGTCAAGTTAACATCAAGTTAACTTGTCAGAAAAAAACAAACAAACAGTGATACACATTAATGAGCAATGACCATAATTATTTTTAAAAGCCATAAGAGCAGAAACAAACAGATGTCAGATCATGTTGTGTTTATTCTAATGACTATGTGCCTCACCAATTTGTTGAAGGAACAGCTGATCATCACTGTGTCTAACAAAGGATGACAGTCACACAAACTCACAGACTCTGGAGCCTGTAATATGACCCTCTTTAATCAGTGTGCACTCCTGTTAAATCTGACATGAGACTTGTGACATTTTGCCATAAGTGCTCCCTAAGGCCTCTGACCCACTTGCCCATCAGAACGCTGCTTAGCACTCTCTAACATACCTAACTTGGTCAGAGATCACCAAGGGGATGAACATCAGATTAAAACCACAGATTAGGAATTGAGCACATGAGGCCATGGTCATTGATGTGAAGGGTGTGTTGAACAGGGAGTGCTGGCTGCTGCTGCTTCAGACTAAGCAAAGAGTCTTCATCCTGATCTGCAGAAGGATTTATTTCTATTTTAGCATGCAGAAGTGCTTTTATAATAGGGATAATATATGTAAAACTTAGATTTTGTTGTTGCTCATATAGTTATCATGACCTCATGGCAGTTTATCAGCTTGTTGTTCTAATCCCACATCCCATTTCAGAGGTGCCAAAGCCCCATAGCTCCATGGAAGGACAGACCACTTCCTTTTTCAGCTCAGGAGGAACTCGCTTTGTTGAGGCATCTAGTGTTTACATTTACACTAGTTTAAAACACGTGGTCAGCTTCATGCATTATATTCACATTCGCAGTGTGTTTGCTGTTGTTTTTTATTGATCATTTTTATTACTTATGAAGAACACAAGTGATTTAAATGATCAATTATCAGAACTTCAGTTAATCAATCAATCTATTAACTAACCAAGATCTAATCTTCATTGTGTCTTGTTTAACAAAGTATGTACTACATATAAGGTTGGCAGTGCAGTGGTATATCTGACTGATCACTGGGTTTTTCAGGTAATGTTTCATTTTGAGGGTAGACAATTTCCTGATAATCTTGGAAGTTTCCTGGAGAGAACAATAACTTGGTTTTAATTAAAAGTAACAGAGCGACTTTAGTCTAACATACTTAATGTTAGCATCCGCTGTTTACTTAGCAGTGTAGTAGAAATATTGTGAGTTCAGCATCAAACATTTTTCCTTTTCTCACCAACAGCCGTCTACAGATACCAAAGTTGTGAAGTTAGCATGCTGGCCTGTCTCTTCACTGTAACATCCGCTATGTCCTGACAATGTGTCTGCTCAGAGATCATATTATAGACCTCTTGTCTCATAAGGTCCACCTGGTCCTGCCAAAAAAAAAAAGTTAGTTAGTTTCCCAAGACTCTTGATGTGGCAGCAGTGCATCAACAGACCAACATACAATTCACCATGAAGTTCACATGAAGGTTTGAAAGATATTAATAATATATGAAAATGAATCAACAATGGTATTTTTAATGGAGCTTTTGTCAACAACAACCATATATATAACCAGAAAAGCCAACGCACTCAACCACGTCCCAAGATCCACCCACCTGGACATAGGACTGTGCAATCTAATTTTATTTATCTAATTTATCTAATCTATCTCATTTTAATTTATTTATCTAATCTAATTCATCTAATTTTATTTTCAATTACAATTCTTGGCTTCCAACAATTATGAAAACAAGATTGCGGAAGCATTTTGCTTTGCAACAATCTCTCCCAGGGCATGTTTCAGTATGTGTTAGCAACATACATGGGCATGTTATGGTTTCATTAGTCTCAAAAATTGCGTACATAAAAACCACACACATACGTGACTCACCACACACAACAGATCCACTGAACAAAAAACCCTTGCAAGAGAGCGTTTCTGCTCTTTGGTCATGCGAGCACAGGGCTGTGACAAGAGCTTGCTCAACCAATAGTGAATCGACTCACTCTAGTGAATGGGAGAGCTGAGATTTTTCAGGATAAAAAGCACTGTAACATTCTTAACCAATTTTAAGTGTGTGTATATCAATTTTTAGCTGACATAACTGAACCTCTTTCATGGTTTTGTCCTTATTAAACATCTTCCCTTGCAGTATCATTGTTAAGCACAACTAGCAATTATTCCAAGCTGAATACTGTATAAGTCCAATACAAATAGTAAATGCCTACAGTATTGTTGTCATTTAGGAACACCTAAACTAAGTCAGTTTAATACAACAGTCCTGCAATAAATCTGGTACTGTATAGTGTATTATATTCCAGTTTCCAAAGTCAATGGGTTTTGTTTAAATTTGAATTTTAAATAATCGTGATTAAGATTTTTGCCATAATCAAGCAGCTCTACCTAGACCCACCATCCAAAATTACAGGATTTGGTTTCTCTGAGTGTTTACCTCAAATCTGCTATATTGTTATTGGATTACTCCGAAGTCAACAGTCAGCCAGTCAGAAGAGAGGCTTTCACTGACCTGTTATTACTAGAGCTGCAGAGAGAAGCCTGAGAAAGGATGCGTGAAACTACCCAGAGATAGTTTTTGGTCCCTAAAATATTAATTTCATCTCTAAAATTTTTCTTTTTACTTCTATGTTTCTGTTGTGAGTTTCATTGTGAGTTAATGTGTCCCGCAAAACACACTCAGAAGTCAAGTGAATCAAGTTTTTGTGCTGCCACCTCTTCACTGTATGAAAGAAAGACTTGGATTGGTTTGATATGCAGTAAGGACACAGAGTGGAAATAGTGTTCACGTCTGGTCAATTTAACCATACTGTTATCGTACATATCATCAAATCAAAAATAACATTTCCATCGGACCGCCAGACTCAAATCCTGTCCATGGACTCTGAGTGCATGACTGACATGGTCTGATCCTGATCCTGGAGACTTCATCTCCCTCTGCTGCTGCCAAGGTTTTAATTTGATTATTATAACCTAATTCATCTAATAGATGGATGTAAATCAGACCATTAATCAATTGACACAAAACAAGAGCTACATGGCAGGAAACCACTGAGCTGAGCCATTATTTTTCCTGCATTACTTTAAAATACATTGGTCCAAAGGAGGATTCTGATCCTGAGGAGGATGCATTCAGAAATTGTTCCCTTTAATAAAACACTGACGGTCGTCATTCAGCTCCTGCACTACAAAGATTGCTTTGCTTTTAAAAGGTGCATTGGCTTGTTTTAGGTCTAATGTGTTTGCCCATCTTCCAGACAAAATCAGCATCAACACAGACAAATAATGATAATGTACTAAGTCATTGCTTGAAAACTGGCCCACCAACAATAAAATCTGGCCAGCCACATTAGTTTGATGATCAGTTTTTTTTTTTTTAAATCTTACAGGTCAGACTGATGGTCCCACATTTAGCTGTAATATCCCAGCCCCCTGAAGATGCTTACCTTTTCATCTCTCTCATGGCAGCAATGGTTGCCCATAGAATCATTCCCTCCAAGCTATTGCAAGCTTTTGTTTTGAAAGGCTCTGACAGGAAGTTCTAAAGGTTCTGTTGCTTTCTTGACAAACCTCTGAAATATTAGAACATTTTTATCAATTGATTTCTTAAATTAGCCTTTAATTATGTTTTGGCTGCCATCTAATGATCTGAAAAAATGCTGATGCCAAACTGCCTACGTGATAATAGAGAGGAGAGTTAACTGAGTCACCTGTCTACTGCCTTCAGACAGAAGTGTCAGATTCATTACAGATGGTAATGGACACCAGCGTCTGATAAAAGGAAGGAGAACACATTAAAATCCACAAAATTCAACCTGTGTTTAATAACTCAGTGTGTTTTAACACTTTTAAAATGATAAGATGAGGAGGTAGAGTGAAATACAGTGAAGACTATTAGTTCAGATGACTGAAATGAATCACTGTCCAGTGTGTCCGGCCTGAACTGTCCAGGCCCTGTGACTAAATCCCTATTCATTTGCAGAGAGAAAAAAATGAAAGTCCTGCATCTGAATGTATAGTGTTTTAAAAATATTCATTCCCAGGTCGGTCCCAAGTGTTGATAATGAAACATAAAACAGTGATTTATGATATTATTTTGCGTTAGATGATCTGGTCAAACAACAGAACAAATTTATATAATTTCATTATATATAACTTTAATTATAATTTGTGTGAGTGTATTTTAATACAATAGTCCTGCAATAAATCTGGTACTGTATACTGTATTATTTTAGAGGCTATTGTTATTCTTTAACTGTAACGTTTTGCCATTAACGGACATGTTGAGTCCCTCCTCAGACATTTGCAGATTTTATAATTTTCTTAGACTCATTAGTGTTTCATGTTATTTTACTGTCATCAGGTTAGACTTTAGTGTGCAGCAGTGACATTGGGAGCATATAGTTTTCCAGTCCAGATGTCCAGTGTTACCAGCTAACAGGGGCTCAACATGAGCTCCCACGACAGGTGTGTCATACTGTACTTTACTGGTGCAAAAAGATATTTTAATTCAAGGTAAAACCAATTGTTCCACAGTGAATCTGACCTGCATTGAAAGATAAATTACATTAATTTAAAGGTCCATATTTTACACAGTTGAAGTGTTGATATCCAAGAACCAAAAACCATCTGCTCTTTTATTATGGAAAATCTGAGCCTCTCTTGTAATTGGCTGACTTTCTGGGTGATGGTGGTGACTGCTATGTTGTGAAATGACAAAGCCGACATATAGACCATTAGACTATATGGAGACTTCAAATTATGCACCGTCAACATATTGTGATGTCAACTGTAATGAAACTGGAGCTCAGTCCCTAACAGCTGTTGTTATGTTATATAGACATGTGCTAGAAGAAGGTGACCTTGTGACACATCCAGGGTCACAAGGTCAGTCCTAAACAGTCCTAAGCCATGTGGACATAGGAGGATTAGTTCTGGTCAAAGTGAACAACCACAGAGCCACAGAAGTTAAATGAGATGTTAGCAGCTTCATGGTGCACTCGGATCATCGAAGAACAGAACTGGGGGCTCCTGTGTGCTCTCGGGGGTCACGTTTGTTGACTGCCTTATAAAAACAAAGGTATCATGAGAATGGCAGCCATTTGGAGTTTGCTTGTCACGTCCGATGAAAGGGCAGCACACACTGGGACAAGTGCTGTTTGGCAAAGCTCCCCTTTTCTACTACTGAGGTTAATGAGACGCTCAGCAGGCTCTGGGTCTCCTGCTGCAGCAGTGCATGTACTGCATGTGCATGTGTGTGTGTATTTATTGAATTCATCTTCTACAGACCACTTTACAGCACACAGCAAATGACAGACAATAAGTATTCATCTGTACAGAGACTGGATTATTCATTCCAGTGAAGGGGTTGTCTGAGGCTGCTGACTGTGGATACATTTCATCACACACATAAACATTGTGTTACTCCCTGGTCTGTCCACTTACATTTGTGATTTAGTCATTTCCCTCATCAACTATTCAACAAAAGAAGCATCTGCGAGATCAGGCTTCATTTTATGCCAAGGAGCTATGGTGGCCCCCAAGGGCACAATACAGAACATTAAATGAGCTATTTGTAGCTTTTACTATAGCTACATAGCTAACCTTAGCATTCGCAACTGTTTACTTATCGATCTGAAGAGAAGCTCCTCTACATCTTGTCCTGATGATCTAGACACAAAATATACACCTCACTGTGTTTTACCACAAGCCACATGGACCTTTCGCTGTCATTCCACTTGGTTTGAATCAAAAGGAGTTTTTCCGTTGCCTCCGTTACTTCCATTGCCATGGTAACATAAAATTAATTGGTTAGTTAAATAAATAATAAAATAATAAAAACAAAAAAACTTTATTTTTATAGCACCTTTACAAACATACTTTCCAAATCGATTTTACAATTGAAGTTAAAGGAAACAAACATCAGTCCCTGATGTCTTCTAACATGGACTCTGTTGTTTTTTATATTAAGTTACGTGACTTACTCGAGGAAGGGAAGTAGTAGTGCTGCTCCCCATGGCATGCCAAACTCTCCTTCTCATGCATTCCTCCAGTTCTTGTGTGTCGGCCAGTGCAGACATCACACCACACTTCTCCTGACCCTTCTCACAGGACTTTACGCTGTAGCTGTCTTTGGCAGAGCTTGCATTGGCCCAGGTCCAGCTGGCTGAGTCCCACACAGATGCTTGAAAGTGAGCATGGGAGAGTGACGTTTACACTCTTGTCAGGAAAGAGCTTCTATTTGTGGTTTTCAGTGTGTGTGTGTGTGTGTGTGTGTGTGTGTGTGTGTGTGTGTGTGTCTGCATCCATGCTTCTGAGGCTCTGTAGGTATTTTAGACCTTCTGGTGGAGCTTAGTTTTATGGATCAGATATGGAGGCTGTCAGACAGGAGTGGCAGGTGATATAAAGTGCGTATCTGACTCGAGGACTGTTGACTAGACAGTCATTATCCTCCCAAGATGTCAGTGGAGGGGAACCAGGCATGCGAGGCAAGTTTATACGACCAACTGAAGCAGGGCAGGATTTGCATGTTAGCCTTTCATCTGGATGTCTACGTGTTGTTTGAGGGTGGGAGTTGATCCACATTGGTGGATATGTCAGGTTTAGCACCTGAACATTTGCCCCTCTTCTCATTCCAGTGGCCTCAGTTTGAGGTAGCCATTTGGCAGATAGGCAATACTACACCAAGAAACTCTAGATCCCAGAGCCTATAATTAGCTTCCCATGGTCTTTTGAAATGGTTTCCTCTTCACTGAAAGGTTTTCCAAAGTCAGAGGCATGTTTCAGGCGCTCCAGAGACTGAGCCTTAGTCATGTGTTTAAATCTAAGGACAGAGTGAGGGTAAAGCTGACCTCTAGATTCTTGAAGGGGAGCTTTTTTGATGTCTAATGACCCTCAACCATACATGCCTCTGCATGTCCAGGAAGCATCTTCACATCTGAACAAAGGCATAAGATTTGTGTGTACATGTGTAGAAAGGTCTTAGTATAAAAGTTAGAGTTTTTAGTTTGAGTTGAGTTCTGGACTAGACTAGAAAAAACTTTACACACAAAATCTTTTAGACCTCAATATGAGCTCTTAGTATTTGATAAAAAAAAAAAAAAACATCTATCATCTTTCCTGTTTTCAGCTGAAGCCGTAACAGACAGTAGAAACAGACAGTGCTCTTTGGACATGATTTGATGAGGGGATGATGATGATCAAGATGACACCATGGAGGCCTGTCAGATCTCTGATTTATCAGGTTCTCATTTTTACTTTATTTTACACAATACTAAATGTATCCTTTACTATAACAGCTTTTACAGACATACACCTTCTGTTATTTAATGAGGTCATGGTCCCTGTTCTCAGGTCCAGTTACAGTTGGAAAGTGAGAGAACCTACACGCATTCACACACACACACACACACACACACACACACACACACACACACACACGCACCTGGCTTTCTTATAATCCAGTTCATCAGATTAGAGAGTGTGTGTAGTCCTTCTTAGGAACAAGGAGCAGAGCTCAATACATTATAACCTGGAGCAGGTTATAATGACCTATAGTCAGGTTTTGTTGCTAGGTGACATCTAGTGGCTGTTGTGGCAAGAGCAAAGGGAAAAGTGCAGTGACTTTGTAAGTCACAGGAATATGAGGAGCAGTGATTCTCATGTGAAAGTATCAGTTTATATTGTTTCTATTATCAATGACCATTCCACAAAGTTAACCATTTTCTTATTATTGTAACCATGACAAAAAAGTTTATCTTAGAGGAAGTAATTTTACCTAAATCACCATCTTTTACTAAAGCTAACCAAGCAATGACCGTTAATCATGGTGACGAAGGTACACATATTTATTATTGTAACCATGACAACCAAGGTCCAGTACATCTGCTGTCAAAATAGCTCTTTTTCAGGAGACACACCTATGGATCGTATAGAGGGTTGTTATTTATCCCTGGCAGTGTGTTGTGTTCAGCAGCTCCTCACCCAAGGCATGACCACAACTCACCTGGACAGAGAGAAAAATCTCACGACTAAAACCAAAGACAGTAAATCTAAAATATTATGTGTGGTGATAAACACATGAATAGATGGCTATAAATATGATAGTGTTCAGTTTTATTTGTAGTTTGTATTGACACTGACACTGTATCTGTCAAATAATCCAAAAGTAATGAATAACTAGAAACTGACAATGTGTAGACTGGGAGAACTGGGGAGGGGAATCAATTTGGGAACCACAAATAGGAATGTTCTGTAGCTGTAGATACGGGTGAGCTGCACCAGTTCACAGGGAGTCAAATGGGAATCTGTGGTGTGTTTCCCTGGTATCTCTATATGCCCTGATGTTCACTTGGTCCTGAGGGGCAGCATCAACCCTGACCCATCTGACCCATCGTTAATGTTTGGACATAGAAGTTAATCACAGAGGTCGTAAGTAAGAGCGTAAGAGCTCAGTAAGAGCTCAGTAAAGCAGGAGACCAGAGACAAGAGACAGAAGACTGGAGCATGTCCAGGATGTTGTTAATTAAAAGAAGTCGTGTTTCATCACTGCACATTAAACAAAGCCTCTCACCATTGTTTAAACATTAAATAATTAAAGGCTCCATGTCAACACACACACAGATTCTCCTGTGATGACAGTGGTCACATGACTCACTGCCTGTCACAGGTTAGAGGGTCTTCCGCTCTAACATACTTTTAGTTGAAGGATTGTTTTCTTGACCTGTTTCTGCACCAGGACCTCAGTATAATAATTATAATAAATGTTATTTATATTTATAAAATTAAAATATTTATTTGTGTAATAAAGTTAAAGTTTGGCAGTTCTAACAGTAAAGATCTGGGCACTAGCTGAGACCTACGTAGGACTATGAAGTAACATACATTGAACGGCCAGGTACATATGGGGTTAATTAGTCCTTGATATAATCTGGAGCGAGATCATTTAATGCTTTGAAGGTGATTAGAGGAATTTTAAAAACCATGCAGTCTGTGATATTTTTATGTTTGTGGCATCCTCTGGCATCGATGGTCTCACAATCATTTCTGACTTCATTTTAAAGGTTAATCCTGGTTTACAAAGATGTTGTTGAGGGTGACCTCGCTGTCTCCACTCACACACACAGGAGATGTTTATGAACAGGGTTCAGCAACATTTTATGGCTGAGTTCAGGAGTTGAAACAGTGATGATGGTGACTCATTATCAAATGCTAAAGATTAGCTCCATCATTGTTTCTCTATCTTTGGTCATCAAATCTTATATGAAAATCTGGTTGACCTCTGTAGACAGTGTGCTCTGAGCTCAGAGTAGTCTCAGCTGGTCAGCAGGTTGCTATCTATCTAACACATCAGGTCCATCACACGAGGACGCCACTCCTTCATTCTCATCCTTTCTCACACAGTGAGACAGGATGGTGGCATACGGTGGCCCTGAGAGCTCAATACATGGCTATTTACAGGTTTTCTTCATCACTCATCAGAAATGTCACTCTCTCACACACCCCCACTAATTTATTTCCGTTTTCTCCTTAAAGCTCAACATTAAATATCCTTAATGTGTTTATTATACAATTTGATCGCAAGTTGAGGATTTAAGGTCACATTAAAATCTACTCAGAAGTGTGTAAATCTAATCATCAAACTTGCTGATCCTCAGAGTCTCAGCTGGTCAGTCTGCAGCTGTAAGAACATGTTCAGGACACAACGAAGGTCTGTGTTGGTATATTCGGCTGAAATGATAGGGCTTCATAATGAAAGTACATCTTGTGTGTGTGACCTGAGATATTTTTCAGCCAGCCTAGGTGGCAGATCTCTTCAGCTGGACTTTGTGACAGCTGCTGCTCTTTGAATCCTAATAAGTTAACATCAGCTCAGGTTTCAGTGACCTAAAATATCACATGCTTCCTGTTTAGCTTTAACTTTTTTAAGAGCACTAACTTCTGGTGAGGAATAAATTAATGCACCCTGAATAAGAGAACCAGGTTAATAAACAGACCATTAAGCAGCTATCTAACAGCAGCCTGAATAACACCTTAGCTCTGATGGTGTGGTTGTTATCATTAAGGGGTAAATGATCTATTGTAGTAAATATTGCAACTTCAGGAATGTCATGTCGTTTGCAGTCCAGTTCATTTCAGTTCAGTTGAGTTGTCTGTGGACAGAGTGTTATGAAAATTAGCTTTTTTGTCATCTAACCCAGATGACTGGACACAAAGTCTGGAAGAAAATATTGACGGTCCATCTCCAACTCCATAAAGCTGGGTATCATGTGACTTTATTTCCTCTAAACTCCACTTCAGTCCAGGTTGAAAAATCTCCACAACGGTTGGTGAACGGTCCTGAAATCTGATTCTCACATTGTGTTCCCTTCAGGATGAACTGTAATCACATTTTAATATTAACAAAATAACATTCTCAAACGCACTAACAACACATATCTGGATGTGTGAAAATCCTCAGTGAGCCACAGCTGCAGTCTATGTTTAGTACTAAGTAGCATGAAGTATTATTCTGATACAAAGTAAGCATGGAAACTGTTCTCTCCTGGTTCTTCACGACTGCAAACTGAGTTGTATTTTACAATGATTGTTTCTCTGATTTATGTTAAGATACTGAAATGCAACTCTTCCTGCATCCAGTAGTTTCCTGTCTTAGTTGACTTTCAATGTGAAACATTCACAGGACCATGTTTACTATTACTGACAGAAAACCTGCCAAAGCAATGCCAAATGAATCAGTGACTTTAAACAGAATATGTATAAAGAAATAAGTGACAATAATCAATTTTATCCAGCTCTTATTAAGGACTGTAATTAGTTTATTTCATTATTGATATTTTTAAATATCTTCGGTTCTTCTCTCATTTCTCAAATCAGGTCGAGCTGTCTCAGCCAAGAGTTTCTCTTTGGACGTAATGGCATCTTTATTGTAAGTTTATTGTAGATGCACTGTAATGTAAATGTAATTCAGACTTTACATTAACCCATGAGCACGGTTGCTGGGTGAAGCATTTACCCAGTTCCAGAGGCTGACCCACTGAATCAGGCATTAAGAAGGAAATATAGTTAGTGCTTTATTAGGGAGGATTAAATTCTAACTGGGAAGTTTAATGGAGGCACTGAGACATGGCTGGACCAGAGTACTGAGCTGTGAAATGGGACAGGAAGAGACTGAGGTGCTGATGAGGGATTGGAGCACAACAATTTTTCAAATTGCGTTTGTCTTTGTCTTTAGACAAAGACCACTGGACACACTGGAGTGAGCAGGTTGAACGCAATTCATTTCCTTTTTCCTGTCAGTGTCAGTGTTGATCTCCACACTTCACCAAGCTGTTTTTTTTAACCACAACTCATCCTTTTCTTTTACCTGAAATTAGCCTGTACCATAGTTTTCTCCGTGCTTTAACCAAACCTAAGCCACAATGAATAATTTTGAGACTGTAATTTCTAAATGTTGAAGAAGACACTTTATTATTTAATGTGGAGCCGCCTAGTAGTCAAAGTCTCTTATGTCCCTGGAAGAGGACAGACCTCGGAGTCCAATGCCTCCTCCAGGGCCAGTTTATCTCATTGTACTACAGGTTTTTGTGATTGCTTACACATTTATTTGTTCATTTTACTCAGTAAACTGTAAATGTGGGGTAAGAAACTCTGGTGTAAAAAAACAATATCTCAATTACCATGTCTACATTCTCACACATCCACGTTTATAACACGATCCACCAAAGTGGCCCTAATTCTGTCTGAAATATGTATCTGTCAAATGATCTTTGTTGTGACCCTTGTCCTCTACCTCCTCTTTGTTGATCTCTGCATCTGTGTGTGTGTGTGTGTGTGTGTATGTGTGTATGCTCATGGTAAAATATTACTTAGAGCTGCCAATATGTGGTCAATCCTCCCACTTAATCCTGAGGAGGGATTCTGTGCCTCCTCAGGATTAGTTTCTCCATGTTCTTGTTGTTGCTGTGTGTGTGTGTGTGTGTGTGTGTGTGTGAAACAGTAAGAGAGAGGAAATGCAGAATGCTTTTACTGGTGGCACTCACTCACTCAACTGGAGACATTAGTCTTTGATTAACTCAATCTCTCACACACACACACACACACACACACACACACACACACAAACACAGACACATATGTGATATTGGTCACCTATCCTCTATGCTCATGTGTCAGTGTTGTGTTTCATGAGAAGCTCACATTGACTTTTATCCAGTTAAGTATGGGACATTTTTCAGATCCACTTTTTTCACTGTGGTGGTTTTCAATATTTCTATATTTGAAAGAGATGAAGGATTTTACTCATTAGTTGAGTAAAGATGTTACAGACTGTAAGGTTAATGTCTTTCAGTTTGGACACAAGCTTTTAATCTTATTAATACTGGTGAATCTTAGTGAGACTTGATATTATAAACAAGGAAGTCAAACTGTAAACAGACACAAGGGACACATGGGAAATAATCCATGCACGTGTTGTGGACTGTTTTCTCCATGGGAGCAATGTGGTGCAGTGGTCATGTCACAGTTGGTTTGGCTGCTCTGTAAACATACACAGGTTGTTCCTTGTCTGTTGTAGCTGCGCAGGCTGCAAACACTTTTAATTATGCATGTGGATGGTATGAGTTTAATTCATACATTTTTAATCATTCCATTACATTCATTTATTCATTTTTTAGACCAACTCTTCTTCCTCCCATTCACTAGACGATCCCCCGACACACACACACACACACACACACACACACACACACACACACACCCTCCTGATACACGATATACAACCATTGTAACTTGTAACATGACACACCTGACATTAAACCTCCTGTTTTAGTATGTTGTTCTTACATGCATTAATATATCTCACACTGGTGTTGAACTCTCATTTCAAAATGTAACTTTATGAGAAAGAGGCAGCAAAGTAATGACATCACCAACAGATTACAGGTGTAGTTCAGGCTACAGGTGTAATTCAGTGTCTCTCAGGTTTAGTTCAGTGTGTACACTCTCAGATTACAGGTGTAGTCCAATGTGTGTAGACTGTCAGGTTATAGGTGTGGTTCAGTGTGTGTAGACTCTCAAGTTGCTGGTATGGTTCAGGTTACTAGTGCAGTTCAGTGTGTATACTCTCACGTCACAGGTCTAGTTCAATGTGTTTAGACTCAGGTTACAGGTGTAAATCAATGCGTAGACTCTCAGGTTACATGTGTGGTTCAGTGTGTTTAGACTCAACAAGTAACAAGTGTAGTTTAAGTTACAGGCGTAGTTCAAGTTTTAGGTGTAGTGTAATGATAGGTGTCTAGGACCTCAATGTCTAGGACCTCAAATGCAGAATTAGACTCAGAGACACCGGTGACTAAAAAACAGGCTTTTTTAATGAAACAGTCAAATGTTGGGAGACAGTAGAATGAACCCAGGGCAGGAGGTCCAGAATGGTCATCCAGAGGCAGGAACCAAAAGTGACGGGGGGGGGGTGATAGGCCAGAGGCACAACCAGTAAACAGCCAGGTGGATGAGGCACAGGTGGATGACACAGGTAGCTCAGGCAGACGCCGAGGAGATGCGGCAGGGAGCTGCACACACAGAGAACAGGTATAATCAGGAATATTGGAGACTGACATTCACTAGGTTATTAAACTAAACACAGGAGACAAATTGAGGTTTGCATTACCACAGGAATATCTGAATTATCAGGCGATGAGCAGAGGCTGAGCTGAGGCTTTTAGTCAGACACTGATGAGCTTCATAGG
The DNA here is from genome assembly GCA_038496675.1 of Rachycentron canadum. Lineage (NCBI taxonomy): Eukaryota > Metazoa > Chordata > Actinopteri > Carangiformes > Rachycentridae > Rachycentron > Rachycentron canadum. Next base: position 22,331,934 of record CM076654.1, read on the forward strand.
AGACAAGTGTACCGGGAACTCCAGCTGCACCACGCCTCCGCAGGGGAGGAGCACACCCACACACACATACACAAACAGTACAGGGGAGGAGACTCAAGGGAGGGAAACGCTAGGGAAAGCTGGAAGTCACAGGGGGGCCCGTGATATGTAGTTCAGTGTGTGTGTAGACTCCCATGTTACAAATGTAGTTAAGGTGCAGTTCAGTGTATGTGGACTCAGTTGACCCTAGTGAGTGAGTGATACTCCAGCCTGGGGTGTCCTCCAGCCTGCCTCAGCCTGTCTGTTCATTTACACTCACAGTTGTGCTTGAATGCTTCTGAACCATTAAGACAGATTATAAATGTAGTTATAATGTAGACAGTGAATATTTTCATAGTCAAATCCTCATCTGTCACTCCCTGTGTGTCCAGTATTGATGAATTTACCTACTTGAACACTACTGTCATTTGAACGTGCACCTGATGTCTGTTGACCACTACTACACAAATTAAGCTGACCTCAGTGGACCTCATTTTTATGATTTTATATTATTTCTTGTTAGTGCGATGCTCATTGTCCTTACATTGTGACTGAAAGACTGATTGAGTGTAAATTCACTTTATACATATATCTTTGATTGTAAATTCCTGTTACTGGAGTTAAATCGTTGTGAACATGTGTGTTATTGTCTGCAGCAGAACATGCTTATCCTTTTCCCTGCATCTGTGCCTCTGTACTCTGAGGAGCTTGCCATTGATCCTGCAGCATTGTCGTCCTCAGTGCATCTGTGCACTTAGCGTTTTTGCTGTTCCTGTTACCTTTCGATATTCTATCTGCTGTAAACCGCCTGCAGCGTGGCACTCACACTGCACCCGCCCGAACACACACACACACACACACACACACACACACACACACACACACACACACACACACACACACACAGGCACACATACACATACCGCCTCCCACCTCTGAAACCTTCTCTTTAACGAACCCCAACCCCCCCACAGTTTCCTCCTGTGTGCTGACCTGCGCTGGTCCTTTAATATTGGTGACAGCTAATACACTCTAAATGATCAGTTATTATCTCAGGGGCCTCGTCCACAGGGCCCCACTGATTCCAAAGGTCATCCCTCTGTCTTTCAGTATTGATCATGTATGCCTGTTAACATGGCTGTGGGCCTCACTGAGGGAAGGTTGCCACTAACATATTTCCATCAGCTGTATCTGGCTGCAGAGGTGAATTTAAAAGCTTCCTTGACTCCGTTGCTGCCTTGGTGAATAGAGCAGGATGAGTAGCATCGTGGATAAAGAAACTAGTGCTACTAAAATATACTATTATATGATTTACATTTGCTGTATTTTAAGATCAACATGTGACAGGGAATGAAAAGAGCTTCAGCACAGTCACAACACATTTATTATTTTCAACAGTTGATTACCCTTCATAACATATGTACATAGTAATGAATGTCACAGACCTGTGGTACAAGTGGTAGAGGAGTACAGGACAGAAAACTACACAATGGAAATAACTGAATAACAAACATTTTCTTTGAATTGTGTATACTGTATATCCATTTACTTATTCCTTTACTGCACATATTCATATACACACAAACACTGATAATAACATGACTGACTATATAAGACATTAAAAGTTCCATATTTTACCCAAGACAAACACAAAAACACAACCTTTAACATATTTGATGTTACGTGTCTCTGTATTAAAGAGATGATGTACAATGCTTTTAAATGCAAAGAAATGATTTACACCTAATATCGACATATAGTCATAACGACACATGGTTAGTGCAATGGAACAACTGAAGAGCAGCAGAGAGAATCATTTGTTGATTTAGAGTAAAGGCCACAGTCAGAAGAACACATATCACATATCATGTTTGTGTTTTTGTGTAACTCAGTCATGTTTTTAATTCAGGTTTCAGTTGTGTTGGTTTGTGAGTCCACATTTCTCTGTCAATGTTCACATTATTCATAAATTCAGAAACTTAGCATTGTAATACAGTAGAGGCTGATCAGCAGCTGCTGTGTGACACTGATCACTCAGAGAACCTCCCACCACCACTGATGGACAGCATCTTTACTCAATGATTAACTGGCTCCTTCTTTCTTTTGCAGTTGTATGACCTGGATGATGATGAAAAGCGCAAAGAGTTTCTTGACGACCTTTTCAGTTTCATGCAGAAACGAGGTAAGTGATCTCCACTTTAATAACAGACGTCTGCTCATCGCTCATGATGTGACCTGGTGTGACGGTGTGAATCCTCAAGGTCTCAGCCTCTATACTGGTCCACATAGTTCAGACAGGGAGCTGTAGTGGAGAGTCAGACCCTGGCCCCCTGCAGGCCTCACCATGTGATGAATCCTGGGTTTTTGTTGGCCGCTCACAGGGCAACGTTGTGAGCAGGCAGCTGCTGGTTTTACTGGAGGAGCAGATCCGTGTTCAGAGCCTGGTATAATGTGAGGAAGTTAATCACCCAGTGGAGAATAAAAGGTTCTGCCAGTCACAATTACAGTGTCTATTTAAGGAGCACAAAGTCACTGGTGTGTTTTGTTGTTCTGCATTCCTGCTTTAGGACACAAAGTTTTACGATTATGTTTGTTTCATGTCCTCACCTGTCTGTGTCAGACATACATACTAAGACTAAGACTTTCTTTTCTATGGCAACATCTGAACTGTTGAAACAATAATTTGCATTATTTATAGTTCAGCGTCCAATCAGCTATTATTTCTATTTTGTTTCCCGTGTGTGAGAAAACAAAAGCTGAGAACAATCATGTATTGTAATTTCATTCAGAATTCAAATTTAAACAGAAAAATTATGTGTTTTTCTCACAGAAAAGAACAACTGATCCAGATCTATATAATCCTCAGTGTCTAGATGAATTATTATTATTTTCACAAACATTATAACACACTATGTTTTTATATCTGGATGTGTTAAGGGTTTTATAAAATATATATACGTTATATATAAATCATATGAGGAGCTTCCCACCAGAGAAATAAAAAGATTTTATCTTGGTACCAGTCATTTTCATTAGTGTATTACACTGTTAAGTTCATTGTTTTAATTCTTCTTTGTTTGATATGATTCAAGAGTAACTTTTGATTTTCTGTGTTGTAAAGATTGAATGACTAATAATAAAAAGAATAAAAAACTAAATAAGATTTTTTTTTTTCAGGCTTCACTTGCAAATAAATATGACACAAAAATTAGGGATGAACAATTCATTTAAATATCATAGATCATCATCATAGATATCACAATGGCCAAGTGCAACATCCAAATCACAGGAGTAAGATGATTTTTTGCAGTTTTATCTTTGACACATGAGTTTATGAACATCTCAATAAAAGCAAAGTGAGAATCCAGCTACGCTGTGACAGCTGCAGGATAGCATGCGTTGATGAAGTAATGATGTAGCTGGGAAGTCACTTGGGTTTTGGAGACAGTATGGATTGTTGTTGGAGCGTTCAATTAGAGATTGATTTTGGACTTAGGGAGACATTGTCAGTGTGAGGCAGATCAGCTGCGGCCTATCTCAACCCGCTGGCCCCTGACAAGTGTGATCAGAGTGGACCGCTCCAAATACCCTGATCAATGTTTCTAGAAACCATCACTGTCACTCTGCCTGACACACAAACGTCACAGATACACAGCTGCTGGAATATCAGTGATTTATAGACTGAATACACTAACACAAGAGGCCGTCCTGTATACACACACACACCATCATATACAAACACAGACACCATGATATACATATACACAATCCATCATATACAAACACACAGACACCATTGTGTACATATACACACACCATCATATACATATACACATGCCACTCTGCTACAACCTGACAATCTGGTATATTAAATAACTGACCCCAGACAACAGTTTGAAAACAGAACAAAGGTTTACTGTCAATGTGTATAAACAAATAATATTAACCCATACCCTTGAAATGCATCAACACCCAACATTAGACCACTTTAAAATAAGAACTAATAGCACAATAATATTAAATCATATTACTTTTACCAAATTTGCAAGTCACTAAATGCCGTTATAACAGATAAGCTATTAAACAAAAATACCTTTTTGAAAATGAGGAAAACAATAAATTACCTGGAAAAATTAAAACAAACTCATTCCCTTCATTTTTAAATCGAGGCTCCGCCTATACATCTTAAATATAAACACATTCCATCATCGCACACCCCTATGTTTACAGTGGTGTTCTTGCTAACCTCAGTTCTTCATAAATATTTTTTTTAAAACTTCAGCTTTCAAAATAAGACTGTTATCTGGCCCTGTTTCTGTGTGAGAGCCACAGAAAAGCTGTGATAAAACTGATTCATGTGTGGCCTGCTGTGACAGAGATTTGGTCAGCGTGTGTGTGTTGTGGTGGGTCAGGAAAAACACAATGTAAAGTTAATAAGTACAACCAGGAAGGTGAGGAGGTGCATGTAAAAGCATGATGTGGTTGTGCTCTTCATTCATCTGCACAGTAATATAGAATCAGTATGGCATCGTGTGTTCTGATGTTTGTCATAGATGCAAACAGGAGGATATGTGTCGTGCATGCCTCCCGGCAGCAGTTTTCAGATTTCAACTTGCTGCTGCAACTCACCCCGTCACCATGGCAACCACAGAAACCAGTGAAATTGAAGAGTGTTCTTCAACAGAAAACAGACAGATCAAACATCAGCTTCCAACTTTGATTATCGGTTCTGGGACAATAACAGTGTTAGCGTTAGGTCCATTACTGCAAACGTCTGTCTGCAGCAGAGTGAGAGTCAGAGGTCTTGTGCCTTGTGCAGCTCTCTGTAGTGTACAAGGTGGTCAGGTCAGAGCAGTGTCATATTGACTGTGCCTCTGGGAACCAACATTCAAATATCCCGTGATAAAGAAAAGTAGTTTCAACAATTTCTATTGAGCCACAAAAGGACATGCAGAGACAAGACAAAAAAAAAAAAAAAAACACCATCACAAAGTAAACAACTTTTTTACCCAAATAATGAGAAAGAACATTTTTATAGAGCCACCGCTGCAGTCTAGAGACAGGATACAGAAGAGGCAAAATAAAGTGACTTCATCAGCCCTTTTTTAAATCTGAAAACCACCTGTCACTCATAATTTGAGACTGGTTGAAAACTGAGAATGAGAGAATGCATAGAGTACATTCAGAAACAAGATAAAATACCTGCACAATCTGGAAAAATGTACAAATTTACTATTTACTCCGAAATAATTTTGTGTAGTCAGTTGAGCTGTCAACAACATTAGCTGGTAAAGAAATGCATCACTTGCTGCTGTTGCACCAGCAGACAAGTTCACATAAAGCAAAATGTAGATCTTAACCAGATATATTGCTTGTGCTCTCACTACCCTGGGTCCTCTAAGGGTCTTGGGCCCCTGGGCAACCCAGCAGTGCTGCACTCTGCAGGTTTTCTCTCTGTCGAAAGGCAGCTTCACTTTAGTCATGCAGCGATCATGTAATATATACACACTTTGTTTTTTATACACAGCTAATTTGCATAGACAAATTGTGTATAAAAAAGAAAGTGTTATATATGGTTGTGGCAAGTTGTGGCTGAATGATGTTGACTCAAACCATGAAATGATGGAGGGATCTGCTTCAACTCTGTACTCAGATGCAAACAGGGAGGTGAAAGGTCACTTTTCCGTCCGTGATAGTTGCAATAATTAAAATGTTTGTGTTGAATTGTCTTCATGTGTTGATTTATCATTTGGGCCCAACCACCAAAGCCTGCAAGAACCCCTATTGAAATTTCTTATCATTACTCCTGAATGAAAATTGACCTTTTGGGGGCCCATTCAACACTGCTTGCGGTTTTAATTATGTACAAAAGCTTAGAGATGTGTGGACTGTGTTCAGCTTTGAGTGGCTATTGTCTAGTCGCAGCTGCAGGTCATTTGTAAATGATGGATCTGAAGGTTCAGTGTCTGCTGCTTCTCTGGGACCAGCTCACCATTGCAGCAGTATCCAGACCCCAGATCCAGACTTCCCTCTGCCAAGGAGTCTTGGATGCCTCTTACTGTGGAGTCCAGTCAGAGCAGCCGTGTTGGTTTTCAGTCTTGTTTGTTTACAGCCTTGTTGATGTCCAGCCTCAGTGGTTTCAATCTTGTTGGTTTTCACCCTCGTTGTTTCCCAGCCTTGTTGGAAGCGGAGATTTGAAGTCCTCAGAGCAGACAATGACTGTGATAGCCTCCTTTGTGTGCTGATAAATCCCCAGAGTGATTTACTGTTGTCCCAGGTTGTGGATATTAATTGAGTATTATCTCTGAAGACCACCATCAGCACTTTTTCTGAAACAAGTCAACTTTTGTTCTCTAACTACTTAAGAACAGTATAGTAGAAGAAAAGGCTGCTTCAGAGTTAGCTTAAAAAATGAGTGAGTCTTCGATTGGTGTGACACTAAAGATTTGTTCTGTCTCCTCTCAGCTGACTCCGCTTTAAGTGGTGCAGAGACTCTGCAGCTGGATGTGTCCAGATTACAGTTAACATCTGATTTAGATGAACACACACACACACACACACACACACACACACACACACACACACACACACACACACACACACACACACAGCAGCTACGAATTTCTACTTTTTCATATCTGCTTCACTTTCATATTCAGACACTGGAGCTGAGATTAAAGGAGTCACCACACCACCTTTACAATGGGTAACACTGTAAAACACACAGCAGACTCTCAGTCACACACTCTCTGGTGGCAGTAATAACTTTATGATCTACCGTAGAGTCCACAGACCGTTACAGGGAAAGTAGTTGTATCCAAATGAAAAATAAATCACTCCACATTCAAACATTACATTCAAACATCCATTACATATAGACCTTTAAATATTATGTCACACTGAAAGACAACACAGAGACATTAGCAACGTGCTGAATAGAACATTTGAATGCAGCACTTTGGGTTTGCTTGTTGTTTAATACTGATTAGCAAATGTTAGCATGTGAGCATAACACCCAGAGTGAGATGGTGAACACATATTTGTAACCATCTACCTACTTCATTCGACATTTAGATCGCCACAAACGCAGTCTAGACTTTTATCAGTTTGGTTTTCTGTGTCCAGGTCAAATTTTCTGCTGGGACAATGAGGCTTCCTGTTTTTAACGTCGGACTCACAGAGCAGCTCCTTTCCTGCTGTTAACTGATTTAATGACGGGACTCAAACCATCCGTCAGTCCGTCTCTAAATACTGTCTGACCTCTCATCGGTTCCTCCTAGATAACCTTTAAAAACAGATCACAACAACAGATATATTAAAAGAAACAGCTTTAACAGGAGCAAATGTTGCATTTGTTGAAAAATGATTTTCAGTAGCAGATTAATCCACATTTAATGGTGGAGTGAGTATCTGTGGCAGCTGGACAGTGTGTATAAGCTACATCAGGCTTCAGATATCCAGACCTTTACTTCATGTTTTGCAACCTGTTGGATCTTCACATCCTAGTGATGTTTGACATTGTCCTGTTTTTCATCTTCCTCCTGTTTGCCCTCCTCATCTGAAGGAAACAGTCAGTTTCCCCTGTGATACCGCATTAATCGTTCATTTCATGGGTTAAAAGAGCAAAGTCAATGAGGAGGAGAAATTCTCATCCCATTATCGGCTCAGCAAAAAGTGAACACGTCAGCGATGAAGCCAAGCATGGAGATGATTACTGTGCTACTAGAGTCCCTGATGCTCCACATTGTTCCAATTACAAACTCCTCTTCTCTCAGCAGCTGAAGGATGAACTGAAGATGACTGTTACGACTGAATGCGACTGTGCAAAGTGTATTTCTTCCACCTTGTCCTCCATTACTCATTGTCATAATGATACATGGCCTGATTAGATAGTTTGTGCTGACAAAAGGTCCATCCTCACTCTTTTATTCCTTATATCTCTTTCAGGGAATCACAGGGACAAATACATCACCCTGAGTATTGAGCCAACATAAATCTTGTTTTAAGAGGCTGTGTCGGCTCAAATTCTGTCAGACAAAGGCTCAGACTTTTATTTATTACCTCAATCCTTGTTGTCTGTCTATTGTCTCTTCAACATAATAATAGTTTTATAGATCAGCACGGATACACATTATAATCTGTGGTAATAAAGATAAGCTGCAGGGGGAGGGAGGGTGGAGGCTGAACATCTGTGCAGCTGCTTTTGTTTTGTCTCACTGAGCTCATTTCTGTCTCTCTCTCTCACACGCACACACACAAACATGCACACACACACACACACACACGCACACACACACACACACACACAACACACACACATACACATATATGTACATATGTATATATATGTGTGTGTGTATACAGATAGAGCTCACTAAATTCGAATAATGTGCAAAAGTTTTCATTTAATTCAAAAAGTGGAACTTTAATTTAATTTTACTTTAATTTAGCTGATTACTGCTTATAGCTCATGAAAGTCAAAATCCAGTATCTCAAAATATTAGAATATTTAATTTTGAGTTTGGTTAAATTATCATTCATACAATATAAATACTGGTCTAGTTCTATCTCTCAGTCTAGTTCAGTAGACTCAACCACAAAATAATGGGGTAGACTGCTGACTTGACAGTTGTCCAGAAGAGGATCATCAGCACCATCCACGCAGAGGGTAAGCCGCAGAATGTCATTGCTGAAAGGGCTGGCTGTTCGCAGGGTGATGTATATTCATGGAAAGTTGTCTTGAAGGGAAAAGTATTGCAGAAAAAGGTGCACTAGCAACTGAGATGCCCAAAGCCGTGGAAAATTTGCAAGCAAAGCCGATTCAAGAACTTGGGAGATTTTCACAAAGAGTGAACCTACGCTGGAGTGAGCCGCCACACAGATGTCTTCAGGAAATGGGTTATAACTGCCACATTCCTAGTACATTCCTAAGTACCTTAGTCCTCGAACCCAAATGCAGAACTCAGGAGACAGGAGGCAGTGTGAATCAACAGGAGTTTGAACAAGGTGATCAAACACCTTCCACATCTCCTGGATGAACTTGATGTAGGATTCCCTCTCATTGCCTCTCCGACTCTGTTGGCACAATTTTGTCACATATGAGTGGGGCTACTGCTAAAAGACCAGAGAGCACTGAGTCGAGAAGGCTACAAGAAAACAAGGAAGGAACCAAGGTCTCTGTCGTATTGTTCTAGAGCAGGGACAAAAAGCTCACGGTGAGTTGGGGAGGGGCTGGCAGCTCATGGTTACTGGGGATGCCTAGGAGGATAATTGGTCTTTTACACTGCTGAGACCAGCAGAAAGGTCTTTAAGACTGTGCATGATGTCCTTAAGGGCTTGGTTGTGTTGTCCTAAACGGATGCCTTGATTTACAAGGATGTGGTGGAATTGCCTCTGAGTCTGCTGGGTTCGTATTCTGGCCAGATGGAGAACTTGGAAGACAGGAGGTAGTGTGAATCAAGAGGAGTTTTAATTATAATAAGAGGTCAGAACTAGAGGCAGGAGACGCGGATAGAGGCTGAGGCAGGGACAGACGATGGGCAGAGGGGAAGGTCTTAGATGGAGCAGGTGCTGAGGGTTGATGTGGCTGGTTCAGGTCCAACAAGGCAGGTGAGGCAAGGGAGAAGGTTTCGGGAGAGGAAAGGTGGCAATGTGTATTCGAGAGTCTACGATCTGGCGGCAAGCTAATCCAACAACCAGGTATAAATAGTTGCATCTTGATGAACACCTGGAGCAGCTGGTATCCCACTGCCAACACACCAGACTCCTCTCCTGCAATTAGAGAGAGCGAGAGGGAGAGACTGCCAGCCACATGGGAGTGGTGGAAGTGGAGGGCCTGGCATCAAGCCACTCTTGAACCAGTGTCTTACCTGGGCTAAGGATAAAAAGATATGGACTGTTGCTCATTGGTCTAAGGTCCTCCTTTCAGATGAAATCAATTTTGCTTTTCATTTTTTGGGGGGCCATATCATCTGCTGGTGTTAGTCTACTGTGTTTTATCAAGTCTAAAGTCTATGCATCCATTTCATGCTTCTGTCTGCTGACAAGCTTCATGGAGGTGCTGATTTCCTTTTTGAGTGGGACTTAGCACCTGCCCACTGTGTAGAAACTACTACTAACTGGTTTGCTTACCATGATATCACTATACTCGATTGAACAGCCAAACAAGCAAACTGCAAGTAGCACAGATGACAACATCCATGTTTCCAGGGGACACTAAACAGTGATGAACCAGGCTGGGACACACTTGCATGGATGTATTACTATAATGAATAATTAAAATACACATATTTTGTGTATTTGGTTGTGTTGTATTTTCAGCTCATGTTTTGTTGTTTGTTTCAAATTTGTTTATCGGGGAGTTAAGGTGTGGTCTTTTAGTCCACTGACAGTCCACCTCAGGTGTGGTACAGGGCTTCATAAAATGGTTCTCTGCTGTGATGTGGTCCAGGAGAGTAGTGGGTGCTGGACTAACATGCACTCAGCTGGTCTGCAGGGCTCTGGTCCTGACAACAGGCAGTGGTCGTCCTACAGCTGCTCCTTTGTAGGATGACTTCCTAACTTTTCTCAGCTATGTACAGTTGTGTGATTAAAGTGCTACATGGTCTTTTTCATGCTGTGCAGAAGATGATAGATTGTCCAGTGAGGACATATGTCGACTTGTGTGACCTGCGTGTTCATCAGTGGTAGTCAGGATTTCGCACTGACTTCTCTATTTCACTAAACATTTACTCAAACACACAGTGACAAACAAGTGAGTTATCCTAACCAGGACTTTCTGATTGGTCTTCCTCTGAACCCAGCTCACAGATCTGTCTTCTGTCTCCTGCTGTTTGTTCATCACCTGCTCAGCTAATTTTTCAGTCTGAATCAAGCTTCTGCTGCAGATCCTCATCCTCAGAACGACATTGAGCCGCACCGCCTGACTTACTGCTTCTGTTTGTCTTGTGAGCAGAGGGGAACATCAATCTTTTGTTTTAATAGTGTCTCATTCATTCACATGCCAGCACAACAAAATGAAGCAGTAATTACTGCCCTTAATTGATGTGGTTTTACCACCTCAGACGATACTTCAGAGCCCTGCCCCCCCCCCTCGCCGCAAAGGCCCCACTGCTGTTGTTTGCACGATATTTCTGCAGCTATTGATCGCTATTATGGTAAATCCGATGAGCACAATGGAACTCTATCAGCAAAATGCAGGTTAATTATCTCAGGGTCAACCACTTTGCAATCCTCACAAAGAGCTGGCTGCTCTCTGTTTATTGCCTAACATTAAATTGCAAATACAAATTATTATCTGAGCCCCTTTATTTTGCTAATAAGGGGGTGGGTTGGCAGTAATTAATAGAAGACGACCTCCCATTTTACACAGTGGATCTGTGAAGTTTTAAACAAGTCAAGACTCATTTATCTGTAGTTCTGCTGTTTTCTCTCGTCATTACTTTGTCTTTTTCATGCCTGCGATGTTCACACTGCAGATTATCTTATTTTATCTTATCTCATCTTATCTTATCTTAACTTATACTGAACAAAAATTCTAATTTTAATTTGAAATTTAAACATATAAGCCTTTTTCTACACACCCAAACACGCATAAATCAGTCAGTAAACAATTCTCATGTTGAAAAAGGAGAAACGTTCACTGGCACAGATTTACACACATTAGTGAAGAAAACACTACTTTCAACAAAGGTGTTGTGTTTATATTTTTGTTCTGTGTATCCTGTGTTTATGTTGAGTTAACATTTTGTTAATGTTGGGTTAATGTTTTAATGTTGCGTTAATGATGTGTTTATATGGTGTTAATGTTAATATTGTGTTAATGTTGTGTTGTTCTGTTTTAACATTGTGTCAAACCTGAATGAGATGAGACTGTTTAGCCTCACAAATGACCTCATTGTGTTAATTAATAAAACCTTTATAATGAAGGAGCAGCTGCTCAGGTCAGACTTTAGAAACTTTTGAAACTTATATTTCCTGCTGTTAACAGAGCTGTCAGATGTTTGACTGGCTCCAGATAAATTGGCCTTATGAGGAGGTGCAGGAGCCTATTGATGAGAGGAACCAAAGTTAATGGAATTGATTGAGGATATTGTTTGCTTTCTGCAGGGACTCCAGTGAATCGGATTCCTATCATGGCCAAGCAGGTGTTGGATCTCTACATGCTCTACAAGCTCGTCACAGAAAAAGGCGGCTTAGTGGAAGTCATCAATAAGAAAATATGGCGTGAGATCACCAAAGGCCTTAACCTCCCTACCTCCATCACCAGTGCAGCTTTCACTCTGCGAACACAGTGAGTGCTACTCTCTGACAGCATGACAGGCGTCTCATCTGTGTCCAACATGAATAAACTGTTTAAGTCTCTAACTCTTTAATTCATTTTCAATATGTTCATTTCTTTTCCTTACCTGAAAGATGAAAAGCTCAGTCATCATGCCTTTGGTCTTCAGCTGCTGTGATTCATAGTGATTATAGTTCTGGTCTATTTGGCCTGGCTACACTGCTCAGCTCCTCAGTCTTTAAACTGTGAAGTGGAAAACCATTGTTAATCAGTTATTAAGTAATCAAATGTTAGTTAGTCTGTTAGTTGAAAGTGTTGCCACTTTCACATTACCCAGACCATATCACATCAACAGGAAACTGATCCCCTCATGCAGGGGGATGTAGTGTGAATACACGACCCCACAGAGTGAGTGCTCTGCAGACTGTAAATATATAGACTGTAAGAGATAAAGACAGCTGAGCCACCAACCTCATTTAGATGGGTACATACAGTACTTACATAAACAAACTGAACGCAGACTGAAGACAGCTGTCAAAAGTGAATTGCAGATCTTGATTGTGATTAAAGGGAGACATAGGTTAGGTTAGTTTATAACAACAAGTCCTCTGACCTGAACAACCACGTTGGTCATTTGTTTGAATGACCTATAGGAAGCCTGCTGAATCTTTGTCATCTTGGTTACAATAATATAAACATGATCAAGGCTATAGAAAAGCCACAGTTTGTGTATCATGGCCCAGATACACACTATGTACAGAGTGGGTGGAGTCATTTGGACTTCACAAATAGCAGAATGAAAATCAATGTGGACCAGGGGTTGAGCCAGATGTGGAAACCAGCTCTGCACCAGTACTGTCAGGTTTAGGTTCAGTTTTCAAATAAATACTTTGTCATGGTTAAATGAGATTGTGCTGTAAGAAACGAGTCTGTATGTACTAATGTCTGTATGGCAGGTAGGTTAGGTTTTGTAGCTGGGCAGCATCTAGACAGTTGTGACAGGAGCAGAGGGAAATGTGTGGTGATGTAGTTTATAAAGCAACAAACTCCACATCAGTAAGAGGTTGGGATGGATAGATGGGTCAATAAAACACAGGAATATGACACAGGAGAGCAGTGATTGATTCCAATGTGAAAGTAGCAGTTTATGTTGTTTGTATAATCCATGACCATTAACCATGTTGTTATTATTGTAACCATGACTATAAAGATTGCTGAGGAAGTACTTATTTTATCACGAAACACCGTCTTTCCCCTAAACCGAACCAAGCTTTGACCCTTATTATAGTAGGTAGGTACACACTCTGGCTATAGTCCGCATATTTATTTTCAACCATGACAACCAAGGTCCAGTACAACTGCCACTGTAAGGGTGCTATTTCCCATAATTACAACGACCACTAGATGTCGCCTAGCAACGAAACCTAACTATAGGTCACATTGGACAAAGTGACTCAGGAACAAAAAACCAAGTAAATCACTTTCTCTCCCTTGCAGGTATATGAAGTACCTCTACCCATATGAATGTGAAAAGCGAGGACTGAGCTCTCCTGGCGAGCTTCAGGCAGCTATCGACAGCAACCGGCGGGAAGGCCGTCGGCAGAGCTACAGCTCCGCCATCTTCAGCTACTCTCCCGTGGGCACCCCCTCCCTTCTGCCCTCACCAAAGATACAGATATCCCATCTGCCTACGCTCACTCACAACAGCGGCCACATCTCCCAGGTGCCTGTTATAAAAAAAGGTATAACAGCACAAAGATGAGCAGGATCTCACACACAGGATTTACACAACACATATGACAAACATACATGTGACAAAATAAAAGAAGAAAATATGACAAACATACATGTGACAAAATAAAAGAAGACAATCAGCCTCTAACTAATCCATGTCACACTTACCACTCTGCAGATGTGTCACATTATAAGCCTCAGTTGATGTTCTTTTCCTTGTAGGCTTTTAATACAAAACATCTGCTAGAAGGGTTATTGTCATTAAGTATCTAACAATAATTGAAACCTGCAGAGCACAAGTGATTGGAAACTGTAGCTGTCTCAGTTGTACTAGTGGAATAATTTGGAATATGCATGTGTAAATATGCATTATACTAATTTTATTATTCATTATTTGAACAAGGGGCAATCTGATCAATTATTTACTTCTAGAGGAAAGTAGGACAACTTGCAACATGAGGGACTCAACTGTTCCTGTTCTCAGACATGAGTGTGAACCAGGACTCTGCTGGTTCTCTGATGAAACATGGAAACAACGCTTCCTAGTTCAGCATCCTAAATAAACCAAATGAATTTTGTCCCTCTGAACAATGATTCATTTCCTCATTTCTGGATCCTTTTTGAAGCAGAGATTGCACATTAAGTGTTACACAAATCACAACATCTATTTGAGAAATTGTTGCATGGTTACCCAACCGCGCAAGGAGAAGTCGTCATGTTTGCATGTCAGAAATTGATTTCTCAACACTGCCCTGTTTCAATCCATTCATACTTATGTAACTTGAGGGTGCTGTGTCACCCCCCACCCACCCCCACAAAGAGGAAACATCTTGCAGGACTTCCTCATATCAGCACCAACAATTTCCAAGATACTCTAAAGCACTACAGAGAGGCTGGCAGTTCTTTCATAGCAGGTATTCAAGGAAAGAAAGCAGCTGACTAGTGTGTGTAGCATGCCATGAACACATCACAGTAATTTCAGTGCTGTCACTTTTCTGCACGGTCACATCATTAAATAACATCCAGTGTTTTAATAAACACACTGAGTTCTCCCAGCATCCTGTGGAGCCAGCACCAGTCACTGATGAGACATCATCAGTCTGAGGTGAACTATAACTGTGCCCCCTGTCAACCAGAAGCGAGTATTTAAATATTGTAAATTAGCCTGTGTGTGTAAGGCCGATGTAGGTAACTTTGTATTTCATTTCAATTCTGTTCAACTTTATATATATATTTATATAGCGCCAAACCATAATAACTGCATTATTATACAATCAATTACAATTTCTGAATTTGAACTTAAATTATTCCTATGAACTTAATTTATTCCTATTTCCTTTGCGCAAACATGATAAAACATGAGAGAAAAATCTAAACTAATGTACCCCTGTATGGCTCTGGCTCTGTTAAAACATTCAAAAATGATATAGAGTGCTGTGCATCTGTAGACCCTGACCAGCTGGTTAAAGTTCATGTACCTATACAGATATTAAACATAAGAGGAAACACAATTGCTACTGAAGAAGAGTAACAACACAATAAACACAATAAAAACATACACAACAACAAATAAAAACATACACAACAACAAATAATATTCATCTATCTATCTATCTATCTATCTATCTATCTATCTATCTATCTATCTATCTATCTATCTATCTATCTATCTATCTATCTATCTATCTATCTATCTATCTATCTATGTGTGTGTGTGTGTGTGTAATGTAATGTAATGCGTAATGTGAGCATGAAGAGTATTGTTCTTTGTATCTATATGATAGCTTTGTGTTAGACTGGTGACCTATCCACGGTGTAAGATCATGCTACTTGCTCCACATCCATAGGTGGCAGCATTTCACCTCTTTGCCCCCTCCTCCCCTGCTCAATCCTGCTTAATCTCATAACAGTACTGTAACATGGTTACAATATCATGAACCAATCAATATGTATTCATTCTGTCCACTGGATCCATACAATCTCAATATACAGTCATCAGTTGTGGACTGATATAATATATAATGATATAGTTATAGTTCAGTTCAGTTAGAGAAGACCTAAATTTTCTGACGGCTAGCTGCGCAACAACAAACGGAGGGACTCACATAGCATCTCGAAGTATTACAAGATAGGAGGGGTTGGGGCTAACTGGTTGGCATGCTAATTCCAATAGCTATCTCTAAAAGTTTGAGGTCTTGGCCATGACATCACTGTGACTTCTAACACTATCCACACACTGTGGATAGTGTTAGTTCTTTTTTTTTGCATTAAAGCTAAATTTATGGCCAAATTTTACATAATCTTACACATTACACGTTAAGGATCAGACATCAGTAGAACAGTGAGGCTCATGATAAAAAAGCACTATGAAAATGCCAGCTCCATATCAGAAGAACAACAGAGAGCAACTCTGTGTAACCAAATTACTAAAATGGTCTCTCTTGGTAGGAGCTCCTCTGTTTGCTGTGATCATTGTGTCTGTGGTGTGTTTCAAACTCTGTATCAGCTACAGCTGTGTGTTTTGACTGAGATTTTATTTTGATAATCATCCTTCCTCCCCAGAGGAGCCTATGATGTCCAGCTGTCTGCCCAGCCGGGTGGCCCTACCCATGCCACCCAGCAGCCACCATGCGGCCACCGTGGCTGCCCAGGCAGCGGCAGCCGCTCAGGCGGCGGCAGCCGTGCAGGCGGCAGCTCTGGAGCAGCTCAGAGAGAAGCTGGAGAGTGGCGAACCACCAGAGAAGAAGATGATGATGGTGGCGGAGGAGCAGCAGCGGATCATGCAGCATGCGCTGCAGCAGAACCTGCTGGCCATGGCCACCCAACTGCCCCTCAACATCAAACTCAACAACAGAGGTAGGAAATACACGCTTTCTGAGGCTTTTCAGTGTTCACGTTTCCAGGATTTTAGAAAAGACCAAATCAAACTGAAAAAGTTACTTTTTGTTTAATTTCGCAGAAGAAAACTTCTCTTCTGTGGTTATTAAATCAGCTATTATCAGTCTGTTAGATTGACGTCTCCCTCTTTCATCATGAACAGATGGGAAATTAAAGACATGATATTCGAGACTTAATGTTTCCTAGTTTATTATCGCACAATCAAGAGAGAGAAGACCGATGAGACCCAGGAGAGCTCCATTTTGCTGTATGGTAATCAGTTTGCTGGTGCTGCAGTAGTGGGTGAGACATTTCTTTACCAGCTGTCAGAAACGTGTCACTAAATGTATAACTAATCTGATTTTGTCTTCACCAGCTGTTGAAACAGCTAACAATAGTAGTACATTGCACAGTGAGAAACCCTTCTGTGGGTTTCACTGCAACGGCATCCTGCCACCTTTTGCACAAAACCACTGTTGACTTCAGTGCCTCCACTTGACTGCACAAAACCAGAAAAAATAAAAATTATTTACCTCCTCAGTGGTAGCTCTATGAAAGCGCTTCTCATTATTCAGGAGAAAGAGTTATTTATTTTGTTTCAGGTGTCCTGTGGTGGCTCTATAGAAATGATTGAAATTCCTTTTCATTATCATGGGGCTTCTGAATATCGGTGGCCCAGGGCACAGTGACGTGTTAGTGTGGCACTGAGACCCAGACCTGCTGAGACAAAGGCCTCAACATCCTCCTAAAATTATAGTCTGGCCTGTCCACTGTGTATCACTAGCTGCTCCCATCCTTACTGACACATTGCAAGCCACTGTTCATGTCACCTAGCAACTTTGACAACATTTTTCACAAAATCTACAACCGTTGGATTTAACAGTCGTGCCATTAGGTGTTGATGAGTTGATGTTGATTAGGTGTGAAACACAATACTCACATTTAACAGTGCAATCCTCAAGCTATCTGTTGGTGTTTGCTTTCATTACCGCTTGCAATGAATCTTCGGATATGTTGGACCATGAAGGATCCATCTATTGGAGCCTTTGTTGTCCAGGAGACAACAAAGAGAGTCTTTTAATCATATTTGTTAAAATGTGGAATGATTACCTAAACCTTTTATTTTGAAAGTTACAGAGACTGATGTCTGACATACATACCCCACCAGCATGTGTGAGCCTCGTCTTTTCTTTTAACATCAGAAGTTAGATGTGAAAAGACTGAAGTGGCAGTGTGCTGTGGGTCTAAAGCAGCTAATGGCTCCTCCCGACGCCTGAACCACTAATGTGCACATTGTTCATCACATCAGGTGTAATTTGCAGCTCAGCTCCACAGATGTTATGAAGAAATAGTTTCTGTGGACCACAGGCAGTGGCCAGCTCAGGCTGACATGCCATAAGTCACATGTTGCTTAATGATGGAGGCTAAAGTAAGACTGAGGGGCTTATCTGCTGCAGAGTCATATCATCTCTGTCTGCATCGCTGCCTCACTCACATTAGTCATAATAGCAGCCTTTGCACTTGATATGTGCTGGAGAAATCTCTCTCAGGTTAATTCCCAAACTGGTCGTCTGGCTGTGGCTCTCTCATATAAACACTGTCATTTAAAGATTATGTCCAAACACTGTTATTTGTCTCCACCCAGATTCTCTCAGTTGCAAGGTGTTTAGAGTGTGTGTTGGTCTCTGTTCTCCAGACATTTTTGTTACATTTATTCAGCCAAGTTCTCAGACTGTGTGCTGCGATAGGACTCATCCATAAATGACATGTACAAATGCCTGCAACATCTTTTGACAGCTCTCTGTGCTCAAAACTCTTTAATAAAGCTCTCCTTATCCTGTCACTCTCTGAATTATCACCAATACTCCTCCTGCTCCTTCTGTTCCCACTCTAAATGCTCATATTGAGTTTTTCTCTCTGCTCCTCTCTTGACAGATGATAGACAAGAGACCGCATTGAACCTGTCTACCAACGGCATTAGCAGCATCAACATGTCAATAGAAATAAATGGAGTTGTCTACACAGGTAAATAGAGGGGCCGTTTGCTGATGTAATTGCAGGCAGGAAATTCAATAAGTTATAGCAGCACCCTGGTGCTTAGTCCTCCACGCAATTTGATGTCTTTGCTATAAAATCCATCGTAATGAAGTGCCAGTCCGATAGAGTTAAAAAAGTTAAATATCTCAAAATTGGGCCTGTGGATTTGAGGTCGATGGGGCTTATTGTCTTATGTGCCTGCCTAGAGTTTGTGTGTGTGTGTGTGTTTGTGTGTGTGAGTCTTGCAGTAATTACTGCTTCTCTGCCTTAACATGGACCATTGGTGTTAAGGTATAAGCCTGGTGGCTGTTACAACATGTCTCAGTGTTGACTTGATCCAGCTCATGTGTGACTGACATCACATGAATCTGTGTCTGTCAATTAAATATCACAGTTACTGATGAGTTTCTCTTAATGTTTAACATTTTACATTCTTTTATTTATCTGTGATTAGTAACAGAATCAGAGGTTTAGATCAGCTGTTGCCATCAGACAGTGTTTCATTAAAGGTCCATATTAAACACTGAGTTTAATTTGTTGATATCCATAAGAAGATATGTTTGTGGTTTTTTTAAGAACCACAAACCATCTCAGTGTAGTTTTACATCTCCTCTCTCAGACCTCTCTCTGACTGTTTGATTGGCGGACTGAGTGATCCAGTAAAAATATAGATTGGAAAGACTCCAAAAACCAATGGGCGGGGCTTAGGGCATGTCTGAGGTCGGTGTCTGCTTTGGTGTGACATCACACAGTTACAGTCCTGACAGGTCATTTAAGGTTCATTTCGTGCTCCATCTCGCAAAGGTCTGCGCTTTATCACTACATAACATTAACTGTACGGTCAGACTGAAAGCAGTGAGATCTAGTTCAGCAGTGTCCTGATTGTACAATTGACCATGAACTCAGATGCAGTGATCATTTGACTTTAGGTTCAGATCTGTGTTTAATGGAAGTGATGAAAGCCTGTAATGTGTAATGGGGTGAGCAGTGTAATGTTGTTTCTTGTAGTAAACAGGCCAAAACATGTAGAATACACACAAACTGACTCAGACATGATGTTTGCTTCTCAGGCGTTCTGTTTGCTCGGCAGTCGGCCATAGCAGGGACAATGGGACACCGTGGGAAACACAGCTGTCACACTCAGGGAAAGACCAGTCCCACACAGTTCCAGCCTGCCTGCTCCTCGTCCTCGTCCTCTTCCTCACTTGATGGACACAGAAACTCCTCTCCTTGAGTTTCCTGTCCATCCTTGCCTCCTCCACCCACCCCACCAGGGAGGAGATCCATCTCCTACTCAAAGACACAGAAGCTGGAAAAATGACCACCAGACAAACTCCAGCAGCTCCTGAAGGCGCTTGGCTTTCCCTCCATCCCTCAGTCAGATTCCTAATAGGTTACCTACAGACTGAAAAGCAGCAAACATTTATTTATAAACTAAAAAAGCCTACCCCTTTCTGAACCTCCCTCCTGCTCTGTGTTTCCAGAACATTTAACCTCTGAACCTCTGTGTGTTGCCATTGTTTTTGATGTCCTCTAAGACATATGTTCAGTGTTGCTCATGAACCTCGATGAAGCCCATCAAAGATGTTTGTAGAAACTGTCACAGCTGATACCAAAGAAGACAAGCCCTAATTCCTGAGCACTGATCTTCAGCACCAACCATGAGACCAGAGAATTAGTGCAACAATTCAACAAGGCTGATTTGACTGCTTAGCTTAGCATCAAGGATGTTCAGCTCCATCAGGTATTCCACTGGACATATAGGTAAACAGCCACAGTGTGAAACATGGATCAGCAGGTTTATGGAGGGAACACACAGCCTGCGTTTTGTTTGAGGCTCCGCCAGTGTTTATTTCTCTTCATTTCAAATTAATTTCAGATTTATTTTTTACAGTAAACATCTCCAAAATGTCACTGTCTCCACAGGCAGCTGCTGAAATGGTCAATGGTTAAAATGGTTTCATGTGTCATATTCAGATTCAGAATAGACACTGAAACTAACCTGTGAAAACCAAGACACTCTGCAGCTGCTATGCAGCCAGTGTGTTCCCAGACTTACTGTGTGTCAGTGTCTTCAAATACTTTAGTGTCAGGACACCATTTAACCATAATATGAACGCAAATGTGTATTAAAACTACATTTTGTCCCATTTGGAGGATAGTCACAGTGTTTACATATGCAGTGGTGCACAGTACCAAAGATTACAATTAATTTAATTACTCAGAGTAGACACCCCAGGAGAGACCTGGGGTGTCTCACAGTCTTGGGCCTCGGGTCCTGGCTAGCTGAAAAATGAATGTTTGTAGCACACAGTCCACAAGCTGTGAAAATACTGAAGAGGAGCCAGTGAAGAAAGAAGGAAAGTCAAGAGAAAAGTCACCAAAAATTTTATTAGTCTTATAACAGCCGTACACCGTACATCCAGCTGTGGATTTACAATAAGATGTAGATGAGGCATTAATTCCTTAACTTGATTTCACAAATTTTCAAATGCAGTACCACAGTTGACCACTGGGACAAACTGGTAGCAGCACAGATGTTCACATTGCATTCTAGGATATATATAAACAGAGAATTCTTCCCACATCTCAGAGATAAAGGAATCTGTTCAAACAGTAACCAATCATGTCTTAAGAGGTGTTCAGATGCACATTGTTCCTCACTGCTCCTGTGCAACCACAACAACACACAACCCTGAGAGCTCGCCACTGTAGATTACTTTGGTTTCATTTTTTCATTTTTTTTTTTTTTAAAGTGAACATGTCATTTTAATCATAGAATAAATTATTTGTGAAGTCGAGGTAACAAAATATTGAAACATACATTTTTTTTAAAGGCAAACTTGTTAGACAAGATGACAATGATGATGAAGAAGATGAGTACATACTAAAAACCTGCCCTTCAAAGAGAGCTTCCCTCACTTGCTTGGTGAAACACTGTAATCAACATTGTTGCTCCACTGTGGTGGTTATGGTCAGAAACACTGATAGAACCTCTGCTGAGGTGCAACTGCAGCGGCTGGAGCTGCAGATGATCAGTGATGTTCGTATCATGAGACAAGCACAAAACTGATGTGATGCAGGACAGAAGAGCAAAGCACTTGAGGCCCATGGGCAGCAGGAGGAGACGTACAGTACATCATTAGTGCTTTTATCTTGTGAACATGATCCAGGTTTCTGTTTTATTTATGCACTTCTTCTCCTTTAATTTCTCTTTATTTCTGCTTTGATAAAGATATAAACTATTTTTTTTTTATTGTGAGGGGAAAAACAGTTCAGGATTTTATTTGAGCTTTGTTATTTTATTTATTGTATTTTATATTTGATCCTGCTCTTGTTGCATTCAGCTCTGCCACTTTGTTTGCAAACCCTGTCAAAGAGTCTCTTTGAATGCAGATGCCTCACTGACCTACCTGTATATAGTCATAGTAACATATGAAAACAAGATATACCTCATACATTTAATTTCTTTTTATTGTACAGCCACTTGAAATCAATGTTTTACATAAACAGATCACTGGATTTTTTCTTTTTCATTTTTCTATGATTAAACCAAAGAAGGGAATATTTTATTGATACACATCTACCTCATTTGTTAGAGCCTGTGCCAATTAGCATGTCCACAATCTTCAGTATATTCATGGTGTTTCACGTCCACGTGTTTGTGTGGATACAGATGCTTTTCAGTCAAAAGAAAAAAACAGTAGACGATACTAGAAAATTAACTAACCAATATGTGCTTTTTATGTTAGGTGTTGTGCCGGCGCAACAGAGCAGCCTGTAGTGAGACAGTCAGGTCAGAACCAGTCTGCATGAAAAACGTGAGCACAGAGACAAGGACAGAGTCATACTCTGGAACTGAGACATACCTGGTGTTTGTCTGGTCAGACATGCTCCTGAGGATGACAGCGTCAGTGTGTCAGAGGTGGAGTCTGAGGAAGATGGTGGGCGATCAAGCCAGTTTAGAGGCTAGAGGTTTAGCTCAGTGGATAAAGTTTGTTTAATTCAGACCAACAGTCACCACTTCAGCTTCATGTTCCACAGGGGGTGAATGGCCTTTAGTGTGACACTTCCCTCAGGACTAGCCTAATGAAGAAGAGCGACCGTCTTCCTCACTGTGCAGCAGTTTTCATGCAGGTTGTTCACAGTTCATGTCGACTGGTGTCACACTCTTGGCTGATTACTGGTGATACAGTAAAGCTGATGATATATTGTGATATGATACGTATGGTGATGTTGAAAATGTACAAACACAATCAGAGGACAATCCTCAGACAATCTGATGATCTGACTCCTCGGCCACCCATCAAGCTGGTGTAGGTGGTTTATGTTTTTTAAATCTTGTGGTTACTTGAAATGTTCCTCAGATGATCCGCTTGGTAGCTACAGACCAATCACTTCCTCATACACGTCATCTTAATGTTCAGAGAGCTAGACCAGTGACAAGTAAAGTAGAAACATCCAATGATGTAGCTTAAAATAGCTTTAGTACATGTCACCAAGTTAATGTAAAGCTAAAGATTTGGCTTTGTAAAATGAATTTGGAAATTAACGGAATTTTAAACAGCTGACTATAAAGATCTCATGTTGATCATTTGCTAAAATCTCTGATAGATAAGTTCAGGTTCTGACCCTCCAGTCCCTCTCCAACATGTCCTTGATGACATAATGTGGACCGTGTTAGACCCTTTAGCATGAATCTTTAACTGTTCCCTGAACTTTCTGATGATGTAGAAGGAGCTGTTGAGTTTGTGGCAGTGACTGACTTTTTCTTCTCCATAGACACAGCAGCTGAGGCCCAGGGCGTTAGAATCATTACCTACATTATTTTTAAGATCCTGCCACAGCAAACTGTCAACTAGACCAAATTCAACCTGGGGACCTATTCTGGGTCCAGTCTCACAATTAAGATTGGTGATGAGGAATTGTAGCATCATACAGCCTCAATCCAGAACCACCAGGGCCTATATCACGGTCCAGGATAAGGACCGGAAATTTTCAGTCACTCAGAAGCTCTAGACATAGAAATTTGGTGGCAGGAAATCTGGTTTATTGTAGGAAGAAGAATGGAATTATTTCTGCAGAGGGAGGAGTCCTTCATGACAGTCGATCCAAACTGAAACCTGGTCAATAATCTACATTATTGTATGAACTGAATTTAATTGCATTTTGCATTGAATTTTTTTTTTTTTTTTTTTGGAAAATCTTTCTCTTTCGTTTTTTCGTCTTTCGTTTCTTTAAACGTTATGACATTTCCTCCCTAAAAATAGCTCAGCAGATTACAGACCACCTGCAAACATAACAACTGTTACAAATCTGGATGACTGAAATGTCTGAGCCAGGGAGAACCGCCATGATGCTCCTGAATCAGGGCTCATTCAGGACTGGAGGCCCCTTCCCCCTCTCTCTCTTATAGTTGCTGAATGATGCAAATCACTGGACTTGTCAGATGACTGTCACTCCTCCATCTGTGACCAGGCTCAGTAGAGTAGCAGAGCAGACAGAGAGCAGAAGCTCTGCATGCAGAAAAACATGTAATCCAATGTTTACTTTGTATCTTGGCTTGGCTGTGCTGGTAGTTTTTAGACACTAACTGCTTTATTTGCTGTGTATAAAGCTTTAAATGTTTCTTTTCTTTTGTTTATCTTGGATGAATCCAGTGCATAATGGGAAAGCTGGATTGTGGTGCTCAGGGGTTAAAATATACAAAAAAGAAATGAAAGAGATTTTCCTGTTTTTCCCATTTGACTAGTAGTGTATTTAGAAATAAAATCATGCTTTTAACTTCACTGTGGTTCAGTCTGTGTCTTTCTTGTCTGTGACAGATCCCCCCTAAAGGTAGAAACATTTGGACAAGATCGTAATAACTACAGGAGACCAGTGCAATTTCCAAAAACTTTTTAGAGGAGCCAAATGAAGGATTAAGTCTGGTCTGGCCAAACATTGGTATTTTAGAAGATCCACATCCCTAATCCTGACAACCACTTCCCTGACATTAATCAAGAATAGCTGTTACAGCTCCCCTAGAGCTTGCTGACTCTCCCTATAACGCTACTGGACCTGCAGCATCCACAAACCTGTACACTGGACCAGAACAACATTGACAGGCCATTTATATTATTTTTACCTGAAGACCAAGTATCTGTGTAACCGGTTAGCGTTTAGCATTGTGTTTAGACATGAGGAGGCCAAGACCAGGATATCAATGGAGGCAATCCTCATCTATTTTGTCAAAATTGGTCAACAGCAAAATCCTCTAGTCTACTGAAACAATGCAACTTAGCCCTACACAAATTATATGACACAATATGTTAGTGTAGTAGAAACTGAATAAACATAACAAGAAGAGTAACACATGGAAATCTCTCAGTTTTTCTTGTTCCTCAGTCAAAGACAATAAAACCATCCATTCATCCAGTACCTATACTGCTTATCTCTGCAGGCTACCGCTGAACTGGATAGGTTACCAGTCTCTTGCAGGGCCGACATATAGAAACAGAGACAAATAACCATTCACGTTCACACTCACGCTTACAGGCATTTTTTAGATTTACCAATTAATCTAACCTAACTATGGGAGAAAACCAGGGTACCAGAGGTAACCAGCGGGCACAGGAAGACCCAGGGTTTAAATCCAAAAGCTCCTTGCTCTGAGGCGACACTGCCAACCATTGCGCCAACATACCACCCATAATATGAAAAACAAAGACGTTTGCTTTCTTTAAAAAGTGACAAGTTGGAAACTGAAAAGTACAATTCAGCAAACACACATGGTTGAACTAACTCAGTTTGGTTGAGAGCAAGCAGCATTAAGCAGGTGAAATGGGGTAAAGATTGGTTAATTAAGGCTGAGAATCCTGGTGTAATTAGGAGCAGCAGAGATTAGTGGCTGTCGATGCAGCCGCAAGGATTTGCCAGTAATAGACTTATTATTGGGGTTGTCTGAATGTTACTTTATACTTCTGAATAAACAAAAACAAATTAGAAGCAGTTGTACAATAATGGGTTATCTTGTCAACAGCTGACAGAAATCCATGCCCCTTTAACACAGTGTTAATTTTATGCACCACTGACAAGCACAGTGCAAATCAATAGTCCTACTATAAAATAAGGTGAAGCATCAATCTGCAGTGACGGGGTGGGCGGAGCTGTGAGCAGATGGACTGAAACATGTCAGCAACTCCAAACGCAATGAAGTCTGAGCGCAGGCTGTAATGTCCAGACGGACTGACACAGCAGGAGGCTGCTGGGATTGACTCACACAGTCTGCTTCTATCAGGAAGTAATCAGATTTGTAGTCAGAGTACGCACTGTATGAGGGGCCCAAACATCTGCAGCAGGTCACGGAGGCTACGCCCAGGTGCGTTAGTTTAAAATTCAGATGATTTTTGGCCAGATGACCACGTTCATATACATGTTTTACTAGGGACACTGGGAATACCACAGGAGAGACAGAAAAAAACTTTATTCATTCTTCACAGCACATATTAAAGTTTAATGGTGTTAACAACATAAATAAAGTGGCTTCATAGAGATTGTGTGTTGAGATCTTCCACTGTTGTTAATAATGCATCTTATAAGAAGATTAATAATGTGCCCAATCTATTTGTTATCTATTTCTATAGGAAACTCTCAGTTCAGGCAGAACAGAATGAAGATTATGGTTTTAATTTTTATTTTAATTTCAGATGCACCAAATCTCTGCAATCATTCTGGATCATAGAATGAAGACAAAACAAATCAAATTATGATTAAATTATTCACAACTTTCTCATTTTATTATATTTGTTTATATTTGTTTCTAACCCTAAACTTAGTTACTGTTTCTGTGATGGTATTACATTTTGTTTTTATCAGGTTTAATCGATGAAATAATGATTTATAATGTATATAATCTTCTAGTTCCTCTTTAGCTGTTGGTTGCTGCTGCAACACTTATTAATCTGATCATCTTTCAAGTTATACAATTACAGAATATTATACAATATTATAATATTATACATATTACAGAATTGATGGTTTAATGGTTAGAAGTTAAAGACAGATAATGGAGAGAAATAACAATTACAATCTGATTTAAAGGTCCATATTTTAACTTCTCCAGTGTATCTTGTCACGTCTCATGTATTGGCTGACTGTTTTCTGAGTCGTCCAGTAAAAATGTAGCAGATTACAGGTTAACACTCAGGTAAAAAAAAATCCTAGGTTGTATGGTGGATCCATCCTGGGGCTTTTCTGAGGATGGTGACTGCTTTACTGTGACATCACAAAATGTGAAAGAAATGCTTTTTTGACTTAATACCAAATCATTCATTCATTCCTTAATTTTAAATATTCATTTCCCACAAAAGTTAGAGAAGTAACTTTGGATAAAAGCATTTGCCAAATGAATAAATGGAAATGATGGCTGATGGCTCAATTTCAGGCTCACTTTCAGAATACAGGCTATGTGCATCTCTCTGTGGACTGAGCACTGAACAGTTTCATTTCAATACAGATACTTTAACAGTTTTAGCTTTATAGTCAAAAAAGACATGGACATACAATATAGACCCTAAAGATTAATCATAAAGCGCTTGTGGAACAGCCCACATCCTCTGTGATCAGGGTGTTGTTTGTTTCACTCAAAGCAGTTTGACACATAAGTGTAAAATCACTGATATTCCACATATATTCCCAGACTATATAATTACAGTCTACAATCTACAGTGTTTTAGACTATGTGATGTGTCTTGATCACTTGAGCTGTCAGACTGTGTCTGTTTCTCCATGCTCCTCCACTTCCTGACTTCACCAGGCCTCACTGGGTTTTTTTTTTTTTTTTTTTAAAGACATTACATTTATTTCATAAAGGGCATTTTTTTTAGGAAATTAACTAGTCAATGCTTCATCTGCCATGGGGACTCACTGTTCATCAAAGTTAATTTTGTTATCAGGACATCAAACCAGTCATTTAAAATCAAAGCCTCAATGGCACAATAATAATTTTAAACAATTTATATTCTTGTAGCAATAGTCCAGTCTTCCTTTTTTATGCATCTTTAAGTAGGAAGTATTGTCATTATCTATATTGATGAAACAAAGAGGTGACATATAGAGATCACAGAGAAATAATAGTAGGAACAGAGAGAGAGAGAAATCACATTAACAGTTCAAGTAATCAGGAAGTAGTGTGTGTGTGTGTGTGTGTGTGTGTGTGTGTGTGTGTGTGTGTGTGTGTGTGTGTGTGAGGACAAAAGACTCAGGAATGTGCAGGCCCAGAGGCTGAAGGCCATGACAGACAATCATACGCAGCCTAAAAATAATTGTGTTTCTGTCATACAATACACTGACCATTGTGAGCAGCTGAAAGCAGCCAATCACCAATAGCTTTGTGTGATGGGAAATTCAGGCTGTGGCTGTGTCTGACTGAATAGCACAGCCTGAGGAGAAGAAAGGAGAAACATTCCTCCTCATCCTCCAAATAGTTTAAAAGTCTGCTAAGAAGCAGTTTATTGAGACATTAAAACAACACTTTACCAGTGACTGAATCAGTTGCTCAGCAACGGCTCAGGAGTCCAGCAGCGTGTTGGAGATGCCTCATGTGAAGTTTCAGGTATTTCTGCTTTCCTCTGTGCAGCATTGAACATGAGGCTCACATGTAATTTGTCCGTGTGAACCAAAAGCCAAAAACACAGACTCTCTTCAAAGGAAACCCAATCATCTCATTCATCTCCTTTAACCTCAACCATTTCAGGAGTCCTTCAGTCCAGAAACGTCTTCCTGTCGTCTCAGGTGTATTCAGAAGTTACATCTTTAATACTGTATGTCTTTACTGCTCACTGCAGTGTATATTGGATCACGTGACCAATGCAGTTATTGTATGTCAGCAGTCAAAATAGCTTCACAATTCTCCTTCAAACCAAAAAAAAAAAAAAAATAATAATAATAATTGTAAAGATATTACATATATATCTGGGTATGTATTTCTCATGTGCCGTGACATTTCTTAGCCACGTTGTTTGTAGAAGTATGTCACACAGTCAAACACAATTAAATAACCTAAAATTTCTAAACCTTCTTTAGAGCTGTACTGATACACACACTTCATATAAATAGCAAATAGTCATTTGACCTATTGTTAATATTGTTAATAGTCCGTACTTACCTAATAATGACAAACCCATAGATAATTGTTTCAATTCTGCAATTCTCAAACCTACATGCTGTGCCAGCAAACAATATTCACACCCACATCACTTTATTTCAACCAATCATAGGCAGATGAAAGCAGGTCAAGGTTCTATATTAATACTGTGAAAGTATCATAGTACTCACTCCACAGACAAATGCATGTACCCTGTATTCAGAAACTGGGCCTAAAAACAAGCGGTCAGGACTTCTGGAACTTCTGTGTCACAACAAAGCAGTGACTGCCCTGAGCCAGCATGGCTCACCAGGCTCAGAGCCACTCTTTGATATCAACATTTTTAGTTTCTATTTTGCATTACATACATTATATCTGCAAGCATGTCCACTGGACTGGAGGATATGGGAAATTTAATATGCAAATATGTGTAAAACATACAAAGAAGCGACTGGAGCCTGGTAATCAATTTTTCTGCAGCTACACTGGGTCTGCACCAGTCCATGGTCTCTCTGCCAGAGCTGAGACAACACAAACAACAGTTGTCTGTTTTATGGGAGAAGGAGGCAGAATAAAGGTCACGGTGACCTCTGGACACCTCATGACTGTTGACTAAGCTGAGCACAGGAGAGTCAACAACCTCCTCTGGTTGAAGGTTTCAGGTCCGTATACTGGGTCTGTTCTGTGTCGCACCTCCACATGCAGGTGACACCAAGGTGTCCTGACAGACTACAGAGTGAACATCGCTGCAGTAAGATGAGGAGCAGAGCAAGACTTTAGCTGACCTTCTTTAAGCAGGTGTTTTATAACAAAAACAGCTGCTGTTTTAGAACAACATGATGAATCTGCAGCATCACAGTGACTTTGAGCTCATGTTCATCTGTTTATTGCGCCGGATCATTCTCACCACTCTCCTACGTTATTAAAGCAGAAGTTGTTTTTCTCCTCTACACCAGACAGACTCAGTCAGAGCAGCTGGAAGAGACCAAACATAGAGCTAAAAGAGAGGGAACAGTGCACTGAGACTGAGATAATGTGGAGATAAACAGCTGTCTGGTCACTAGTTCAACTTAAAAGGTGACACCTCATTACTGGCTCAAAGTTAAAACCCTTAAAGGTCAGGTTCCAAATTTTTAAAACAAAATTCAAAAGCCAGTCTTTTGATATATAAATCAATCCTACACTGGAACACACATTATCCTCATATCCTTGTTCTCTAAAGTCTGATGAGCATTTCCCTTCACCTTTATGTTACCAAACTACCTGACAAAAGCATTATAACCTTAAATAAATAATCTCACTCACTCACTCAAGTGCTGAGTGACACAGTTTAGTTTGGACTTAATGTAGCTGTTTTTATGTTTTCAGTTGTCGATAATGATCAAGGTTAAACACACCCTGGACCTGCTTGTGAACTCCACATTAATATTAAACTGATTTCCTGCTCTGGCTGTAGTTTAAAGCCAAAGAAGCACATGTTAGAAAATGTTGGACAAGCCCTGATAGGTGAACTGATGAAAAAAAAAAAAAAAAAGTCATTTTCTTTCATTAACTTTATGTAATTTCTCTACGAAAGACTTCCCCTGGTTATTTATGTGCTGCACATGGTTTCAAACAGCCAGGTGTGATTTCCTCTGTTGGATTCACACAGTCAGAATCAGCCTCCATTGATTCCTGTAATGGACACGGGCATACAAACTGCCTAAGTTACAATTACAGCACATTGCAGAACACCAGTCGACACATACCTGACCGCATGTAAAATTTAAAAGACACGCATAGAAAGTATCACTCCACCATCCCACATAGTATAAGTGATCAGCATAATTATGGTTAAGTGGTTTCACACATACTTGTTCATTTAGAGGGGCTGTGTAGAGGACAGAGGCTGACAGGTTAACAAGGCTCCCAGACAGATGTTAGAAGAAAATTCCCAGAGGAGTTCCTCCAGAAGCTGAACACCTAACAAGCCTCCCTCCACCTCACTGAGACCAGCTGCTGCTTCATCCCAACAATAATTGGGATTTGCCTCTGGGTGCCATCCACTGCCAGTCAGAACCATGCTGCACTTAATAAAGGCTCACTGTTCTGGCCAGTGTAGTTACGTTCCATACACCACTGTCTTTGTGAGAGGCAATTGGAGCTGTTGTTGTTGTTGATCAAATTAAAGGCTCACCCTTTCTTCTTCAAGCTGTTGTTTTTGGATTTAGACTTCGCAAAAGGGTTACTTCTAAAACTGGGATCAGACTGAGGTTTTGTGTGTGTGTGTGTTAGGCCGCGGCCGACATTCTTTGATATTAATGATATTTGCGGTTTTGCAGTCTGCCTTGCTCCTTAGTCTCCTGAGTGTAATTTCACTGCTTTGCTCATTGTACATTGTACAACTTTGATCAAAATTAATTAAATATAATTATACAACAATATCATGTTATATTAGAAAAACACTTAAAATACAATAACGTAATTATATATAATTAAAAAAACACCAGAACCACAAAAAACAACAATATAATGATAGATTAAGAAAAATATACCTGAAAGATAAAAAGCAATAACATAATAATTACATATCATAAAAATGTCTAAAACATAAAATATAATAATATTAATATATAAGATTATAAATCATTCCACCTGTCCCGTGATGATATTTTATATTGTGATAATTGGGCTGGACTGCATCAAAATATTTTAGCTATCACCCAATATGACTTGTGTTGTGTGTGTACAGGAAAATGGATTTGTGTATTTGTGTTGAAGTTATTTGAACGGGGAAGTTAATTGAATATTAAGTAATTCTTTGCTACATAAAGTTTTTTAATTCATAAGCATAAATAAAATGTTATATACAAAGTAATAATGGTTTTCATTTCTGTTCTTGTTTGCGACATGGTTATTCCATGCCCCAAACCTGGTAAGAACAGTGTCTGGTGGCGCATCATGTCTCAGTTTCAGAAATAAGAAGTTTCCAAACACAAAGTTATGGGAATTTTATTATTATTATGAATAAAAGTGAAATGATTAAAGAATTTAAACACCAATTATTTTTCAGATAACGATCATCCTATGAAATAAAAGCAGCCTGGAGTCTGTAGATACTGGATTTGGTGACCACTTGACTTTTCCTCTAGCGCCACTATCAGGCCTTTTCATCTGTCTTTGGTTTTCCATTTTTACAGCTTACTCCTAGCTTACTCTCCAGTTGGTAAAGGAACTAAAATAACATAATGTTAATTAATGTCAGGCAACTTAATTCATTTAACTCAGTTAAGTGAATGTATATTTAAGTTATATTTATTTTAAGTTCATTAGATTCATTAGATGGTTCCTGAATTAATTTTCCATTATAGAGTCGAGGCTTTAGTACATTTGTCATATGTGTCTTCCATCAAACAGTGATATTCCACTGCTTGCAGAAATTTTCAAGGTTGTTGAGCCCTGTGGTGATATAATGTTATGGGGCCCAAAATCCCTCATGGATCCCCTGGTAGTAAGACAGGTTAGATATCATTTACGTTTAACAAATGAAACTCCCAGATTTTAACTGCTAATTTCATGTGCATTTTCAATTTGCACATAAAATAAATTTTAAAAATCTGTGTAAATTCATAAACAAGGGTGCAGAGGTACAAAAGTTGGTGATAATCAACAAGAAAATTCTAGCGACAATTATGACTCTGGTCCGTCAGGAACAGGAGCAGCGTTTTGTAAAGCCTTGTGTCCTGTGGCTGCTGCTTAACAGCAAACAAACACTGACCTTAACTTCACCTCAGCCTTCAGTCTGATGGTGGACCCTGATTTCCCAAGTTGACTTTTCCCTCATTTTTCCTCTGCTCTCCCCATATTTCTCACCCTGCCGTCATGCACCGGCCCCCTGGTCGTCACCTGACCTGACATGTGGAGGGAACAATGATTTATTGGGCCCCTGTCCGAAGATTATGATAACTGGCAGGGGGTCATTGGGATAGTGTTCTCCCTGATTTCAAGAAAAGTGTTGAACAAAGAGATATGAACAATATCAGTTCATTTCAGTTTCCTTTGCAAGGAAAACTGAAAATATAGAAAGACTATCTACAGAATCAGTGCAGTGGATGGAATCTCACCCATTTCAGTGATCATCACTGATTAATTGTGTTTTATGTGTTTGCTGTCCATTTATTGCGGTTGGTTGCAGTAACAGGTCTTTGGCAACAGTTGGAGCAGACACACTGTGGTCTGGCTCTTAACTGAAGGTCGTGTTTCATGAAAGACGAGATCTTGCAAACTCTGGTTTTGCAACAAGATGAAAGTGACACAGCTTGAAGTGAGTGCAGCACAGCCAGATAAGTCTGATTTGACTTCTCCAAAGTCAACAATCTTGTTCAAAAATTCATTCAAAAAAATCAGGGAGGGCCTGAGTTCAATACAGTCTGAATGAGTGATCTGGCTTCAGTGAACCTGACTCTGGACCTGGAGCAAGAGTTGGAAATGAACTTGCAGTTAACTCTGGGATCACCTGCATGAGGTGAGAGGAGGAGATAATGTCTGTGAGGTGTGTTCATCACTTCATGATGATGCACAGCAAAGGAGACAACTGTCAATCATCACTCAGGCAAATCCTGCCAGAATGAAAACATGACTGCGATGTTTAATAGAATATAATGTAGTTCATCAGACTTGAGCCGTGGACCATGTCCCTGACTGCAGTTGTACTGCCCCCCTGTGGAAGAGGAGAGGAACTGATCTGTCTCCATTTAACGTAAAATCTGACAGATGCCCCACAGCAGAGGGACTGGTAGTTGTCCCTTTACTATAGGGGTGAAATATGTTGTGATCTGGGACTTGACGCCTTATCACACTGAGTTAAACTTTCTCATCTGAAATTTACTTTAAAGAGACCTTTGGGGTTAGAGCTGTGGTCCAGCATCAGATTTTACACAAACTCTTTGGTTTTCATCTTTGATTTCATTGTTTCTGAACTTTCCTCTCATCATTTATTTTCATGACCTTTTTCAAGCCTTTTTTTTTTTGTTTCCATTTAAGATAATTTTCTGTAAATTTGTCTCTATTTATTGATGATTACAAACATATTGAACTGGAGATTCAACACAAATATAATTTAAAGTAAAAAAAAACCAAAACTAACAAGTAGAAAAACTGATTTTTTTTTTCAGAGTAAGCTGCCATACAGAAACAGTAGGAATATTTCTGAAGAATAGTTTCCTACATGTGATAACTTGTTAATTACCAATCATATCACTGAAAGTAAAAACTTGCCTGTGTCTTAATTTTCACTTCCTGATTTCAGAGACTGATCAGATTCAATCCACTGACCACTGAACACATAATCAGATGTCACACCAACACTGGGCCAACATCACCTCCTGAAAATAACAAACACTTGAGCACAACAGAGTTCAACTGAATAAAAAAGGAAACATTTAATAATAAAAAAACACCCACAACTAAGTTCCCAGACACATCTGTGCTGAACAACATGAGTCAGAGAAACACCTGGATTCTGTTTACAAAGCATGAAGAGTAAAAAAAGGATGGCACGTCACCACGTGTATCCACATCACCAACATCTGCCTGCAGCTGGAGGGAGAGAGAGTTTAAGTCTGAGCAGTGACCGACCTCCTGCAAACACTGAAGCTGATGGAACTTGTGATGTTGTTAAAGGTTGGTTTATACACCACCACCAAAACAGCTTCATCCTGATACTTTGGTTTCATTTGTCCAGATTTCCAATTTCTGTCTTCAGTCACCCAAAACAATGAACAGTAAATAGAATCTATCAACAGTTTTATTGTATTTGTCAGAGTGACAGGAAACTGAGTGTGGATTTTAATAAACAAACTGAATCCTACATGTTCTCTTTTTGTCATTTGGTAGGACTGAGCCTCAACATGTAAATCACTGTTGTTTGAATCAACACATTAGCCTGTGTTTCAGTGACAGACATTGTGAGAACAGAGTGTGGGTCCCTGAGCTGCTGATGGCTGACAGATATGACACTGTAGCTGCAACATGAAGAATGGTGAAGAGCAATGATGGTGGTGGTGGTGGTGTTGTTAACAAATATACATGTCCATCTCACACCAGCACAAAGCATCATCAACATACAGTGCAGGCCAGAGAGAGAGAGACAGAGAGCGGAGAGGTCAGAGGAAGACAATGAACTTCACACAAAACTGTTGTGTCGTCATAATGTTTGTGACAAAATTTTAAAAAAAGAGTACAATATTTAGGGAAATAAAGTATCTTTCCAAGTGCGAGAGGAAAAGATGGAACCATGATTTGGTTAACCTAGCTTGTCATAAAGACAGAGCAGTGGGGGAAAAGCTGATAAAACATGTTCATCGTTGAGTGTTAGAACTCTGTCAGAAAACAGATTCCCCCTGCCTCCACTCTTTATGCTAAGCTAGGCTAAATGCATGCTTACTGCATCTGAGATATTTGAGCAGGTGACTGAGATAAAGCAGGTGATTGTATCAAGTGGTGTGATGTGGAGGCATGTGGTGGTGCTGACCAGAATCTGAACTACATTTCCAACTTTAGTTAACCTAACATGAGTTAAATTATTATTGCTCTGACTAAATTACAGTGAACAAGCTTTAAATTGGTGTGACAGGAAAGCTACCCCGCAACAAACCCCATCAAGGTTCTGAGTGACATCTGAATGAGAGCCGATGAGAATGAGTGAATAACTGAATGAAAAGGCTTAGCCAGCAGATACAGTAATACAGACAGAGACAGCCCCACCCACAGTGAGCAAAGTGGTCAGTCACCCCCACAGTCAACATGGGGTGATTATCAGTTCATGTGGTGGTGGTGGGGGTCCAATATGTTCCACATATTTCCAATGGACTGGCAACATGTCCAGGGTGTACCACGCACCCACTCAATATCTGCTGCCCCTCACCCTGTTGGAATAAACCTTTGTTGTGATGTGACAAGGGTTGACAACATGAATATTTCTCAGATGTGGATGACTGATGAACTTCACTGACACACAACTGGGAAACTGTCTTCGTGATAATTTTGATGTTGTCCTTGGCCATCAAGCCATCATCCTGCCACAGAGAACAAATAGAAGCACCTGAAATTGTTCAGGCCAAAGTTTCATTCATACTAATTTGGATGCTTCCATGTAAAACTTGGGATGTTCATGTAGTCCGGATTTAAAAATGCCACAAAAACCAGATCCAGAGAAATGTGGCTCAGTCTAATGAAATTATGTCTGATATACCACTATCCGCCCCCACTCCGGCACCCCCACCTCCCCCTGTGATGACCCGGGTTTCGTGGATGGAGCTTGTGGAATGCGAGCTTGTGTCATAGTGGCTGCTAGAGGAAACCAGGGCTGAGCTGGTGCTGGCTGCAGCTGCACTCTGCATGCTGCTGGTCAGGTTGTCGAGGAACATCTGAGGCCGGTAATGCTGAGTGGAAAAAACACACTGATCAGGATAAGGATCAACGTCAGATGGGGCCTATAACGTCTCTTCTTCTGTGTTTCTCTGTTCACACCAGTCTAGAGTTTTCAGACCATTAAACAAAGACTTTCAGACACACTGCTGGACCCACTTTATTTTGAAAACTCCAGGGTTATGTTCTAGTCTGGATTGACAGAAACCTTTGAAAACAATGATGTAGACCCCAAAGGGAGCAACCATAGGTGCATGGTTGCTCCCTTCAGGGTCTGCACCCATCTGCTTGAACTCAATCATACAGCTCTATGCTCCTTCTCAACCACAGCATACTTCCAGAAATGTTGTCTGGCATAGTCATCCCTGCAAACAAGCCAATCACAGCACAGACTGTTCTCATCTGTGGTTTCCAGATGGTGGAACAAGCTCCTGAATTCTATCAGAGCAGTGGCGTCTCTCTGTAGCTTCAAGAAGCTCTTGAAAACTCAGCTTTTCCACGAGCAGCTCCTCTCCTAAAAAACGTACCATGCCACACTGGCACTTTTTGTTGCACTCTTATATGATGTCCTGAACTTATTTAATAGACATAGTATTTAATACTTACACTAAGCACTCTATTGCACTGAAGCTTTAGTGATGTCTCTCATTGTAAATTTGGATTGAGAATCTATCAAATGAGTAAATGTAATGGATTATGAATTACAGGCGTTACTGACCTTGTTGCCTTTGCTGGCAGCTGTTGTTCAGTTTAATTCTTCATTTTCTACTACAGAGTAGACAATTTGCTTCCTGTTTACACTGACCGGCAAATGCTCAGTTTAAGTCCATGGACGTGTGATGTGTTTTATCAGGTGTGTTAGTGTGGACGGAGATAGATTTAATTTTAAAATAAAAACTGATCGGTTTGGACAAAGAATAAAAACCTTCACATTATTTTTGCTGGGTGTACATTAACTTTATACTAATATATTAAATTAAAAATCTTGACCACATCTATCACCAAACATCTAACTACTATCAAAAGTTTTAATTAAAAAATGAAAATTAGCAGCTCATGACCGCAGATCAAATAAAAGTGTCTGACAGTAGTTTTATCAACATGTCGCATCTGCTGAAGACTATTTGCTTTACTTTCAGACAGTAAAATATAATTTCAACTGAATCTTGGAGTTTAGTTACTTATCAGTTTTATTCAGTTGCAAATGATAAAAGATGCACTTTATCTGAACACATCAGTCACACTTGGGAGGAAGTGCTGCACCTGAAGGAGAGCTGATCCAGTTTAGGTTTAGTTTTTAACAGTAAAAATAAACATACCTGAGGGTCTGCTTGGATTAAAGAAAACAAATCCAGACCTATAGGTGAAGAGAGAATAAAATCAGTTTATGACCGGCATCACATATGTCAGTGACAATGTCAGTGACAGTGTGTCTGTGCAGCTGACTCACTCTGCATGTCTGTGGGGATGGTGGCCAGGGTGGAGGGGTGGAATGGCACTGCATAGTCAGCGAGCGTTGAGGTCAGATACGACGGGTCCAGGGACTGGATGTTTGGCATGCGCACAGTGGGCTGGTAGGTCAGCACTCTGAAAGGAGACAGACTCTGGTGACATGAGTTACGCATTAAACAGCTCTGGCGTCCAGACTTTCCAAATATGTAGCTGGTAACACACAGGATGTGGTTCTAAAGAACTACACCTACTCACCCCCTTGCATGCATCTCTTCGCTCTTGGAAATGTAAACGCAGCGTTTCTTCAGGGGAGGGTCTGTGTCCTCTTCATCATCAGAAGAGGAGGAGCTTTCCAGAGTCAAATCAATCACATCAGCCTTCTTGATGGAGCTTGGCTCAATAGAGTGAGGGACCACTGATGGCTGCCGCAAAGGAGCTGCGATGAAAAGACAGAAGGAAAGGATGGTGAGACAAGCTCTCTGTGACCCTCAGAGTAGGTTTCTACTGATGACATCATTCTTTAAAAATACTCACATATAGTTTGATTTTTAAGGTAGTGCATGCGTTATCTCAGGCTGTAGCTACATGTTAGCAGGAAGTCAAATCCTGGCTAGGTATCAGGATGATGTACTTACTCTCCATTTTAGCAACCGACTGAGATGAGACCTTGACTGCCTCCTTCTTTGGTCTCATGGGACACCAGGTTCCATCCTCCTGGAACTTGATTTCATCCACATCTGAGCAGTCGTTCAGGATCTCCAAGAACAAACTAGACACACAATAAAAGAAAAACTAATATAAATAAAAAACTAATTGGTCACTAACAGAGACAGACTGCGTTTCTTGAAGGTACTCGGCTTCTGGTCACACAGACAGAGGATAGGGAATCTCCACTCAAATGAAAAATTTCAAACCTGTTATGCATTAGGGAGTCAAGCCATTTTGCTTCTAGTTTCAGTCCTTTAATAGTGGGTAGTTTGGGGTCCAATTGCCAACTACCACGTAACTGGAATATCTAGGCTTTGGTTTGGTTGGAGAATGGATCCTGGGCTCATGTCAAACACACCTGTCTTCCCTGTCAACCATCACATAAAGGCTAAAACGCCACTTGGGATGTCAAAAAAATTCCAAACCACATTAATGGAGCTCTGATGACTGTGCATTTAAATGTTAAGATAGAGAAGGATCATTGTTCAGTTTGTATGTGTGTATCTATACATGTTGCATTTGTTTTCACAAACACTGATGGTAAAGATATGTGATAAAAGATACAAACCCATCAATGATAAGACTCTCGTATGCAGCCTTCTTATCACACACAGGACAGATCCAGGTGGGCTTCTTCTCATTCATCTGCAGGTAGAGGGCAGCGTCAAAACACTGCAGGTGAGAGCAAGTCACCGCCCGGCATGGCACCGTCAGCCGCATCTTACCCAACTGGAGCACAAAACACACTGAGGTCAGCATGAGCATAAAGTGGTGCTCAATTTACACAACTACAGTCACACACCAGAAAGCTGCTGCAGACTCCTGCTGGACAGTTGCATGGGATCATAGACATTCACATATAAACAGTACGTCAACAGCAGGTACTGTGCGACACCTGACACCTGGAGCTAACACCATAACATTATAGACACCGCAGACAGTCACTGATGGCTACGCTAGCAGAATGCTTATGATACAGCAAAACGTGGAACAGTGGTGCAAGTGTGTGTGTGTGTGTGTGTTTGTGTGTGTGTGTATCAGCATGTGACAGTAAAGTGTTGTCATAGACAGTTGTGTCACAGCATCAGTTCATTATAATAAGCATTGGTATATGTCACTTATGACTGCTGTACACAAGCAGCATCAAATCACTCATGTCCTGGTCAACTGTCAATTATCTACTCACTTTATTTAGGACATTTATTCAGACCTGCATCAGATCAAGTCTCACCTGACCAAGGTCTGAGGACCAAGACATCATGAACAGACAGTCACTGCTATGATCACATGAACATTAGACACAGAAGCTTAATTTACCGGACACATGAGAGAGACTCTGAGGCTTGTTGTAGCAATCTCACTGTCTGGATCTGCAGTCAGCTTCTCTTTAACTGTAACAGATCAGGGAAATAGACCACTCCTTTAATGTGACAGAAACAAAACACAAATGGGAAATGACTGATACGCACACAAGCTCTGATCACAGACAACCACACAGGGAGCTTTCTGTAATCACTAATGTCATGAACCTGTATGTGGAAAACTTGGTTTCCATATTTGAGGTGAGGAAATGATTGTGTTGTCCATGTTTGCATGTAACTGGATTTCCAACTGACTTTTTACATACAGGTTTGATCCTGACAAAGACATGAGCAGATCCAGATGTGTTCTCACACATCCACATTCTGTCGACTGAAACTGAAACATACACAGCTATAAGTCTACATATCTTTCAAGACACATTCACTCTGTCGCTATAGGGCCTGTCCTCTCACTGCACCATCTGTGCTGAGACACACACACACACACACACACACACACACACACACACAGTGCGTTGTATTGTATTACTACTACAGTTAAAAGTAATTCTTTATCAATCAGCTGTAAACAGGAGCCATGTTACTACAGTGATTGTGAACTGATTGTCCTGAGTGACCTGATTTTTTCTATAAAGATTCTGTTAAAACTTGGATTTGTGAAAACTAGAGCTGCGGCTCACAATTACTTTATTATCGATTAATCTGCTTATCATTCTCTTGATTAAATCTGTTATTTGTTAGCTAAATAAAGAGAAACAGTAACAATTTCCCACTGTTGTCTTTTGAGTTTACAATGATGACAAAGAAAAGCATCATATACTCATTAATGAGAAGCTGGACCAGCTTACATTTGACATTATTTCTTATTCAATTATCAACTAATGGTTGAAGCTCCAGCGAAAACCCCCGGTCACGAGTTAGAAGCTTGAGATCATGGTGATGGACTGTGTAGTTACTTAGTGCTCTGGAGTGGTCTGGGTTCCTGATGCCCTTCATCCTCAGCCTCTGCAGCAGCAGCGGTGATGTCAGCTGCCTCACAAGGTACACCGACATGGAGTAGGTCTAAAACACAGTCAAACAGCATGTCATTGACTTCAAAAATGATGTCCAGAGGGGAAGGAAACCATAAAAATCTCAGGTAGGTTTTTAAAGGTTCTCACTTTTCCAATCTCAGGTGCCCATGTCACTGAAATCTGATTGGGTACCGCAGATGAGAGTCGGACGAGGGAGGTGATGTTCAGAGGTCTTCCTGGTCTCTTTTGTTCTACACCATTTTTAGGTGGTGGTGCATAACCCTGTAGGGATACAACATTTTATTAGTGTGTTCAAAGTTACAGTTGGATTGATGTTGGTTTGTTGGATTTATTGCCATTACTCGATGAAAAAAAACACTTACCGGCAAAGGAAAAAGTTTCCCATTGACCTTTATACATAGACTGTTGGGGTAATTATCCTCTTGAGGGCAACTTGTCTCTGACAAACAAAATCTGATGACAAAGACGAACATTAAGAGTCTGCTATATATTTAAAAAAACAGCTCTTCAACAATATGAAAAAAGACAAACTGTGATGGACAGATATGTCAACACCTTCTTGAAGGAGCCAAATAGAAACCATTTATCAACCTAAGATGACTTTAACAGAGTTCTGGTTTTAAATGAAATTGGTTGTCTTTAACATTTTCTTTAACATTCTGAGAATTTTAAGATCAAGAAAACTGTGAACATTCTTACCTCAGCTGAATCTGGACCATGTAGTCCCTCCTGCCTCCTGGTAGAAAGTCCCTGTAAACAAACAGGGTTCAATACATTACCATTACACACAGTCGTGTGCTCTGTGACTGTAAAATAATAACTCTCTCCCATCAGCCCTACCTGGATATGCAGACTTCTCGAACCTGCTGAGGCGTCAAGGCAAAGATAAAATATTTCTCTTGGTGGTACCTCTGTGCAGTGCTGGCTCCTGGAAATGCACGACTGCTAGTTACAAAGTGCACACAACTACAGTACCACAGTATAATTTATGACCATTATTTATTCTCAGACAGTAAATCTGTCTCAACAGTTTCCACAGCAGTAAAACTCCCCACACCATGAACTCTACTGTTGTCTTTACTTCATCCACTATGGTAACTTAGTCTTATTTAGTTTTTAAGTGAAATATCTAAATCATGGGAGCTGGAGTTTTCTTTAAAGTTAAAATGTTTCACAACAGATTATAGATGTGAAGTGTTGTGCTGCTACAGAGACATCCCAGCCTACAGATCATATTCTCCAGATAAAAAAGGTACATGATTGTTTAGTACAGATCTCAAAATGACAGTCATCATTCTAATTTTTTTTTCAGTGAACATGAAATGTATAAATGACCACAACTCCCACTATGTAAATAATATGTGTCAAAAATATAATCAAAAAATATGATTTTTTGCATTTTTTTCAGCTCTGGACTTGGTTTTCAATTTCACTGTGTCATCATGGCCATCAGGACTCAAAGATAATTTTCTTGACTCATCATTATGTCTGACTGTTCAGCACTTGGTCTACTTTACTCAAGAACACTTAAGGAACATAAAGCTATGATCAGCTGACACAGTTTAGGGCTTAGTGTGGAATTATAGCACCAGAGAAACTGAATCTGTAGCAACAATAACTACTGACAGCTTAGCTGTGTCTCATGGGATGGATGGCAGAGAGGGCAAAGATTTCCATGTTAATGGCTTTCGTGGCTTTCATGAAGATGATGAACAGGGTCACGTGTGGAATGACAGTACAACAGTGCTACATATGGGTTGAGCTGCACTAAACGACAGTCTTCAGTTGATGTAACACTTGTTTTATTTCCCATGTGGATGTGGGAGTTGTTTACAGATCTAAAATTTGTAATCATGAAGCCATTTCCCGACTAATTAAACATTTGAGAGATTTGGTGAAAACACAGGTAAAAGAATTCTGTAGATAAAAATAAACTTCAGATGTGTGCTTCATGAATGGCAAGATATGGCATAACATATGATTAAATAAGTTTCCGCAAAGAGAGAAAGGAAAGGGCACTGACCCAGACTTGAAGGCTTGATCAGGATATCCAGCACATCGTAGAAGGGCAGGGACTTCATCTGTACATCAGGGTGGACAGGGGGGATCAGGGGGGCTGGCTGCTGGAGATTCATGCTGGGTTTGACGTCGGGCCACGTGGCTGTTTCACCAGTCAATAGGCTGAAGTCTGTGTTACAGGACAGACTCCTGCTGACGGATATTTTCACTACAGTTATTCCTCTCAACAGAGAATTGGACTTTATGATGTTAAAATCAGGGTAAAGTGTGTCTATGATCCTGGAGTAATGATGGTAATACAGCAGAAGATTTTCTTGTTAACAGATTTTTGGGCAAACCTACACCCAGTGTCAACTGAAGCTGTTGTAATGTATGTGTCTTAGTGATCCCCTGTGTCTAAAGGTCTGGAATAAAACACTTGGTTTCCACCTACTTCTGGAAATGTTAGTAATTAATTTTGCTCCTTATATCTCAGATATTTTTTTAAATTATAGAAACTGTCACATTATACATGTGACCGTTTCTCTATTCTCTAAATCTCTACTCATTCATCCTACACCTGAGGATTCCAGGCCAAATGTCATGTTAATAAAGTTGGTTAGCTAATGCTACACTGGATGCTGTTTCAGTGGCTGGCAACAGTTAGCTACAAACATATCACTGAGTTGTGTGATGTTGTGCAACAGATTTTCAGTTGAGATGCTCCATATTTACTCTGACATGGTCTTCACCCTTATCACTTAAACATATTAAAACATCAACTGCTGTTTCACTTTGCCACCTGGTAATTCTTATTCACAAATTATTAATTAGAGAACAAGAATGAAGGAGTTTGAGAAAACAATCATTTGTGCACAGGATCATTTTAGATAAGATGTGTTAGTGTGAAGAGATTTCTCTCCCTGCTGTCACTGTGGAAATTGATGTTATTATTGACCAGTAAAACAAACAAACAAAAAAAAAAAGTCTGGAGTTAACTGAATATTATGAGGAGACTGAAATGCAGTGTGATCAAAGGTAAAAATGTTACTGTGGAAGCATGGCTGAGGCAATAGGTCACTCCTTCTTTATCATCATTTAATGGATGTATGCTGTAGAGCATCATGTACTGTTTGTATAGGTAGGTTTACATAGGTGACGGAGTTCATATACAGTGCAGCTAGATTTCTAGTGTTAGTGCTACACACAAACGGTCTGACATTAGCATTGACAGCTGTTTACTTATCAATCTAGCAGACACGTTGCGAGTTCAGTTTAAGACTTAGTTATTACCTCTTCTGGTAAATATTGGTTTAGTCCTGGGAAGAGGCAGACACGACTATCTAAAATTCTGGCTTTGTCATTATGTGCCAGTTTTAACTAATGAGGGCAATATA
This sequence comes from Rachycentron canadum, assembly GCA_038496675.1. Lineage (NCBI taxonomy): Eukaryota > Metazoa > Chordata > Actinopteri > Carangiformes > Rachycentridae > Rachycentron > Rachycentron canadum. The sequence goes on from CM076654.1 coordinate 22,376,324, forward strand.
AAGAAGCGTGATACAAATCACAACGGCATGAATGCTTCTCCCTGCACTGTACATCAACAATGGATGTTTATTCGTGACTACAAACTTTGGCGTCATTTCTGGACATCACATTGCAAGCTCAAATGTTTTTGGTCCTAATTTGAGACCGTAGAACACCGAGGGGCACAATTTGTTTCCAGTATGATGGAAAACTCCGGGGATTAGCCTCAGCTCATAGCATCCGAAGCAGCGGCTGTTCCTGTAGCACACAATCAGTAATACGGCAACAGGGACTGTAGTTTCAGACCCTGTGCGCACCGGTGTGAGACTCAAGTTAGCCTAGCACAGACATGTTGTTCAAAACTACTCATTTATCTGGTCTCTAAATTCCCGCGTCCTTTATTTCGCTTTACGTTACATCGCCGAGCTACATGTAATGAAGCTAATAATCAGCGGGGCAATTAAAACGCTCTATTTACATTAAAATGACACACTGTTAGGAGAGAACAGTGCAGTTCAGTCAGTGAGGCGATAAACTTGCTTTTAAATATCAAACTGTGGTGATATCTGCTGCAAATGCCGACGTATATAGACAATAACAACGTAACTAGTTTTAGTACAGTATACTCTCAGCTAGTTGTAGCTAGCTAACAACAAGCTGTCTACAGGCTAACCCCAGCGTTAGCATTGAGGCTCACTACCGAGACGTAAAGGGTCTGACATGAAAAGGCTCCTTCCCGCCTCTCTGCAGTCTTTCCTCTCGGCCTATCATCTCAGGACACCGTCTAGCGACTAATATGTTCGTTACACGTTATTGGTGCCTGTAGAAGTGTTGGCAAAGTTCAGTCACTATCGGTCCTTTTCTCTTCGCTTACCCGAAACTCCTCATTCTCCACCATCTTGTTGTTCCGGTCATCCCCAGCGTGACTGCTTCCAGGTGACGCCACAGCTGGGCAGTGGTACAGGCCGAGCGACTGCTCCGTTCCTATGGGACGCCATTTGCGCAAATCACGCCTTTGATATTTCAGGTGTAGATGTCATTGATATGTTAACCGGTAGATCTCACGATGAAATGTGTTATTGCGGAGACTTTCGACGCCGCCAGGCGACGCGCTTTGTCTCAGCTGAAGGATTGTTCCATTCCTGTCTAAGAGGGGTGTTTAAAAAGTTGACCTGAGGCCAATTCGTCCACGTTTACGGCACAGCAATTTGTTCGTGGTTGGTACTACTTTTCTTCCTTGAAATGATATGGCAGTTGACAGAGTATGGTTGAATGAGCATGATTGCTTTCTAAAAACCTCTGTCTTTGTCATACTTACTACATGAAACCAGACAGTGCTCCACTTTCTCTCCTGGACACTGACATGATAAAAAGTTAAGTTTAACACACTCATTAATCGTGTAAATGCTGTTCCCCCCCCCCTCCAAATTCTACTTGTCCCGTCTGATTGACAGTTTGACATTATTCTCTCCTGGCCACCTCCTTCTCTAACTTTCATTCCCCCAGGGTTCCTCAATGCGCTGGTGCCCACCTGAACTTTATGTTTTCTATCCTCATGCTGACATATCTCCAAACGACTCAACAGTGAACACAGTCCAAAAAGTTCTCCCACTGACCCCATTCACTACTGCCCCATGTTATCTGTTAGTGAATCCTTTGACCCGTCTGTAAAAAGGGGTACAGTATATGGTCACTGTAATTCCTGTGCTGATATCTGTAATGTTCCCGGACTGGATCTGATATTTTATTTTTATGTTTAATAGCCAGTAACGCCATATCCACAAAAGCATTTTGCAGCATCCAGTCTGGGCTCACAGTTAAAATTCATGAACTTCATTTTGTTCTGCTGTGTGTTTCTTGCTCACCCAAAACTCTTCTTTGTCCTGAGAGATGGGATGACATGCAGCAAAGGCAACGAGTGGGAAACAGTCCGATCAGACTAAAAAAATGGGCACAGGCTGCAGGTCTGAAAAGTGAAGCAAATATGGAAATGCTTTAAATCTGCATTTCATCTAATGGCCATCGGGGGGCAACTCCACTGGCTGCAAACACAAGTCTGATTGTACAGAAGTCTTCACACTTGATTTATTTCCACAACATTTTCCCATTGTAGCAGGGCATGGCTACCTGCCTGGCAATCAGAAGGGAACTCAACTGTGCTCTTTGAAGATTAGCAGCAAAGTCTGGCAGCTCCCAAAGCAGGAATCTACCTCTGCCTTATATTTACCTTATTATCTTTTACAACTACTGGCTGATTTTTGCCAATTACTGATGGCAAATGATGTGGGCGAAAGAGTTTACTCGTGAGATGACCTTCTTGCACTATGCGATGACCTTGCACTTGCACTATACCACCCTTTCCCAGCTGGTTTCCTTTCCGTGGTTGCCGAGGTGGCGCAAAAGCTAGGGCATGGAAACAAAGATACAGTCAGTCATTATGGGAAATGTCAACTCTGCCCAACCAAAAGGACGAGCTGGAGGCACTAGTGAAGACCCAGAGAGCATGGCATGAGTGCAGTCTTATGTGTTTCACTGAAACCTGGTTAAATCAAAACATTTCAGACTTCTGTGTGGACATACCTGATATGATCAGACAGAAATAAAGTGAGTGGCAAAATAAGAGGTGGGGGACTGGCTTTATTTGTGAAATTTGTCAAAGAGAAGATTTGTTATCAAGACATTGAACTTGGAAGTTGGCCAGAGACCTTATTATGTTCTGATAGAGTTCAGTCACATCATAACAATCCTGCTTTACATTCAACCCAAAGCAACTGCTGCAGCTCCATGTGATGTTTCCAGGATACAGACTTCACTCACCTCCCATCTGACTAGATTTACAGTTTAACTGTTCTACCAGAGAAAATAAAATAAAACAAAACAAAACAAAACACTTGATCTGCTGTATGCCACTGTCAAGGAAGCTCACAGAGCTACTGCCTCACTAGGCAGGTCAGATCACAACCTGTTTTTTCTGCAGACCTGTTCACACCCTGTGTAGTGAGGCAGCCTGCAACTACCTTCACAGTCAGGAAATGGACACCTGAGGCCAGTGAGGCTCTAAGGGTCTGTTTTGGATGCACAGCTAGGAATGAACTGCTGGAAACAGAAGGGAACAGCATGGACACTGGCAGATTGAATGTTTTAGTGATTACATCAATTTCTGTAGAGACACTGTTATACCTGTAAAGACTGTATGCTGTTTCCCGAATAACAAACCCTGGATCACCTGTGACAACAAGGCAATCCTCAACCAGAAAAAGGAGGCATTTAGAGATGGTGGGGAGGAACGGCTCAAACATGATCTGAAGAGGAGATTAAGGCAGGCAGAGGTGGAATGCAGGAAGAAAATAGAGAGAAAATTACAACACAACATCCGTGAGGTCGGAAAGGAATCAATACAATCTCTGCTACAAAAAAAAAAAAAAACAAAAAAAAAAAACAACAGTCAGCCAGTAGCGGGTGATATGGACAGAGCCAATAAACTCCACCAGTTCAATAGGTTTGACACTGCGGCCACACCCACTCAATCTGCCTCCACTTCTACTGCGGCTCCTCCTTCCTCTCCTTCTCCTCCGCACGGGTGCATCTCCACTGTTAACAAACTGTGTCAATCCACTCAACTCTAATGTTTTAAAACATTTACAGTATTTTATTTTATTTATTTTTTTACAGTAACGATGGGGTCCAGAACTGCATCAAAGCGACGGAGAAAAACTAAAACTTACTCTGGCGTCGCATCATCTGAGCTACTCCTGAACAAACCACGTCCGGACAGATAATTTACTACTGACGGCAGTGACGCTGACACAGACATTAAAACAGCAGAGCTAATTTAAGACACGGTGTTATAACATGTCCTGGTCTATGGTTACACAGTAACCTAACTATCACCAAATATGCAGCTATCTGTGCCAATGGGATCGTTTACGATGTTGCCGTTGTTACACGGACAGTTGTGAGTGTGACACAGGTCCTGACAGTGACGTGATGACAGCTGTTCGATAAAGTTCCCAGGCACACTGGCGTCAATTTCACTGACTTAAGAAACTCGAGCCTGACTAGGTCTGACAGCACAGACATAGGTGCTGAACCATCCACCGCACAGCTGTAGTCCATTGCTGCCTGGCTTAGTGGTACATGATGTACATTTTAATGCGGAAATATCGGCTCCCCATTCCAGCCCTCCCAGATCTCAAGTACTTGATAACTAAGTGGACTAACTATCTAATATGTTCTCTACCCTCTGTATGGAGCACTGATTAAGCCACGAATCAATTAGACAAAAGTATCCAACTGCTATCTATATTTAATTCTTGCAACAATGTCTAAATTCAGGTGTCACTGCTCATATCCACCAGCCGGTTGAGCATCTCTGTGACTGAACTCTTGTTCAAAGTCACATAGATCATCCTCTCTGGGCCTGCTCAGCATTTCATACATGCCACAGAGCACAATGGGATATTATTGCACAATGTGCATCTGTGCGGAAGCATCTGCGTTCATTATGGTTTCTACTCATTTATTCTGGTTTTTCCTGTATATGTGTATGCACGCATAAGCTTAATATTATTGCAGGTGCAACTGGACAAAGGCAAGAGAAACTAAAGATACTTAAATGGGAGAGGTATAATTTCATTACAAGCTGTTTGGATGTTCTAACAAATTAAACAACATACTGTGGTTTCATTCAATATGTGATTTTTAGGTTTCAGCTAACATTGTAAGAACCAGACCAGAATCAAACCAGAACTTCACAACACCATCACACATCTCCCAATATGGATATGTTCAGATTTAATTTTATTTGTTATTATTATTAACAATAGAAAACAATGACTGAGGTCTACAAGACATGCTTAAACTGCCATAATACACCTTCATGTAGATATAACTACTTGTAATGCTGCACAGATTTGTCATAATAGATTAGTGTTATGACAAATCTTCAAAAAATACTGTTATAGATCCTTTCATTTGGATTAATCTGCCTTCAAGTCAACAGCAATCTACCAGTCAAGATTGCTGTTACTTACAAAATTTATATAAAGAGAAATATAGTTTATCCCATATTATAACAATATGTAATATAATAATACAGCGCCACTGCTGACAAATAATCAACTGGCAATCCTTTAAATATACCTTAAATCCACATCAATTCAAAATCCATCAAATCCAGGAACATCTATTATCACCACAATAGTCTAACAGAAAAAATAAAAAAAATTGGGCCATGTTGGAGACACCATTTGGTGAAAATACTATTGAAATACAACTTTGGCTAGTTCGCAGCTGGCTGTCCCTTTAACTTATGGTCCTAACTATAGTCAAAAGTATTTATTAGCACCTATAAACCAATTTATTTTTAAGGCAAGCTTTACTTTAAGTAACACTACACGGACACCAGAGAAGTAACCTAAGGTTGTGTACACTTAAATGGGGTTTTTTTTTTTTGGGGGGGGGGGGGTAAATAAACCAATTCTACTGGAGGGGCTTTTATGTGATCTTTAGGGGCAAAACTGGGTTTTTGCCCCAAAAGGTTAAAGATTTGGTTAACGGGTTAACGGCCGGTCCTCGGCCCCACGACCAGACTAATGGACTATGCATCCATAGACCAGACCCATATTCGCCGCGCTGTGTATTCTGGGAGTGCACAGTAATTTCAAGATGGCGGCGAGCAGGAGGCTGGCCAAGGTAAATCTCCGGATCCCGTTATTTTCATTCAGTTTGTAACGTCTATAGTCGCGTTCGGAGCTAATGGACGCATTCGTCTTTCGCTTAAGCTCATATACGATAATGTTGTGGCGCGAAGACCCATTTAGAGGTTGTTTTTAGCTGTAAACTATCAAACGAGAGGTCACTACTGCTCACCCAGCCGTCCCAATATCAACGGAAGGCAGTCAAGCACCGGCACATTAGGCCGGAGTCTATAGTCAGCCTTCCGAAGATCACCTCCGAGCTGGAGCTTCGTTATAAGACGTGTTGGCTTTGTAAACGCTCAGGGTTGTATGGCCGAGGGAGCGGATTTAGATTGGGCCCACTGTATGACCACGAGTGAGTTTCGACCGCAAAAGGCGTTTGCTAACCAGCTAACACACTAGCTTCAAATCCTAGCTGCGTTTTAGCTAGCTAGCCAGAAAGAGTTAGCTATACTCACAGCCAGGCGGGTTTGGGAGTCCGTCATCAAGGCTCAGTGTAAATCCACAGATACCATTAGTCACAACTGTTACACGAGAGCCACACATAGCAAACGTTAGTGTCGTTTTAACGAGTGGTGGCACACTACGCAAGATCTGCGTTAACCCGCCCGTTTGCATGTGATTAACGTGAGGTTGTGTGCTTCTCCCACAGTCCCTTTCTCTCCTTTGAGCCAGAAAAGTGATTACACATTTACGACTCATACAATGTTTTTAGTGATTGTTCACTTCAGGCACAAGCTGCCACCCTCAGTCAATGCAAATGTCACAACTGTTGGATCAAAGAGTTGTGTTAATAATTGACCAGATCTCATTTGATTAAGCATTATTGCATCAATATAATTCCATTACAAAAATGCAGAGATTAGATCCAAAAGACAGAAGAAGCAATATATCCATGTTTTTTTTTTCCCAAGGCAAATTGGAAATGCTCCAAGGTGTGACATCAGTGAACAGATTAAGACCACTAAAATGTGCACTATACTGCACAAAAATTCAAATTACCCTGGTACAGTGAAACGTACTTAATGTGTGTGGTTGTGATTATAACACAGGATGTGCCTTTGTCAAGATAGGTCAGGTCAGACAGTTTGTAGATCAGCTACTTTGAGGGAAGTATGGCCGTGGTCATTTAAGACAAGACTCTTTTAGGATCTACCAAAATTAGGTCAACAGATTACACAGTGTTGGTAATTGTAGTGTGTAATTCCCTCCCTGCGATATTTGTTCAGAGCAACCCAGCTGTGTCCTATTGTCAGGCTACAGTTTTGTTAAACAAACAAGTAATACCATACTAATACAGATTTAGATTTAGTTTCAGTTTACACATTAACATGCAAAAAAAAACAAAAACAAAACAGTATTATACATGTTGATTGAGACCATCATATGCAGCTGTAAATCACATTTGTCTCCGAAGTGGTGACCAAGAAACTATCTCCTGTTCCACCCATCACCTCCCTTTAGCTACATTGTTGAGTGCTGTAGGAAGTAAGAATGAGGCCTTAAGGAATCTTAAGTAGTAGTAGGCCTTAAGTAGAACTGAAAAACAATAACGCATGTTTCCTTATAAATCTCTGCCTATAATTAGTCTATACCCATTCCAAACTTGTCCTACTTCAAGTCTGCGCCTTTACACCCATAACTTCATAAAGTAGAGTGTAAAGAAGAATATTTCATTATCTCCTAAGTAGAAATAAATAAATAAATAGGAACACTTACACTAAAGTACAGTTCTTATATAAATTTACGAAAACTTCTTACCTGTCTGTCACTTGCTCTCTGTCTTGATATATTTGACCTCTGTAGCATTAACTCTCTGCTTCCCCTCTCAGGAACTTGAAGAGATTCGCAGGTCTGGAATGAAGAACTTCAGAAACATTCAAGTTGAGGAGTCAAACCTATTGTCATGGCAAGGGCTCATTGTACCTGTAAGTAGCTGCTCATTGACTGTCTTAGCACTTGTACGCTTGCAGGTTCCTTTATTGACCTCCATCTCTCACTTTCAGGACAACCCTCCCTATGACAAAGGTGCTTTCAGGATCGAAATAATTTTCCCTACTGAATACCCTTTCAAGCCTCCCAAGATCACATTCAAGACAAAAATCTATCACCCCAACATTGATGAGAAGGGCCAGGTGTGCTTGCCTGTGATCAGTGCAGAGAACTGGAAGCCTGCTACCAAAACTGACCAAGGTGGGTGTGTTGGTGTAACAGAGGGCCTCTGTTACTTGCCCATGTGGCTACACAAAATAGTACTAATAGAAGTTTTAATACTAAAACCAGTTATTTTACTTAATATAGTAAACTCACAAGAACTTTACTATATTCATTCTTAAAAAAAACTTGGAAATACCTCATCTCATGTGCAGTTTATCTACATTCTTTATAGAGTTGGGGAAAAAGCAGACTATACTGGACCAGGTTCAGTCATTTCTGCAGAGTAGTAACATCCTATAAAATAATAATAGTTATCACATCGTTCTCCGTTCTCTGACAGTAAATGTTCTGCAGACTGTTCAGGACACAGGTTTTTTAAACCTTTGGAATTAGCCACTGAAGGTGACTGTGCTCTTATTTCAAGGTGTAGTAGACACACTTCCTGATCCTCAGTTGGAGGTACACATCAGTTTGTGCTGATGGATCTCAGTGGTGATGTTAACCTCCCATGGCCGGAATAGGGATGTCACTCACACAACTCTGTGGCCAGTGGTTTTCATGTTTAAACCAAACAGTTCTCTGTTAAAACTCTATCAATCACATGTTTTCTTGTAGTTTTCTTGTAACATGTAGTCAAACTGGTTTTTAAAAATTAAATATTTTTGTGGAACACCTACCTTAAAATCCATTGCTTTGCAGACAAAACACCAGTCTGCATTTGTAACATCCTACCTATGAGGAGCTGGGATAAACCATTTATCCTGCTGTTACAATAATGATGGTGACTTGTTGGAGAATCATCTGGTTAAAGACACTGACACTTAATAATCCAAAATCAATAAAATAATACAAATGACATTACATAGATGACTGAAAAGTTATGTTTGAACTCGTTTATAAATCAGCTTCCAGACCAACAAAGCAGAAACAGGTAACCTCTGGCAGTCATTTTAATAACCCGAGTGATTAACTTCATAGTATTGATAAGTTAAGCATCAGTACTGACCAAGGTGGGTGTGTTGGTTGTCACCATAGAAACTTGTGGCTGACCTAAAAGCTGAAAATAATGACAGTATGGAGAAAGAAAAAAAAAATGACCTCACTGACTGACACTACCACCTGATTCACAAAGGATGAGGCCTTTAACAGTTGTGTAGATTATTACCAAGTCAATCACATGCACATATATTGGACTCCAAACTCTACTAACCATGTTTACTAGTGAAAGAGAACAGCAGTTATCTTCAGTCTGAAGGTTTAAAGTCTCACTGTAACCAACAGCCTCATCATTTATAAGGCACGAATGTGGATGTGTGTTCCAGCTTTGACATGTTAGAACATGTCAGAGACCTTTGATTTGAAGACACTAAAGCATTTAGGCATTAGGAGACAAAACGGGGAGTAGAACAAATGTGTCTCATTAGGCGATGAGGTCAACACCCAGCCTCCTGAGCTCCTCATCATCATGATACTGACCTGTGACATCATCAAACTTCAACAGTTACTTCTCAGCTTATTACTTTTGTTTACTAATGCTCCTGAGGGTCTTCAGCCTGATAGTCCAATCAGAGCCTTCAATACTTCAAACACTTGTCTCTGTATTCAGACGTCACATCTGATGAATCACATCACTGCAACAATTATCACTGTTCCGTCTTGAAGGAACCATTTAGACAATTAACTATAATTACCTGAAGTCACTGGTAGATCAAATCATATCAAATTTAATTTATATAGCACCAAATCATAACAAAGTTACCTCATGGCACTTTACATATTGAGCAAACTCTTTGATAGAATTATTTAAAGGGACCCAAGAAATCCACCATGAGCAGCACTTGGTGACAGTGGCAGGCAAAACTTCAAGAGGCAGAAACCTCAAGCAGAACCAGACTCAGGGTGAAAGAGGAAAGTTTGAAGCCTCATCTTAAATGTAGAGAGGGTGTCTTCCTCCAGGACCAACACTGGGGGCTGATTTCACAGAAGAGGAGCCTGGTAGCTGAAGGCTCTGCCTCCCGTTCTACTCTTGAAGACTCTAGGAACCACAAGTAAACCTGCATTTAGAGAACAAAGTGATCTGGGGCAATAGGGAACTATGAGCTCTTTAAGGTTCAGTGGAGCTTGGTCATTAAGGGCTTTGTATGTAAAGAGAAGGATTTTAAATTCTATCTTGAATTTCACAGGGAACCTAGAGAAGCTAACACAATGTGACCTCTTTTTCTAGTTCCTGTCAGTAGAAGCATTTTGAATCAACTGAAGGCTTTTCACTGAGTTATTGGGACATCCTGATAATAGTGAGTTACAGCAGTCCAGTCTATAGGTAACAAATGCATGGACTATTTTTTTCTGCATCGTTTGTGATCATCATCAGAATATTGCTCAGGTGGAAGAAGGCTGTCCTAGAGTTTAATGTGAGGGACAAAGGACATGTCCTGGTCAAAAATGACTCTCTAAGGGGCTTCGGGCCAAGTACAGTGACTTTAATTTTGTCTGAATTCAGAAGTAAAAAGTCACAGGACATCGAGGCCTTTGTGTCTTTAAGACATGCCTGACTGAAGGCTTCATAGATAAATACGGCTGGTCTCATCTGTGTAGCAATAAAAATGTATGTGATGCTTCATAATAATATTGCCTAAAGGGTGGAAAGTATTGGTCCTAGCACAGGACCCCGTGGAACTCTACAATTAAGTGTGCATGGAAGAGTCAATATTAACATGAACAAACCTATCCTATAAATCAATCTGGTAAAAATGACACTACCACCCTAGTGTGTTACCTTTATTCCAAGTTAGATGTTCCAGTCTGTGCAATAAAGTATTTTCTAAAAATAAACCTCTGGGGCAAGGGTAGATTTTTTTTTTTTAGTTTTAATTACTGCAGTCTTAAATGTCTGGTACATATACTATTGATAAAGACAAATTGATCAGATCTAAAATGTAAATGTTAATTAGTGGTAAAACATCCTTAAACAGCCTGGTTGGTATAGGGTCTGAAAGACAAGTTGATGGTTTTAGATGATGAAACTATGAAAGCTAGCTCAGTCCAAATATAAAACAGGTGTTGCAGCTTCAAAAGTTAATGTACTGGACAGTAGAGAATTGCCAGTTGTGGGCAGGAGGTGATTATTTTTTTCTCTAATAGTTACAATTTTATTTGTAAAGAGGCTCAAAGTCATCACTACTGAAAGTTAAAGGAAATAGATGCTTCAATAGAGCTGTGACTCTCTGTCAGCCTGGCTACAGTACTGAAAAGAAACCTAGGGTTGTTATTTTCTTCTATTAATGATTATTAATAGGAGTTTCTTGTATTACGGATGTCTTTTATTTTTTTATATGTTATTAAACTTTTTTTCCAGGCTAGGTGAAATTCTTCTTTGTGGAACACATACTTCCATCCCAGTTCTCGAGACGTCTGCTTTAAAGCACGCATTTGTTTCACTACCTTTTTCGGAGTGCCAACAGTATAGAGTGTTGTATGCAATGAGGCTGTAGCACCATCAACAAGGTCATCAACCTGTGTCGGGGTAGCTATTGTATTTCACACATGGCATAAATAACAATAGAATTGTCTCCTTTAAATTTGGCTGCAACATAATCACCTACTGAAGTGGAATTTATCCCCAAGTGCTGTGTAGTCCATTATTGTAAACTCAAATGTTACTAAAAATGATCAGACAAAAGAGGGTTTTGAGGAAATATGTTCAAATCCTATGCCATATGCCAGAACAAGATTGAGGGTGTGGTTAAAACACTGAGTGGGTTCATTTAAATGTTGAGAAAGCCAATTGAGTCCAATAATGAATTAAATGCGCAACTAAGGCTGTTACTGCCAACATCTACAATATTGAAATCACCCAATATAATGACTTTATCTTTACTGAATACTAACTCGGATAGAAACTCTTGAGTAAAGGGCAGGTGAACAACATACTGTGACTAGAAAAACTGTTTTTTGCATTTTCCAGCTCAGGTGTGAAAGACTAGATTTACTGTATGTCAGGGATGTCACATCACCATGGAGCCAGAGGCTGTAGTTTTGTAAGTGATGGTTCTATATCTAACATGTGTCTGGCTGTGTGTCTTGCAGTAATTCAGTCCCTCATTGCGCTGGTGAACGACCCCCAGCCAGAGCACCCCCTGAGGGCAGACCTAGCAGAAGAATACTCAAAGGACCGTAAAAAATTCTTGAAGAATGCTGAAGAGTTTACAAAGAAACACGGCGAGAAGCGGCCAATGGACTGATCACCTGACGAGCGTATAGCCCTCTCTCTGTCTCCCCCCTTATCTCACCCACCTGACCCCCTACCCTCCCAACACCCACACACACATGCACACCCACACACCTCTTACTCACTCCTTCCACTTCCTTCTCTGCATCAGTCCTTGCAGCCCAGGAGCTGCCCGGCAGCCTAAGCCGCCCTCCCCATCCAGGACTTTCTGTGGATCAGACAGCCCCCCTTCTTCCTCCTAGGCCATAAATATCCAGACCATTTCTAACTTTCTACTCTTTTTCTTAAGGTGAAAAATGGAAAATGCTAAGGGAACACAATGTTCAGATGGAGCGTTAGATTGAGTTGATTTTCTGTTGCTCCTATGTTGAATAGTTTCACTAGACATGATTTTCTCTCAGAGCAGCAGAAGTTATTGATGTACTGCTTATCCTTTGCCCCATCATCAATAATCAAATGTGATAGAAAGAAAAAGCTATATCTAGGACCTGGAGTGTGTTTCCCTCCCCTCCTCTGCTTCTAGAACCACCCCCCCCAACACACACAGACACAGACACACACACACACACACACAGGCTGTAACCCACTCAGCAGAAACACCATGACAGGCCATGTACATGAATTAAATAGTTGTTGCTGAAAATGCTACAGATGTAAAATGAAACACATGGCTGTGATCAGCAGCCCATAGATGAATTCTCATCCACATGATCTCAGATGTACATTGCTGTTAAACCTGTTTCCTGCATTACAAATGGCTGCTGTACCTTTTTTTTCCTGAGTAACCATCATTTTCTTTCTCCGCGTCATGTTTTACTTGGCACTTGTTATATTAAATTGATGGGAAAGTGAGAAGAACCTGTTGAGTTAATTTGAATCTTGAATCACGCATGTCTCCTCTCCCACCTGTATAACCGCCTGTCACATCGGAGGCAGAGCCCTTTACTAAACCGAGACATATTCCAGCAGAAATTTGTCAGATGCCCAGATCGTCAGGAGGAGGGTGGAGGGGCTGAAGGAGAAAGAGGAGACATTCAGCTGTAAGGGGGCTTAGCTCCTGGATGTTGTCCAAAAAGCAAGCATCTTGAAAGCAGCTGGAGAGGGTTGGATGTCTGGTGATGTGTAAAGACATGGGAAGGGACTGCAGTGGCCTCTACCATGTAACAGCTGAATGATCTGGTCCTAATATGGTTTCATAATAAAGATGGCTAACCGTTTGGCCTCACTGTCTGCCTGCTGGTCAACTGGATGTTCACGTTTGACTTGTTTGACTGGACACATCCACAGGATATACAGCAGCTCAAAAGAACTTAATGCAGTGGCACAAAATTACATCAGTGTACAACCTGGAGCTTTTAACAGTGTCTCACTGGCTATAGCAAATGAATAGAACTGAGAACAGCCTGAAGAACAGCGAAGATGACGACATGCAAGTTCAGATTCAAAGTTGTTTCTGATACTTGAAGAACTTAAATACAGAAAATTATTCAGCTCAAGTTATTACTGACAGCCACTGATGGTGTTCGAAAACCAGCACAAAAACATTACAGAAATAAGCCCTGGAACCTCAAAACTGAGGTATTAACAGCAAAAATGTACCTTTATTATTAGTAAAATCTTTTACTCATTTTTAGTTTTGTTATTTGATAAATACTGTGTGTGTGTGAGAGGTTTTGCAGCTGGCTTTGTCAATATAGTTTTAACCAACAAACCAAAAACTAAATGTGAAATCAAGTAAATATTTTTCTCAACTCATGAGCTCAACTCATAACAGCTCGTGGTTTGATCAGTCATATTAAGGCTTCACCTGGACTGTGACGAACCCTAACTCAGTGTTCAGATCCTTTTATTAAGTAGAAGCACAATGAGCCCAGTCACTGCTAGAGTAATTAAAACCATTTTAAAGCTTTCAGCTGAATAGTCTGTATAATGAGGCAAGATTTATTCAAGGCTTGTAGTATAATCAGTGAAGTAACTAGTATCGGATGAATTTAGTTTCATGAATGGGATGCCTGACTGACCGTGACAAATGGGACTGACATGAAGTCAAGCAGAAGAATAACAGTAAGAAATGATGAAATGATTTTTTTTTTTTTTCTCGTGTTGAGTCAGCTGAATAAGGAACAACCCTCACTGATCACTCAAACGTCAAGAGGCGTTGCAACAGTAGATTATCAAAAACAGCTGAAGGCGCAACATCAGATGTGAGTTTAACATTTATTAGCTCACTTTCAGAAGCCCATCAGTCATAACCTTTGATTTCAAGCATAAAAAGTTTCAACAGAAACTGAATCAAAATATAAAAGTTTAAATACCCACAAAACAGCTATAAATATTAGACAAACTGTTCCGTTATACGTGATGAGATGTTCAGTGCTACACAGACCTGAGATAACTGAAAATCATCCTTCCAACCCCAAAGTCCATATGGCTACTTTAACCTGTCAGAGGCCAGTTACTCCACAGCTCCTGACCCCAGACCGCTGTGGGGTCAGGAGGTACTTAAAGGGGGGGGGACTGTGTAACAAAGAAGCACAAAACTGAAATAATTAGGTCTTAAAAGTGGACTCCAGCTTTAAGACAAGAAAGATGGACGTGTGAGTAATACAGAACGGTGGTCTGTATCAGACGTGTACAGCAGCACTAGAATATGGCCTCCATAACCTGTTCACCTCTCCCCCCTGTTCACCGTTGCAGTTAGGTCACTGCAGTTCTTTGTGCTTTTTGTGTTCTCCGGTCACGCAGTTAAAACCCAGTGCTACACCCTGTCAACAGCTATCTGTAATCCTGATGCTACTTTCTGTCCCTCTGTGACTCAGTTCAGTCAGTCATTGAAGATTCCTTCATTAATTGTAAAAAAAAGTAGAACGCGGTACTGGGTTTAGATCATTATTTTAACTTAATGATTCATTAGTAACTGTTAACCAGTAATGTGTTTCAGGAACAGTCTTAAACCTGTGACTGCTCACCAGTCTCATATCACAGACTACCCATTATAATTATGGGACTATTGTTGATTTATAGCAAGTTATTATAAAAGCCTTTTAAACCACTGGTCCTCTACAGTATAAACAGGTGCTTGTGTAGTGGTCAGAGGTCTCTGAAGGCACAGAGCTGCACTCTCTCCTGGCTGTAGATGGCCAACAGTGACGGGTCTCTGAGCACACTCAGCTCATGCTGTCTGTCAGTTGACTGGGAGAAATCGTCAGGTCCCTCTCCACAGCCACCCTCCTGGGGGAGGCTGGGGTAACCTGGGTGGACCATAAGCTCTGCTGTAACCACAGGTTGATTGGAGCCCGATGCGCTGCTGGAGATAGTGCCCGAGGGCCCTGCAGCCACAGCATGGCTGAGGGCCCTCTGCAGGTTGGGGACGGACATGTCCTGGCCCATGGTGGTCAGTCCCAAGTACACGTCTGGCCACCTGTGTACATGGAAAAGGTTTAGACTGATTAGACTCATTACAATACCAGCTGACAGACACTGTTACAGATAAACATATAGTAAAAAACAGTACTTTTAGATACTGTTCACACTGAACTAATTAACTGTTGCATAATTCACCTTTGAGCAGCAACCCAAGTCCAGACAGATGTAAATAAATAAATACAACTGGTTGGTTCATTAGAAGAAGAAAAAAAAAATTGGGAAGAATCAAATGGAGAGTTGTGTTGTACAGCCACTTCACAGAACCCATGATTAAAAATGTACTTTTTACCATTGCTCCAAACGCACCTGATTCCATAGCGTGTGAAGACAGGGATAGAATCCAGGGCGTCCTTCTCTACCTGAGTGTAGAATCTATGGATGTGAGCTGGCAGCCACGGGCAGCTGTGTAAACCTGGCTCCACTGGAACGCGAGAATATTGGATCCTGAGGTCTGACAGGACCCGCGCAAACACCTCGCGCACCTCTGCAACACACAGCATAACCAAGGAATGACAGACTGACTCCCAGAGTCAAGAGCGGGACCGTCTCAGAACCCCTTCATGTGGCCTGTCCCTCCACATGAAGTTCACATCCAGCCTGAAGTGAATGTATTCACAACTCCCTCAGCTGTGCTGCTTAGGGCGCGTTTCACTTTGAAGCGTCAGCTGCTATGTTGCTGTTCCCTCAGTCCAGTATCTCTTATGCAAATGTGAGAAGGACTGAGGTTCATGTAGACCAGTAAACAGGTCCCAGTTATGAACTAGGTCAGAAAGTGAAACCAGAATCTCATAACATTACAAGTTGTCAATCCCTCTACAGTCAAACTCAAGTTTCCAGTCTCTTCCAGCCCTCTTATCCCTCCTGCTGATTCACAACTTCCTGCCCAGGTCATGAACAATCGTCCTGCCTTTTGCAGTGCACCAGCTCCTGGATACGTGTCTGCAGTATCTGGTTGACAGGTAGGGTTATGAATCTGAGGCACATTTCTGGGTGCGCTGGCAGTTCATCCTGATCTGTTCACAGGTTTTCATTGGCTCCATCCAGACAAGTGTGGAGGGGTGGTGTTAGATTGTTATCTCCCTTCAATCCCAATGTTTTCCTGCCATTTCCTCCTCCCTTATTGTTCCTCTCAAGACGGTGTGTATGTGCGTGCATGTGTGTATTTCCTGTTGGCTGTGCCATTATTTGAGCCCCAGGATCTTGCATTCAGCGTGAACCAAGTTTGTTTTCTTGCACAGGCGAGCATAAAGTGCTCAGCGTTACCTGGCAGTACATGAACGTGCTGATGTCCATCCATGTGGTGGGGGAGGTGACCTGTCAGTTCTCTGAAAAGCCGGACCTGGGCCCTCAACTCCAGATCCACCTGGGGGGGGGGGGAGAAATCCACATCGAGTTACATCATTAAATGAGCACCACACAGAACAGGCACCACATGCAATAGTGAAATATGAAATGAATGTGAGGGAACTCTTTAAATAACCTTGTGGTGAGCAGGTGAACTCAATCAGGTAAATGAGTTAGTGGTCAGGTTTAAGGGAGCCATTCAGTCATTAAGGGAAAGGAAGCGAGGTAGGCAAAGAAAGGAAAAGAAATGGGGAAGAAAATAAGTAACTTTACTACAAGCTTGTTGAAACTGACGGTGTAGGCACAAAGGACAACAAAACTCAACAGAAAAATGTTACAGACAAGTCAAAATGACAGAAACAAAAAGTTCTTCAATTTGTTTACCAAACAGAATATATATATAAATATATATATATGGCAGCAAGGACTTCTGTTAGTCTTCATACAAGAAGTTCCTGGGCAAAGTTTCCTGCTCTGTTGAAGCCAGGGGTTGTTTGGATGCCAGAAGAACAGCTATGAGTATTTTCCCTAAAGACTGAACTGTGCATGGAGGCAGGAGCAGGCACAGACTACTACCACTGTAGCTGATACACACATACGGCGTTTCAATACAGCTGTGCTGCCTTAGGCTCCGACGTATAGTCAACACGAGAACTGTGTCTATTGGCTCTTTGAACGCGTCTGTTTTTTCCACTGGGTTAATGACTACAATTGACTATTATAGAGGTTAAATATGTCATGATGTTCTATGGGTCATTGTACTGGACTGTGTTGATCCAGTTTCTGGACCTGACAGTCTCTATGGAAATCTAGACCTGTTTACCTCATCAGTACATACTTGATTGACTGAAACTAAACTCATTATGACTTGTTATGCATGCGATGTATGCATGTGGTGGGCTTTGGAGCAGGGTACCTGTTTCATGCTGAGCTGGCCTCTCTCCAGGGCTTGACGGAAGCCCATCTTCCCTAGGAAGACGCCCCGCTGGTTTATGAGTGTGGAGGCCTGCTGCAGACACACAGGAACACCCTCTGACAGGTTGGCATGGAGGCCAATGGGAATGTTGTGTCTGTCAAGAAAAGAGAAACTTCTTCATCGTCATATCATAAATCCTGTTGATTTGGATAGACATTTAGTTTTTTCAGCCTGGCTTTAATGTTACAGGTCATCAATGCTTTGATAGGCTGGTTCTACAGTGCCTTAGGCCTCTGGTACATTACTGGACTTGTGGCGGTTTGTGTACCAGGCTTTGAGTAGCTCACCAAGTACTGCTAGGACCAAGGCATCTCCAGCTGGCTGAGGAGCTCTGTCACTTTCAAACATATGCATGCTTAGCTGTCGGCTAACCGGGGCCCTCAGGATCCCATGCCCTTCAGCATGTTCCATTAATGGCTTTTTGGCCCATTTTACAGCTTTTGCTGAGATTTGGTCAACGCAGGGCAAGGCCAGACCAATGAGCTCATTTTGAACTAGCGCTTGACCAATACAGTGCAGTACTCTACCTTTTAGCCAGATCAGCTGCCTCTTTGGCAGCAGATGCGTTCACCAGCAGTGACACGTTGGAGATGCCTCCAGCCTGGAAGCAGTCCACAATCCCCTGGTTTCTCCTGGGACAGTAGCCGAAATCATCTCCAGTCACCACTAACTTCACTCTGGGCTGGGGCATTACTGCTGGCCTCTGTGGAGGAGGAGGCAGATCAAAGCCATCATATGGGCAGCAGGCGGGGCGGCCACCCATTGGTCCACAGAGGAAGTCATTTCTAAGAGCTTCGATCCCCAGCTCGTTCTACTCACAATGTCAAAGTGTCACACACTCATTTGAGTAACAGTAACACCCGTAAAAAAAAAAAAAAAAAAAAAAATACACACTTCGTACAACAACTAACAGAACTGAAGTCTCCTCCGTTCAATACGAAGATAAATCGACTCTACACACAAACAAGACCTGGACATGTGAACTCGACACCGTCTCTCGGTATCACCGGGGGACCGGCTGTAGTCCACCGACAGGTGGCGGGGACACTGCCCCGCGGGTGCGAGCACAACCCGGTCTTACCCATTGTATCACAAACGCCTGTCCATACGTCCCGGAGACGGACGGACTCGATGGAAATGAGATGCACTTCCGACTAGCAAGCGGCTCTGGTGAGACTGGGAGTTGCTGTAACACAACGCCCCCTGTCGGGCCGCTGGTAAAAAAAAATAACCCTTCAAAATATGACGGTTGCTGGTGTTTCAGGTTCATATGGAAAATCAACCAAACTGCAAAAGTGTATCTTGACTGTAAACATTATTATTATTATTATTTTTTTTTTTAGTTTAATCGCCTCTTTCATATATGGATAGTTGTGATGACATGACCTCATCTTACACTACAATCACACTAAATTTGCTTTCAGTAACACTATTTCTCAACAGAGCTATTCAATGGATACTTGTCGTGTTCATTCCCTTTATAAAAATGAAACACCGTCTTGTAGCGAGGACACGTGGCGGCGCTTTAAGAGGTTTTATTGTGAAGACCACGCTCTGCCCATTAAAGACAAGTGGACGATACTGTCGGGAAGTCTGTCCGACACGGGCTCCCCGCGAGAATAGGTAGGTGGACCTTGGAAATAACCATCGAATCAAATAATAACCCCCACCTGATCATCTACCGTGTCTATTCACACAGTGATTAAATGTACCCACACCTCCACCACCGCCAGGCTCTGCGCACATACCTTCACCGGCTGACAACTCACTGAAAACTGAGCCTCAGAGCTGTCTGGGTAACTACATTCGTGCAGATGTGGCCTCCCTCAAGTATGCACGTGACGGACGCCTCAGGCTGCTGGTCACACCGGATCCGGGACCAGGGGCCTCATACCAAGAGGCAATAAGAGATCGAAGAGACAAGACCACACACACTCACACTCCTCCGTAAAAAAAAAAAAAAAAAAAAAGCCATATTTATGATTATCAATCAACTGGAAAGTGAGTCAACACTCACAGCTGGGCGTAAATGTTAAAATTGACATGGCCAACATGTGGCTCCTGTGAAGGAACTGGGACATGTAGACCTGGAGCGGTCCAAGAGGCTCACAGATGTTCATCTAAAGGGTTTTTTATATCGGCATTTAAAATCTAAATCAATTACTAAATAACTTCAGGGTGAAAACCCTGAAGTTGTTTAGTGTTAGTTACCAATAACCTACATTATAAGACTGAGGGCTGTGTATGCACAAAACAGAAATGTGCACGCGTACTCTTACGTCAGAGATAAAGGCGTGCTCATTATTCACTATCGTGAATCTCACTCATTGACAAATTGTTCGCGCGCGTTCACGAGCCTCCCGTTGTCGGACACGGCTGGGACGACAACGACGAAAAGAAACAGCTTCACGGATTGTTGGTCGGATTACAGACAAGGATGCTTCTGAAGGAAGCGCCAGGGAAACGGCTCTAACTGCGAAGCCTTGTTTTACTCTGAACGTCCTCGTTAGGCGTCCGAAAGGGTCACAATAAAGAAGACATATTTAACTGTTCTAAACGAAACATTAAACACACAACACACACACGGCCACGCATGAATCATTTTTCGCTATGCAAACAGTAAAGCTTCTAATAATTGGATCAAATGCAGCTGTTTTGTTTAGTTCCGTGTCTCCTCTTTATTTCGCAGTTTCATTCCCTCCACCTAACTTGGCTCGCCCTAAAAAGCCAGTGAGTGAGGTGCACACAGTCTCGCCGCACAGTCAATATTATTAATATCGAGCCATGCGCAAAAAAAAAAAAAAAAAAAAAAAAAAAGTGGCGCAGGGATAGTTTTTGTGTGCACGTCATTTATATTTCGGACCCCCGGTCTCCCCTCAGATCAGCGAGCAGCCTCTGACGTGGCTCCGGGCCATAGGCTGCTCTTGACTCACGCTTGTCAGTGGGCGGGACAGAGCAGCAGTCGACCAATTAGTAACCAGACACGAACACGAATGAGCCGTGAATGGGCGGATCCAACAAACGATTGTTTTTTATTATAAATGATTTAACTGGTCTATGTATGAGTTTGTAGAGACTTTACTCCAGTGTCCATGATACTTCAGTGACAGTCTGAGCAGCAGCCTGAATAAAACTGTTCCTAATATTAGAAAGTCAGATTTAGATGATCATGGGAGATGAGCTGATTTAGTTCAATTTAATTATCTTTGGATTGAAATAATTATCTTGTATGTATGTGCAGCTTTACTGAAAATAGTTGGCAAGACTTCTCCTGAGATGCTGCAAATTGGCCATTGGTTGTTCGAGGGGGAGGAGCCTTATTTATATTATAGATATTGTAAAATAAAAGTTCTCAGCCCTCGGGGGCCCTCTGACAGCCTGGGCCCCTAAACTTGCCTGTTCACAAGCTGTACCTCTGCATTCAGCATACAGGTGTATGTATGCTGAATGCACTGTCCCAGGTGATCAAGAGCTCTGACACCCTTACATACATATCGGAAAATGGATTAAAATCATATTCACAGTATTAGAGGAATGTGTCGGTGATCCACCAATGCTCACTTCTCTAGATCTGTAAAGAAATAATTTATTAATCAGTTAATGTGGCTAAGAAGAACCAACCATAGCAATGGTTAGTATTGGGAAAGGGTGAGACTGAATCCACCACCTGATGCATACAGAGGCAGGATAGGGGTGGGTCTTTACCCACCTTGGGTAAAAAGAAAGAGCCAGAACCAAAGACATGGCCACTTTGTTGCATTTTTTTTGTTTTGTTTTAGTTATTTATTAGGGATAACACAGTTTAACATAGTTTTGAAAATAATATGCTGGACATATTATAGCTGTTGCTGGTATATACCCACCTTTAAGAACAGGTGGATGTAATTTTTCAAAGGTGATTTCAAAACACTTGATTGATGTGATGAAAGCCTCGATGAAATATAAGAAATTTGGTTCCAGCTCTTTTAGCAGATATTATTATAGACATATTTCAAAATAAGTGCAGTGACATGCGACCCTAAGTTTGTTTTATTTATTATTATTATTATATTTAGTTCCCTGCCTTTTAAAAAAAATATTGTCTCTTTTGTAATTGTTTCTGTTGTGAGGAACTTAACAGTAAATGCTGGCCATTTCTAAAAAAATCTTGGAAGAGTTAATCAGGCTTCAACATTTATGGAAATAAACAAAGATGAAAATAACAGCAATTCACATTTAACTGTCCAAATAATGTGTGGCGACAGTCCTGACTCTAGAACCCAGCAGGCAGGGTCCTGCATCTAGTTGTGGTCCTTCATCCACTGCTCAGTCCACTGCACTATCTGCTCCAGGTTGTGCTCCAGGTCTTCAGGAGTGTTGCTGGGCAGCTGGTGGACGATCTCCTCTTTATAGGCCTCCATGGCTTCTTCATAAATGGTCTGAAAGATCTCACACTGCACATTGTCCTGCAGCTTCTTCTCAGAGTAACCCCTGTCAGTCAGACAGAGCAGGATCAGAGAGACAAACAGGAACAGCTCTACTTACGAAGGGATTTTGTGAAACTAACTGATAATTAATCTTATGACAGATTAGACAACAGTCATTGGATTTATCAGCAGCCATGGTTCCTGCAGTGCAGAGTAGTTGCATAGAGGGACCACTGGGCAAGAACCACTGCTCCAGTTTATTTATTTATTTATTTACACACACACACACACACACACACACACACACACACACACACACACACACACACACACACACACACACACACACACACACACACACACAGATAAGGTACTGGGGCTGGCTGTAGTTAGTGTACACATTAGCCTTGTGTGACTTCTGTTCTCGCTAGAGCTGGTGTGTCAGGAACACATTTGCCATGATGACACACACACGGTGAAATCATCCCTGCTGTTGTGTCTTTATTTCGATGGTCTACAGTCTTAAAGTGATAGCCCGAGTTATCTTTGTGTGTGTGGTTGTTTGAGGCTATTATCTTTAATCATTCAATCATATAATCAATTTACCTGCAGTAGATTCAGATCAGCTCCCAATTTAGACAAGCAGGAGCTGAGTGGTGAGCTGCTGTGGAAAGAACTACCAAATTGAAATCAGTGTTTTCTGTATTTTGAATATTTTCACTACTTAATCTTGCTGTCAAACAACACTTTACTTTGGATCTGTTGAACTATCCTATTACTAAGCGATGCATTACTCTGCAGATCAGCAGTCTGAGTCAGTAAGACTGTAGTCAGACAGTCAGTAGTTCAACGGTTGAAAAAACAGTGTCGTTTGACAGCAGATGAAGCAGTCAACATATTCAAAAGATAGCAACAATTACACTGATACTAGCTTTTTTCTGTGGGCATGTTTTTAAGTAATATTTTTTTCTGTAGGACTTGTCCACAGCAGCTCATCACTCAGCCCCTGCTGCTTCTCTAAACTGGGAGTTGATCTGAATCTATTATTTGTATAAACCACTGACTGTAGATAAGTACATCAAACAACGACACTTCAAATAACCCGATCTATCACTTTAAGGTCAGATTGGGCTTTCCAGTGGCACTGACACAAGGGGCAGCCTATCAAGTAGCTCTGTCTCTGTAGTGTGTTGTTTTACTCGTATCGTATCAACATGCTCCTAGACCTTGTTTTATTGAAGAATTTATCTCAGACATTTACCTGGTCTCTAGTCGCGTGAACAGTTGAGTGTTGTCTGTCCGGAGGACAAAGACGATGTGAAACCAGCGCTCAGGAAACAGGTCACAGCCGTGATAATCAACAATCACTCCACCCTCCACCATCTTTTCATCCAGCTCATCCACCACCTGCACGATGACAGTATTTACATTCACACAACACAATTTAAACACTCTTCAGCTCTAAGATCACATGGATTCAGCTGCCTCAGTTTGTGCAGTATAGCTCAACATATCAGAACTAGGGTTAAAGTTAGGAAGTGTGATTCATCTCACCTTGTCCTCATCCAGTATAGGGCACTGATACTCTTCATCATAGCCATCGTAAAGTTGTCCTGGGAAAGAGAATCAGGATCTTTAGAACAGCTTCAGGACAACATGTATACATATAGAACATCTATACTTTCTATGAAGTCTAAATGGAAACCATTTGGAACCTCAGTGAAGATCTAATGCAGGTAATGAAGATCTCCTACAGCACAAGGACAGTGCCAATGAAGTGAAAGATGAAGAAGCTCCATCCTCTATAAACCTCACTGAATGTCAGATGTTTTGTTTCAGTGTGTATTTACCTTCCTGAGCCAGGTCTCCTATGTTGATATAGTTCAGCCCTGTTCGCTGGGCAAGCTCCTTCCCTAAAGTGGTCTTTCCAACACCAGGGGTTCCTGAGCAAGGAGAGGTTTGACAACAGATTAAAATAAGGTTTCATGTGTCGTAGGCAATACATCATCATCTGGTGAGATGATTCCCACCTGACATTCAATGATTTATTTATTCTTAAATGAGGTGATGGTATTATCTGCTGCTATCCATCTCTTTAGGGCTGCAACTCATGATCATTCTCAGCAGTGATTAAGATACCACTCATTTAATTGACTAATGCATTAATCATATGGTTTATTAAACATCTAAACTATCGGGAAAAGGCTGTCAAAGTCAAAGATTGTATCGACCACAGCAGTTGGAATTTTTAAATGAAGGCGATGAAAGCGTCAAACCCCTTATCTCTGACAGCCGCCACGGTTTGGGACTTTTGAGAGGTAATAGTCTGAAATGTTTTTGGATGTTACTGACTTCAAATTTATCATCTTTTTTCTATTTTTTTTTTTTTTTTTAATGCTGCTAATTAATTTTCAGTCCATCAACTATTTGATCAACGGCCTAAATGTTTTCCCACCACTACTACATGTACACATGTAGCAAGTGGTTTACAGCCTACACATATACACTGTGTACTGTACGTATAAGCCTGTTGCTGTGATGCATCAATGTTGCCGCCATATTAGACTGGACAAGCATTCCCTGTGAACAAACAGGAATCATTTTGCAGTGAAAATGAAAATATTATCTAACGAACTATTTTCCAACACATCAGTTCATGTAAATCAAACACTGATATTCTCTTCTCATGGAAAACAGTGATTACACCCTGAATGATCCTAAAAAAAAAAGTATAAGGTTTACAAGAACCTGGAGATCAAACTCAAATTTTTACTTCATTTAGATCATGAACCCTTGAATATACTATACTATATAAGTACTCATTAAAAAAAAAAAAAAAAAAAAAAAAAAAAAAGATGGGTAATGAAAATGTTAGTGCTTTTTGTCCAGTAAGACTGAAGCTTCTCTGAATCCTTTCATTTGACTACAGGGCAGGCGGTGAGGTGCCAGTTATTCCAGCTCAGCCCAGGCCAATATGGAAGCAACACTGATATATACGTCTATAGTTTATAGGTTTAGAGGCAATATTTGGTGATAAAGAGTATCGCGATATTTCCGTCCATATGAGATATTTTTCATAATATCAAAAGAATCACGACAATCACGTGTTGACTCTATTAGATAGGTTTTAGATAACACTCACACCTGGTGGCTTTAGTGTGTGGCCTGCTGGTTCCAGTGCATGTATGGTACAGTGTTGTACAGGTCTGTATCCGTATCTTCAGACAAAGACAGGCGCGCTAGCAACATCATGGTCGGTGACTGATACTGAATCCGACCTAGTGCTCAGAGCGGTAACCGTGTCCTGGTTTTACTGTAACTGGTGCAGTTTGGTTTAAGCAGAGCAGCCTGTGAGGAGCCTGGGAGCAGGCAGCAGAGGAGGTTTCACCTGTTAACAGTATGTTCGGTCTCTTCCTGATCTTCATCGCTCTCCAGCAGTCAGCACGTGTCTGGACGACGCCACCTGAAACACGGAGTGATCCTGTTATCCCTTCGCGCCACTTCACACGGACTCTTTAGATCCACATGTGAAGGAAACCAACCTGAATCAACGCCGACAAAGCGAGAGACCTCTGAAACTAACTAGATGTTCTGCGTCACATGTACCCGCTAACGCCGCAGCCCGGTGAGCCTCCACGACACTTTTACGTCAGTGATCAGCCGGTTTACGGCACTCCGAGTCCACTGAGTTTAAATTGTGTTTCACTCTTCGCTGAGTTTAGCGTCGCTCGCAGTTTGACCCTCAGGTCAGTTCTTTTAACCACTGAACACGGGTTTGAAGTGACGGGACACCGAGGTGCGGTGCAGACACATCACATGGACACGGTGAGTTAACACAGACGCCATGTAAAGCTTTACTGAAACCAGGTAACTAACACCACCACCCCGCTGTCAGACCGCTCGTAGCCAGTTAAAACCGAGTCCCCATTGTTCGGGCTGATTCACAAAGATTAAAATGTTCTGTTATCACGTGTTTTGACACTTTAAACCTCCCCTGTCCCGGCACAACCACAAGTAAAACGGCCGCTCAGCTGAAGATAATGCGACTGAAAGCTGCCCCACCACCCTGTCTTTCCAACACCATCGCCACCACCCACTGCTCCCACTGCTGCGGAGGTCTCCAGTTGTCCCCTGAGCTGCTCCCCCCCATGTGAAGCACCACGGCGCAGGATGGACAGGCTTCCTCTGGTGGATAAAGCCGCTTCAAGCAGAGTAAGTTCATTAACGTGCCTGTTACTTCACATAATAAATGGATGTTTTTCTAGAAGCCAGAGTCATTAATGAACCCTCAGCTGAGCTTTTCTGTTTACACAGTGTTACAGACAGGGTGATGCTATTGTTTTGACCATCCCACTGACGGTGCTCAAGTTTGGCCAAATTACAGAAACATATATGTGTAACAAACAGGTGAATCAACACCTTTCTGAAACGACTTCACCATAAACTGAACATCATGACATTTAAAAGGGCGAGTTTAACACCTTTGTGGTGGATTGAACTAGTTCTTTACCTTATTCTACAGCAGCTGCACTGTGTTCTTTCTACAGTGGAAGACTCGTGAGATTCAGTGCTGAAGAACAGCATTATTTTTTGTAAATATTACAACAAGCATCTGTCCCTCTAATCAACTGTTTCCAGAGGGTTCAAAAATTGATTTCCCATCTTCAACTTAAGATTTGTATCTTAATGTTGCTCACTTTTCCTGTTTCCTCAGTCATAGCTCAACATGCTAACATTTACCACATGTGTCAAATTTCATTCATTTTAATAATTAACTTAATTTATGCCTCAGTAGCCGGTGGTGAGGTGCCAGTTATTCACACAAGGACTTTTACCTCCCATATAATCTTCTCCAATGTGGCGTTTGTTTTGTAAATTTTGTAAAATTGATCTTTATGAATCTTAAGTCATTTTATTGTGACTGTATTTCCCACAGGTGAATCACTGGGTGGTTCCAGCTTTCACTGATTTTCCCAGCGATAGCTTCTCTCTGTCTGGGAGGAGGAAGGGCAGCCAGGCTTCATCTTCTGCAGTTAAACCCAAGAGGGCGAGGAAGAGAAAAGGAGCGCCTGGGAACTCAGACCCACACAAATCCTGCCTGCTGGCAGACTCAGCCCAGAGAGACCAGGATGAGCCATGGGTGGACAGATATTTGCCCCGTTCACAGGTCAGCATCAGTACTACTGACATTTGTTCTGGTTTCCACGAATACATGTAAATGACCCCCCTCTGAATCTGCAGAATGAGGACACATTGCAAAACCAATATATAAATAAACAAATACACACAATGTTTTCAGAATGATGGTTGGCTGATGTGTCTAAACCTTTAGGTTACTTGCTGAGTATCATTATTGAGTGACTCGCATCGAGAACACCTATGATATAACCTCATCAGAAGCTCCTGCTGCAGTCTGCAGTCAGTGCCGCAAAAGGTTGAGACCATCCATCTGAAAAAGGCTTGACAATACACTGGGGCCAAATCCCAAGGTCCACTCCCACAGACTCACAAGACTCCTGTTCCATGTTCCTATTGAGTTAGAAAAAAAGATGTTTACATGTATAAACACAGAATTCAGTAGTGATTCAGAGCCTGAACTCTGATTTATATTTGTCCTATGATGACATGATGATAAATTTAAAATAATAAAAAAACAATTTTTTTCAGGAAGCAACATGAGGAAATATTAATGAATGTAAGAGAATGTTTGAAACCTCAGGTTTTGATTGGCTGGAAGCAAAGTGTTAAGCCCATTTGTTGGGGTAGAGGTTCACCTGCCGTCATACTGATGTGCTTGGCCCCAGGCAATCTTGGCCCACAGGAGCTTCTGATGAGCTTCTGGTCTCAAAGTAGGTGTTCTCAGAGTGAGACGCAAAACTAAAGCTATGAAAGAGAAATCCAAGTAAATGAATCTAGTAAATGAACTACCAGTCAAATCTAAATACTGTCCTGATCATTAATCTGTGACATGTCGTGTTCTTCTTGGTATTAGTATTTATTCACATTTCATCATTATTATGATTATCGTGTGTGTGTGTGTGTGTGTGTGTGTGTGTGTGTGTGTGTAGGCTGAGCTGGCTGTCCACAAGAAGAAGATAGAGGAAGTGGAGAACTGGATTAGAGTTTACACAAACTCCTCAAAGGTAACTGAAGTTTTTTATGTTTTCTAGTTACTGAACCTTGACCCACAGACCTGTCTTCATGGCATTGTCTCAGTTCTAATCTTATAATTTAGTGATAGTAACAACATGTCCACTATCATGACTCAGTCTGTCATGTCTGGACACCAAGACCTGTCCACAACTAATCTTGGCATGTCCAATCTAAACTAACAAAATGTTGTCCCTGGAGGCTCAAGATTCACCTGCTTGTTGTCATAAGCAGGGTGGCATCTTACTGCTGACAGGACCATCAGGCTGTGGAAAGACAGCTACAGTCCAGGTTCTGTGTCAGGAGCTGGGCTTCAGAATTCAGGAGTGGATCAACCCCACCAACCTGGAGCTGTACAGCAGCAGTCAGCACGGTCAGGAGAATCCCCTTTTGTCACACCTGCCTCAAACCTGCCTCAAACCTGCCTCAAACCTGCCTCTCACCTGACTCACACCTGTCAGTGTCAGACAAAGAATTAGGACCAAGCTCTGATGATTGATAGAAATGTAAATTACCTTTCTGCTGTAAAACTGCGATCAGAGTAAATGCTTTGCATACTGTCATAATGTCATTTTGAAAGGTGTTTGTTATAGTTTGTTCACACAGTGTTTGTGAATGAGATTTTTAGGCAAACGCAGACAGTGTGATGACTAATCTCTGGTACATGTGCCACTCTCCCATCATGTTTCTGATTTCCCCCTGGTTTGTCAGAGTGGAGGATGAATGGCTTGTCCAACAGCTCCCAGTTAGTCCAGTTCCAGGAGTTCCTGCTCAGAGCCAATAAGTACAACTGCCTCAGAATGGCAGGTGACAAAGGAGCTGCAGACAGGAAGCTCATACTGGTGGAGGTGTGTACTGCATGTTTAACAAAGGCTCGTTTATTAGCTCAGTTTCATCAGCTCTGAGCCAAACACGGACAGCAACAACACAGAGCTGATCAATATGATGATCATGATGTACTGATAAATATTACTAAATTTCATTAAATCCTCCTGTGCTTGAGATCAGGCGTCCTCGTGTTGACCTGTAAACAAAATAAATAACTGATCATTACCTTGAATAATGTTTATTTAACATATCCAGTAGTAAAGAACCTAGATGTTTCTTTCTTTCAAATTAGGCAAAATAATGAATACGGGTAAATTTGAGAAATACATTATGGGTTGTGTTATCTAGCCAGTTACCATGGTGATGTAGAATGTAATGAATGGTTGATTATGTCATTTAAACCAAGAACTGTTACTAAAATAAATTGGATAAGACTGAATTCATGACGTGGTGCTTAGAACTGATGCACTGGTCTAAAGCTCCTTTGTTTACTTTCCTTTTGTTGTACACCTGAGTTAACATCATCATCACTTCCTCAGGATTTGCCAAACCAGTTCTACAGGCAGCCGGACAGTCTGCACGATAACCTGAGGTGAGAGCAGCTCCAGTTTAAGCCTCTGGTCATACCTTAACATAGAGAACCAGGACTCACTAGTCAGTCTTCAGACTAATGACACGCTGAGTTGTTCCAGTTTAAAAGTAAAGTAAGAATCATTGTGACAAGAGGTGTGGAGTCTTACTGCTGAGTCATGTGTCATGTTTGTGATGAAAGCCTTTCTACAGGATAGTATTTGATTTTACATTGATTGTATTCACTACAGTGAACTATACTGTGTGAACTGTTTACTGTGTGAGAGACTGCGTTTGGTTGTGTGTGTTCCAGGCGCTTTGTGAAGACCAGTCGATGTCCCCTGGTGTTCATCGTGTCAGACAGTCTGAGTGGAGACAGCAGCTCACGCTGTCTGTTTTCTAAAGAGATCCAGGAGGAGCTGGACATCAACAGCATCAGGTTCCTAGGGAAATGGGAATGTTAGAGCTTTATGTTAGACCCCGAAGACCCCTATCGGAGGCTGTCCAGTCCCACCTGTGGGCTGATGAGGGAATGAGGGATGATGAGGGAGTTCAGAGAGCAGCTCTGAACTAAAAAAATGTTCTGTAAATGTGAACTTCACTGAGTTTGAGGTTGTAATCTGTAGAGACAGCAGCTCTTGGGCTGAACCTGGTACTGGTCTGCAGACACATTTGAGGTCACTAAAGTAAACCTGATACCAAGATATTTACTCTGTTAAGCTCATGCTGAGAGAAACTGTCAACTTCAAATATACATAATGAGGAGATACACAAAAGAGATAAAGTATTAACTGGACACCAGATACAGGGCAGTGCAGGCTCCATGTTTCCACATTGCACTTGAGGAATGTCCGAAATGCTGCTCAGAGGTACAAACTCATATTTGAGATAAAGCTTTCCACTTTCATCAAATGAGTTTTAAAAACCTTGTTCTGCACAGTGAAGATCAAACATCCAAGACAAGCCACATGACCCAAAACACATGTCTGAGATGATGGATGATGGGGGACGGATGGAGCATTGAAGACAGATTCACCTTGCATACTATATCACATCTGCACCTAAACAGCAGTTTAAAGGCCTCATTAAATCTGTCCCCCAGTGTTGAAGATCTATCACAGCCAGAGTTTACAATGGCAAATTAATTAATTCCAGTAACTTAAAATTCTGCAAAGTGTCTTTTATTTCATAATCATTTAATACGAAGCCTCTATGCATCTCTGCTCCACTATGTTTAGATTAACAGGCTGTTGAATGAAATTGTTCCTCATTTCACTAACGTGTGTGTATTCTCCATCAAATGAACCTCTGAATGTTGTTTTCTTTGATTTCAGTTTTAATCCAGTGGCTCGAACCACAATGATGAAGGTCCTGACCCGCATTTCAACCCTGGAGGCAGCGAAGGTGAGTGTCAGCCCACCAGTTGTCTACATATTTTGTTATGTTTTTTTTTTTTCCTACAGTATGTTTTCCCATAATTCCAAGCAGAGCTCTGGGAAGATATCTGTCCCAGACCAGGCAGTGTTGGAGACACTGTGTTCAGGAAGCTCAGGAGATATTCGAAGTGCTATCAACAGCCTCCAATTTTCCACCATCCCAGGTTAGAGGGTAATCCACACATTAATGTAAGGACAGGTGTTGTCTCAGCAGCTGACCTCAAAGACTGTTCATTATACCTCTGCAGACACGTCAATGGAGAAGAGGCTGTGGACGATGAAGGACAGACCAGTGAGTTACAGAACAAACCTAAGGAAAAGGCCCAAACAGTCAAAGGAGCATGAAGAGGAGAAGGCAATTGGAGGAAAAGATGCCTCTCTATTCCTGTTCAGAGCACTGGGAAAGATCCTGCACTGCAAACGTAAGTGGTGTCTCCAGTTTCCACATCAGCTTGTTTAGTCTGTATCTCCACCAGAACTACCAGAGTGAAAGCAGCAGTGACTGGACCCTGCTAACAAGTACTATGTTTATCAAAACCTGAGACATCCTCATATCAGTGAACTATTTATTCCTTCATCCCGAAGACGGTCCTAACTCAGCGGTTACATTTTCAGGTGCCTCTCATTCTCATGAACCTGATCACTTGGGAACAATTTTAGGGCGCATACGTTCACTCAAGACTCAAGGACGAACTGATTAGAATTTGGTAGTCAAAGGTCAAAGGTTACTGTGACCTCTCAAAAACACACTTTTTATTCGTAGGATAAAATAAAGTGACATTTTTTGCCCTCAAGGTCAAAGGTCAACATCACATCATAATGTTCTGCAAAAACACTCTTGGTCATTATTTAACTTGGAGTAAACAACAGTGAGGCGGCAATCTGTTTCTGTTGTCATGAAACCAAAATGTTGTCAAACAAAATCATCACACTGCTTTTACACCATCTCAGCAGGAAATGAGCAGATGCATTGCTGAAAGTCCTGTGCAGCGGGAGGGTGACTGCTGCTGTGGGTTTAACTGAGTGAGATGAATGTAAATAGTTTGAATGCCGGGTTGTTTTGCCATCACCAGGAGGGAATCATGAAGCTGGTGAAGGATCTCAAGGAGCCACTAGACCTAGTCTATCATCTCACCTATCTCATCACCACAGAGAGGTGTTATTAGTGGACCCTGAGGTGAAGACATCTTTTTTTTTCCTAGCTCTAATAGGTAACGCACAGTTTACCCGTTGACCATTCAGAATGTTTTTGTCTGTCTCTCTGTTCAGCGGGTCGTTGACCGGTCACACGTGTCCGGAGAGTTCTTCAACCTGTATCTCCACCAGAACTACCTAGACTTTTTCTCTGAGGTGGAGGATGTGGATCGAGCCAGCGAGTACCTGTCCGATGCTGACCTTCTCACTGCTAATTGGACGGTCAGTCTTTTCCTAGATGTTAAATCCTACCACCAGTTACCAACACACTGACTGGATTTTACAGCTCTGGAAGCTTCTAACAGCAGCAGACAGAGGAGAAGAGTAGGGACTGACACATGTAACTGTGTATTAACCACGTGGACTGATTGTGTATAAAGGCCTGTACTGTTTTCAGAGCCGCAGCTCCATGGGGGATTATGGGTCTTCAGTGGCAACCAGAGGACTCCTTCACTGCAACTCACAGCAGGTTTCTGTCGGCTTCAGACCACTGCACAAACCCAGCTGGCTGCTGGTCAGCAAGAAGGTGAGACACACTGGGTCTGTTGCTTTGTCATTAGCAGTAGTTATGGTTTAAGGCTTATTTAAGGGAGGTTTAAATCTAATTAAAGAAATGTTTAAGATTGGTCTATGTTATAATTCTGGTTTATGACTGGGCAAAAACCATGTAATGCTCAAGAGGGTTAGTGAAACAAACTAAAGTTATTTTGGTTATAGTGATAGGTAGTTGAATCAGTTGAATGCCTTGTAGGGTTTAAAATCTAGGTTTGTTTACTATTTCAGTTTATGCTAAATTTATATTGCATTAAAAATGTGTGGTCTAAATACTGAAAAATATACCAACCATACCAAAACATACATATACACACACACACGTAAGAACTCAGTTAGTTGCACACACAGAGCATCAGGTTTTCATAATGTACAATGATCCAGTTACATATAATGAGTTATGAGAACAGTTAGTTTGACATTTGATACACAGTGTGAGACCTGACCTGAATGTAAAGTCAGAGGACTAGAGCCAAAGATACAGTCTGCTGCTGAGACCGAGGAACACTGAGCTTTGAACTCTGATGAAACTGCCACCAGCAGCTTTGCTTTAATGAGGCTCACAGTGTCTCACCCTTCTGCAGCATCAGACTGGTGTCAAGAACATGTCTCAGATCAGCTGGTTTGGTAGAGAAACTTTGGGACTGTCATTGGTCGGCTGCTCCTCGTGATCTGGGAGAATAGACTGTAATGTGACTGATGTTGTCCCTTCCAGCACCGGGAGAACTGCCTGGCTGCCCAGTCCCTGTTCAGGAGCTTCTGTCTGACACCAGTCAGCCTGCAGACCGAGCTGCTGCCGTACCTTGCCAAGCTCACCAATGTCATGAGAAACCAAGGTAAATCACCCCTGGTGATGTTAGTGTAGCTGTGAGGACTTTATCCTCACCTTAACCATCACAACTAACCCTGATGTTAACTAACCTTATCTTTTTCTAATCTTAAAACTAGAATTCTGGCTTTGAACAGAGTAAATTAATGTTATTAAGATAATGAAACCTTTTTGGTATGACAATTTGACTTCTCACTATAATCAGCTGAACTGTTCATGAGTCTGTTGATGAAGTTTAATTCATCCTGTGATTCACTGTCTCTCAGCTCAGGTAGCTTTCATTCAGGATGTGGGTCAGATGTCGTTGAGGAGCTTCTCCATCAGGTACAGAAAATGTATTTTATCTTCCCACAATACAGCCAGGTAATTTGACTGCTACCATTGATTGATTACTTTAATTACTATGTAATTAGACTGTATCTATCGGATCTATTTTACAGTAATTATGTTGATCAGATTTAGTGAAAACTTCCAACACTGTAAGAACAGTGTAAGATTTGAAGAACTGGCTCCAATAAACCAGGACTGATTTAATGTATTGTATTTAACATCTAATTAAATACTTTTGTATTTAATATATTTAGATAAACAGCGAAGCTGTTATCAACAGAAAAATAATTTGTTATAATCAGTCAAAATGTTTACTAAGTAATATTGATTTAACAAGTGTGTGTGTGTGTGTGTGTGTGTGTGTGTGTGTGTGTGTGTGTGTGCGTGCGCATGCGCGCAGACTAAAACTGGAGGCGCTGACAGACAAAGAGCCCGGCCAGCTGGAGACGAACATTGAGGAGGAAAAGGAGGAGAAAGAGGAAGGTCAGGAGGGTCTGCCAGCCAGTCAGCCTCCAACTACAACAAACCAAGTCCTGTTGGAGGAGGAGGACCTCGTCATAGAGGAGTATACCAGTGACTAACGCACACAACTTTACAGCCACTGTTGTGTTGTGACTTTGTTTTTGTGACTGTGTGAGTTCCGGTGTAGTCTGGATGAAGATGAGCACAGCGTGAAGCGTGTGAAGATATCTGAGATGGATCTTTGATGTTACTGTTTCAGTTGAATTTTGGTCACAGAAGACTCTCCATGTGGTCCCGACCCTCCTCCATGCTTTGTTATCAATGTGCCATTTGTAGAACTTCTGGTGTTTTTTTTTTTTTCATGACTATTTCATAATCTCCCAAAGAGACCTTTAACAATTCAGTTCTACCAGCTGTCAGTATTCATTAGGGCTTAATTGCGGGTTTTTGTGTTTTGTTAATGGAGGACTGTCCTGTAAACCAGCCTGTAGCTTGATGTCAATCCTCATTCATCACACACGTTTAAATGTGAATAAAAACACTGTGTGAAAGGCCGAAGCTGTGGGTGTTTACCTGAACGTTATCTCGCACACCCTTACATCCAATATTGACACAACAGTTTGACATGAAGCTCCTGTAAATATTCCGTGGAGAGGGAGACTCACTGACTGACTAACAGCAACTGGAGCTTCCTGAACATACTATCAGATTAAATTACAAATTATCTGCATTTTTTTTTTTTTTTTTTGAAAATATGCACAGTTCCAGTACATGCGATGAATAAATAAGGGCTTTAATGTGAAAGGTTTTACTAGTAACAGTGTTCTGCCCTTGGCTCTTGCCTCAACGTGCGCCGTGTCTAGTTTTAATATTAAAAACATAGGTTTATTTTGAAGGTAATGACCGGAAGCGCTTGGTGGTACAGAGCCTAACTTGACCGGAGGACCGGGGATGTTCGCAGCTGGACCAGCGGACTGTGAGAGGCTCCGAGCGAATAAACGTGAAACAGTATCACTTACTACGCGATAGTTTTCACGTCGTAATTCACGTTTCGCTGATTAACTTTGTTTTTGTCGGTGGAAACCGAAAAGAACCGAGGGACAGTTCGTTGGTTCGAAGCCGGTAAAGAGGAAGTGGTGACGGCCGTGGCTCAGTGGCGTTAAAGGTAAACCAGCTGTGTTTCACCGACACACGTTTTTATCTATTCGTTTGTTTTCTGCGTCTTTTTATGCGTGAGTCACCTTCAGACTGGATTCAGACATGAATGAGATCTGATCTACAGCAATGGAGGGTTTTTTTTTTTTTTTTTTTTTTTTTTTGATAGTATGGACAAATGTTTTCAAAGCGATGGATTTGATTTCCAGTGAAATTAACTGTTGCAAATCTTAATAGTTTATAATATAACGTTTTGTTTAACAGAATATTCAACAGAATAAAATGATGATTGAACTTAAGCAATTTGAGAAAACTGTCAGAACATGTGTCGTGACAAATAAACTACTACACTAACAGTAACACACTAACCTCATATAACGGAAAGTAAATGCAGACTGATTTATCAGGCCTCAGTGTTTTCACTAATATTTTCCATCATCATAACTGACAGAACTCAGAGATTAGAAACAAACAGAAACTCACAGAGACAACATCATCCCATTTAATATAAAAACACGATCAGTATTAACATTTAGTTCAATCAACTGTTCATTTATACAATATAGTTTTTAATACAATGTTTAATACATAGCACAGCAACTATTGGGGCAGTGTGGAGTGGACTGAACCATTGCAAACCCATAAAAGCACCAGCCAGCATGTTTTATATTGGATAAATGATAAACTAGGATGGTGAATGTTTTAACTGTGGATGGAGGTTTGATCTGTGTGTAGTGGCTGTGTATTTGTCACGTGTGAAGGACAAAGAGACCTATCGTGCATAAAAAGAGGAACAAAGCACAAATTAATAAATTTTATCACTTTGACAGAAAGTAAATAAATAGTATGGCAGTAAATTGGTCCTGTCCACACTGGTAGAGATAACTTAATGTCTTAACCTCTGAAGTCTGGTGATTTATATCACCTCATGCAGTCACACCAGAGATTAGCGCGAAAAGTTTTGCATCAATCATTTCAATCTACATTGATCAATAATGTGATTGTTTTGCAGGTTTAATAAAGTCACATTACATCTGACCTGGTTCAGATGCAGGAGGTCAGCAAGACCTGCAGCCTGGATGATGACATGGTGGATGGAGACCTGGGTGATGGGATGGGAGTCAGAGCAGCACCAGGCTCCACTGACAAGAGGAGCCAAAGCTTCACCGGCTTCTCAGAGACCTTGTTCATGCGCAGCAGCCAGGCAGGGGAGCCGGTCTGGATCCCTGGACTGAAGACTGCAGAGACCCAGCAGAGAGCGCGCTGGATGTTGCCACGCTGCGGTAAGAGTCACATCATAAAGCTCCTTTTACCTTAAACAAACATCACTGGTTGATGTTGATGAATAATAAATACACAATATAACACTTACAGATTCAAAAAACAAACCAATGTGTCTTAAAATAGGAAAAGATTTGATTTTGCTACGTTATAACATGAAGTGTTTCAACTAATTTGATAAATGATAGTAATTATGTGAAGGTACACATGC
The DNA here is from genome assembly GCA_038496675.1 of Rachycentron canadum. Taxonomy (NCBI): domain Eukaryota; kingdom Metazoa; phylum Chordata; class Actinopteri; order Carangiformes; family Rachycentridae; genus Rachycentron; species Rachycentron canadum. The sequence goes on from CM076654.1 coordinate 22,413,538, forward strand.
AGGTAGTGAGGGAGATTATCCTGACGTTTCTATAACGTTGTTGATCGAGTTTGAAACTTTTTGATGATCATGTAAAACTTCAAATCCTCCCGATACTGAGGTTTTTATGATTAGATTATTTCTCCAGTCATCCTGCTGCATGCTGGATAACAGCCAGATATCACAGAGAAGTGTCACCAACTCATTGAGCTTCTTACCCATGTTAGCTCATAGTTTTAGTTTGTTTTTTTTTTAATCATATTTAATGCTTTGGTTCAGTCTCATTGTGTCCAGCAGCAGCTGTTTTCAGTGATGACCTGCTCAGACTGACTCAGTCAGAGCATCTAGAGGACATTTAGAGTTTGCTAAAAGAGAGGCAACACTGGACTGAGGTTTATACAGAACGTTTTTAGATGCACACCTTTGTTTGATTGTGTCCCTGATGTGACTGTATAAAGCTGCTCCAGCTGCTTCTTACAAACACAAAGCTACACATAATGTCTGACCTGTCTCTGACCTTTATGTGAATCAGGAGGTTCCCTGGTTGACCTGTCCAAAGATGAGCTCAGAGACAGACTGCAGGAAGCAAGTGAGGTAGGAAGAGTCAAAAAGAACAACTGTTGCTGAGATAAGTCTGTCTGTCCTGATAAACTGTGACTGAGGGTTCGCTGTGTTGACAGGTGATAGATGTGTTATGCTGTGAGCTGGAGGTGGCTCATCGTTACCTGGAAGGCAAATATGAAGCTCTGAAGATCCTACAGGGGAAGGTAGACCAACACATTCTGAAGAACTGCATCTCACACCAGGAATCACAAGAGCATCCAGGACCTTGTTTTTAGGTCTAAGGAGCTCTAATGAAGTCATGTTCACCTGTCAGTCTCACCCTGTGCTTAGAAAAAGCTGTTATATTTTATATTTTTAAGAAGAACAAAAAACATCAGTGCGTTAGTTTGTCTCTCAGGACTCAGACTTCCTTCCTCTTTCTGCAGCTCTCAGCTCCAAACTGTTGGTTTCTACTGAGGATGTAAATCTACAGTAGAAACCAATATCCTAAACCACCTGTTAATTTAATTTAAACCACATTGTGTGTTCATGGTGATGAAGGAACATGTGACCCAGTGACAATGTGGTTCACTGTTTCATGAAACAGTGGAGCTCAGAGGAACCAGATACATCATGGTCACCTGGTTGTTAATTTCTGAGCATTTTAATGACCTGTTATCCACGTTGACTCAGGAGTCAGCTCATGACATCAGTATCACATTAGATATCATACATACCATTAGATATCTATGTACATCCTGACTACCTGAGCAGCTAGTCAGGATATACATAGATATCTGATGGACACCTACAAGATTACAGAGTTGAAAGATGAGAACAAGCCAGAGCAACTTTGTGCTAATGAATCTGGAATTTATACATAATAAAGTTGGACTCAGCTACTGTTCGTCCATCAGACGTCTTGTGAAATCCAGTCCTTTGTCAGAGGAGTGGCCTTCAGTCAGGGAGAAGGAACTAACCAGCTTCTGTTTTGAGATAAAAACCTGCAGTCTGCTTTGTTCAGTCACTGACTGATGTGTTGCTCTTCTTCCTCACACAGGCCATCCTTGACAAAGCCACCATTCACACTAAAAGTCTGCTGCAGAAGAGTGAGGATAGGGCCAAAGCTCTGGAGAAGGTAACTGTCTCTCTCTGGTCGGTTGCTCATGTAAGTGCAGGCTGCTCAAACAAGGGCTTGGTCTGTTTGCTTTTACATGTTACAGCAGGTTTCTGCTCACCAGCCAGGAACTAACTGATTTTTACCCGATTGTCAAAGACAAACAGTTATATAGAAGAAGTTATGGAATAAAGAGACATTTCTCTGTTTATAGTCTACAATCTATTCAGACAGGCAGACGAGGTGAGGGTGGGGGTTGTAGGGTCAACCTTCTCTCTGGGGTGAAAGGGAACCCATGTACAGTGCAGGAACATGCTTCACAGTAAAGTCAGTATCTAACTTGTTTTACTAAATCTATCGCACAATTACAGTGCAGTAGAAAGTACAATATTTCTCTCTGAAATGTAGAATGTATTAAGTAGCATAAAATTGAAATACTCAAGTTAAAAATTGTACTGGAGGAGTAATGTACTCAATTACTTTCCACCACATTACTGATACTTGAGCACACGTGGATTTTAATATTGTTAAGAAAAATTACCCATCAGGTAAAACTCCTGAATTCCTGAGAGAAAACAATGAGTGTAGAAGCTAATCTCAAAATGGTAAAAGACTAACTAAACCACTACAGACACACAAAAGACCAGCATGAAATAATACACTCTATACTGGTGTCCTCCACCAGTGTTTGCTAATAGTAGATGATATATGAAATTTTATATCGGTAATGAAATGAAAGGGCATGCTATTAGCTACACATCATTATTTAGCTAAACTGTAACTAAAGGCCAAAGTTAGAAATACAAAAAAAATTAAATTAGCTAATGTTAGTTAAACAGTAAGACTGAAGTTAGAGAGTAGCCTAACATTAGTAACATTAGTTAGGGGGGGACCAAGTCTTAACCATGTGTTTCGAATGTCATAGACAGGAAATGTCCAAAGAATCTTATAAGACCTGGGTCAGGAATGATGAATGAAGTCATTTTTAGCAGAGTTTCAGAGGAAAAGTAGTATCTAGTGGATTCATGACAAAAAGAACTGAGGAACTACCCAGTGTTGTTCTGGTGTTCCTAATAGTGATCACTGAGTTTTTAGACTAGATAAAATGTCATCATGATCTGTTCTGCTTCTGTTCTGAAGGAGGCGAACAGTTTGCAGTGGGAGCTCAGCTTCAACCAGGTCCAGATGAAGAAGTCTGAGCAGTCCTGGGAGCAGAAACATGACCGGTCAGATCTACTACACATACACTGATGTCTGTGGGATGTCCACTGCTTTGTGTTGTAACCTCATTGTTGTTTTTCAGAATTGTGAGTGAGAACAAGACTCTGACTGACAGCCTTCAGGACAGAGAGAGTGAGATCCAGCAGCTCCGAGCAGAGAACTCTGGTAAATGCTGATGTAGATGACAAATGTAGATGAATATGAGGTGATTCTGCATGTATCATCTTCACTTGTGAAGTGAAGTGGATCATTGTGGAGGGCAGTGTGTATGTCTGAATTAACAGACCTCACACAGCCTCCAAGTCACTTACAGTGTTTTTCTTTCAAATGCATTTTGTGGTCTCAGTCATTATTGTGTGTGTGTGTGTGTGTGTGTGTGTGTGTGTGTGTGTGTGTGTGTGTGTGTGTGTGTGTGTGTGTGTGTGTGTGTGTGTGCATGTGCAGCTCTGAGTCGGCAGTGTGTGGAGCTGCTCTCCATGTTGAATGTGAAGGAGCAGAGAATTTACCAAGGAACCAAACCTCAGTACAGCCCAGAGAGTGATGCTAGTGTCCTAGAGGTAAGAGAGTATCACTCAACATGAGAGAGAGAGAGTAAGAGAGATCAATTTATAGTTAGGTCAAGACTTAACCTTCATGTCAGTGACCTCACATAATGAGCATGTCCTCCTGGTGGTTTGTTCTATTTATTTATTTGTATAGGTCCAGAACATGAAACTGATGTGTTCTATATACTGTAGCTGCTGCAAATTTTCAACTAGTTGTTCTTTTACATGTACATTGTAATCACAACAGTCAGTTTTCATTATCATAAAACCACAACACTTTACAGATGTGATTGTAGAGTCAAATACTACATTGAAATGCTTCGATTGTGATCTAAGAAGAGAAAACAACAGCACAAGAACCAGACAAATAATCAAACAAAAACAGTTAACAATAGATATAATTATCAAGAACTAGGTACAGCTCTGGTTCGATTCTAGCGGCGATTTATATCTGGAGTTAATTTAGCTTCACTCTTCACTCACATTTAGATCTACAATGTGATATTATACAGTTGCCTTTCACCACAATTCCTCTATTACTGTCCTATTTTTGAATATATCTGAAGACACTAAACTCTCCAGGATAAATTGTGGATACATTTAGAAACTCATTTTTAAAAAAGCAAAGCCGAACTAAGATCTAAAAATTAAGTAGAGATTTCAGTATGTGACAGTGATGTCATCAGACAAACTTCCTGTCCATTACTTTACTGGATTGAAAATCCAGAAACATATGGAAACTTTTTTTTCCAAATTCACAACAAGATGATTCAGCCACTGCTGATGCACATCTTCCAAGTACGCAGTTAGTGGCTTGGCTGCCTTGCTAGGTGATATAGCTGATGCATATATGACTGTGTCATCTGCATAAAACTGGCAATGGGACAGTTGTTTGTGAACAAACTACAGAGCAGTGGACCAAAATATAAACCTTTGGGTGCTTAAATTAAAGATTTAAGACTTTAATTTAAGACTTATTCAAATATTAGAGTCAAATAAAAAACATCCCAAAAAATGTAAATGTAATTGACGTTAAAAAGGTATTAACAATAAAAGTTTTAGTGAAAAACAGTTCATATCTCTTCATGAACTCTTTGTTCCACACATTTTGTTTCTTTTTTCACAATTTACCAATGTTTATATCTGACATACTCTGACTTATTGACAATCATTGATACCAGTGGTTTCCAACCTGTGAACCATGGCACCATGGTGGGACATGCAGGTATTTTAAAATTAATTAGAATATAAACTATATATATACACACTGTATATGAGTGTGAATAGTCTTCAAAAACATTAAAAACACCTTTCATTGTTTTTTTTTTTTTCCTTTTTTCACTGATAAACCACTTCCTGCATGTTTCCCTGCTCTCAGTTCACTCCATTTGATTGTTATCTTTAAAATAAATGATAAGTGCTCTGAAAAGTTATATAAAAGTAATATAGAACTTGTACAGGGGAGGTAATAGCAGCAGTCTTGGTCTCTGTGTTTTGCAGCTGGCAGTGTTGGGGGCCTGTCGGTGTCCTGGAGTTGCAGAAGCGTGTCCCTGCAGTCGGACTGCAGCTTCCAGCAGAAAGCAGCTTGTTCAGCTGCAGCAGGAGGTAAACCAAATCCAACCACTCCTCCCGTGCCAAGCTCCGACTTCACTGATGCTTGTTGTTTTCTGATCTGCTCTTCTTTAACTCAGGTTTAATCAATACATTTAAAGGTTTAAACCAATTTCTTGACAACTAGTGGTGAAACATGTTGGTTTCTGGCATCTTAAGGTAACAATAGTTGAAGTTACTGTCTGTACTTTACAGCTGCTTTATGCATCATTATAAAGACAATAGTGTGGACCGCGGATATGAGTGAGTGTAGATGAAGCACTGTGTGATAGCTCAGATTGTAAAGCCCCTGATGGATAGTTGTTGAGCTCATGTTCTCTACAGAGACTGGTCTTTGGTCTGGTGACCTGTGACTTTCTGATCAGCATGTCTTTACTCTGCTGCTGGGACCAGACTTTACACTGTTACAGAAAATATACATATTTGCAATTGATGATTCAAAAGATGATTCTGCTGCGGGATGGCAATGTGATGTAAGTGTGTGTGTGTGTGTGTGTGTGCGTGTGTGTGTTTTTTTTTTCCAGCTTGATGCTCAGCGGTCAAGGAGAGAGGAAGCGATGATGGTTGCTGATGCTTTTCGTATTGCCTTTGAGCAGCAGCTGAGGAAACGAAGTGAACACTTCCTGTTGCTGGCAGAGGCCAACATCCTGAAGTCTCATTACTGCAAGGCTGAAGGTGAGTCTGACGCCACTGCAGTGTTCTACATCACATCTACATCGAAAGCTGCAGGAGGTCCTAATCATAGAGTGCGAATTTCTAAAACTGATGCATGTACATGAAGCCAGTCTTTTTTCCAGTATTTCTCACGACATCAGTGGCGTGTGGTGATTTTAATCGATAATCAAACAGAATTTCCACCAGAGAGGAAACAGAATCACATAACAGAATTAAACAGAATTAAAGGGTTTGCACGTGATATCATATGATTAACTGTAAATATGTAAACTGAATAAATGTCTGCGACAGCTCTCCTTCATACATTCCACACTCTAACTCATCGTCAAATGATGAAGGAGGTGATTAATGAGACAACTTAAACTGATCAAAGATGATTAATCAGTGTCAATAAAGCTGATCTGAGAGCAGCAGAGGCAGCAGAGTCAGGACAGTTTCGTTTGTCAAAGTCCCAGCTTCTCCTCTCTCTGCCTGAAGCTCCAGTCCACAGGGGACGACCTTGACAGAAACAAGAGATACAACAGCTTCAGAGACAAAACTCTGCTGCTGCCCCCAGAGAGCAGTAGATTACATGATGGAGGTAAACTGGGACGGAAGCTGTTCTGAGATCAGGCGTAAGGGGAGATCTCACTTTGACAGGTTGTGCTGATGAATCTCCAGTGTGTGGTGCATTTAGAAGAACATGTAAAAGGATCACATAAACATGTCACTACAACAAACACATGGGGGGACCTTGGTGCTCCTTAAAAGTGAGAACAGATGTTTCCTGTTAACATCAGATGTTTACTGCTATTTTTTAACAATGATTTTTTTGAGTTCCTCTTAATTCTCATTTTTGGGTACCGCTTTTGTCTTTTTGTTCCCAGGTGCTAACAAGAGTCCTTTGATCAATGTCAGCCAGAGGCTGAGGGGATTGCTGCCTTCCAGTTTGGACATGAAGATGCCTGATGATCTTCTGGAGACTCTTTACAGACTGCTAGACTTGGTTAGTAACTCCTCAAGCATGCGTTGGCCTGTTATCCAGAGGTCAGGGGTTCGAGAGCAGTATAAAGGAGGATTTTCCGAGTTTGGTATGAATTAAACCCTTAATAACCTCCTGTCTGATTTCAAGTTAGGAAATCCTAAATACTCAGTCCAACATCAGTCATTAGCTTTTATGTCTATTACCCAGCAACCAACACTCCTTCTCTCGTCTCACTGTGCTGAGGTCTTTTTGTAACTCAATGGAAAAAAAACAAAACACATTTGTCAGCTGAACCACAGCTGGTAGACCCCATGTTACCAGGTCGGCCTCTGTACAGCTACTACTAGCTTCTCAGCTCACGACAGGATCATGGTCCTATATCTTCAAACATCGTTAGGGTCATGAGCCTCTCAATGAATGAATTCTACCTTACTGGTGATGTCCTTACTGCTTCAGTTTAACTAGTTTGTACACATCTGACCACATCAAAATATCAGCAACTGAATGGTCACACATGAAGGCAGGTCTTCCTCAGCCTCTGCTTCAGCTTCTCTCTTTCAGTTTCAGTGTCTGTCTCATGTATTTTTTACTCAGGACACAATCGGTTGTAAAAAAGATACTAATGGTATAAATGGAAAAATTTCAGCCATGAGGATCTGAAATTGTTGCTACTAGAATTCCTCTGACATAATACAGAGTTGGCGTTCAGTCATTTGTTGATGATCTGAAATGTTTGTTGTTTCCTACTGCAGCTGAATGATAAAGAGGAGGCTCTGGCCCACCAGAGGAAGGTGAGCATTATGTTAGCTCACAGTGCCGAGGAGCTGCAGAGACAGCTGCACCTAGATTTACATTGTCAGCCATCATATCCATCAGAGTCCAGCATCCCATCAAAGCAACCACAAGACCTGTCACAGAGTGAGAACCAGCCTCTTCAAAGAGCTGAAACCACAGAGGCCAACATCCAAGCAAAGCAACAAGCCGAGCTGCCAGTCTCCCAGCTCCAGCCAGAAGAGCCACCGTGTCCTCAGAGTCCAACATCCAAGCAAAGCAATGGCTGGAGCTGTCAGACCCATCACAGACCAGAGTCCAGTAGCTGTCTAACCACAAGAGCTGTGAATCTGAACTCTAACAACCAGACCAGTCAGAGTCCTGATCCACCGGACTCCATTCCTCAGCCACAGATGCAGCAGTCAGGGTTTGATTGTGAAAGAAAGAACGAGGACCTGGATGTAGGATTATGAGGAAGATGATGATGTCTGACTGCTCACTGCTCTTACAGTAGCTACTGGAGCCAAAACTCCCAAATGTGGTCCTAAGGAACGAAGGGTAGTAGAGCTGAAGCAGCAAACATCTGAAGAAAGGTCTGAGAGGAAGTAAATGTCACTGATGTAAAATTAAGCATGGTTCAGTTTGAAAGTCAACAGTGAAGTTTGTGGCAGTTTGTCCTGTCAGGTGACCAGTGCAGCGGGAGGTACCACACACAGTGAGATAGACGGAAGCTGCTTTGTGACTACGACAATTTAAAATAACTTTATGTTTATTAGAAAAAGTGATAAAGCCTTTTAAGATGATATTAAATCACCACCATGTTGTGTTGAGTTGAACTAAATTGGTGAGAATTAAACTTGACACAAATGCATTTATTATACTTAACCAACTCTCCTGGACATGGTGAAAGCAGGTTTTTCACTGGACTGATAGAACCTGGTTCTTGTAGTTGGGGATCACGAGATAATTATTTCACAGTCTTTTGTATGCAGTTTAGCACTGTCGCCTCACAGCAAGAAGGTTCTGGGTTTGATTCCCGGGCCTGGGGCCTTTCTCCCTGTTCTCTCTGGGTACTCTAGCTTCCTCCCACAGTTTAGCACATTTAGGTTAATTGGTGACTCTAAATTGCTCCCAGCAAGCCTGATGTATAAGCAATATGGATGATGTGATGGATGTTTTCGTTTGATTGTTTTCTAATCCATATTAACTGTCATTTACCATAGAATGGTGACAGCATGAAGTGCCCAGCAGAGGGCAGTGCATGTCTACATGTCTACAGTCAGTGTTCACACAGTATAATCCATCACTGTGGAGCTTCTGCTTTAAACCAACAGCCATCCATCGTGATTTTTGCAAATGATTTTAATAATAATAATTAAATTTTCACGGTGTGGTCAGTGGTTATTTCTAATTAGGGCTAAATGAAGTGAATGATGGAGGACAAATATCAACAAATATGTCTTGATGTCTTGCTGCGCTTTTTCAGTTGTATGTCCACAACCACACAGCCCCCACTGTCCAGACACCAAAGAGAAAACAAGCGTTTTCATCCATTTATTCAGTTACTTATTGTTTCATTTCAGTGCCACATCCTAGAATGAGTGAGTGATGGGTGACACCATTGGTCAGCGGAGGTTTCCCATTGGCTTGTTATCCAGACAGAGGCTGTGCTCTATGTGAGAGACACAATAAGAGACATGTTGTGTCTTTTCTAACTTCCTCTATGAATAATAATTTTGCAGTGAATACAGCTGAAACCACAGCTTTCTCACAGTCTTTCTCTTTAACTGATATGTTTGGTGATGTCAGACAATGTGGTTATAAAATTAGGATTTAGCAGCAGTTTGAAGTGACTGCTGGTCAACATGTCATCTCAATGGACCATGTTTTAGTCACAGTTTCAAACTTCTTCTGCTGTTATGACAACAGAAACAGAAAAGATGTCAATGAGAACAGATACATGCAGCTGAATTAAAATACTGTATGTGCAAGCACAGAGAGAAGAGCTGAAACAAGCTGATACTGGACTTAAATCAGATCATTGTAAGCATATGTCGATGTGTTTATACGCCTGCATATATATACCTGCATATAAAAAAGGGGTGAGGGATGCAATCTCACTCATCATTCCACAAGAAGATTAATCCAAGGGTTCAAACATTGACCACTGATGCTTTTTCAATGTCTAACAATAAAACATTTTCCTTGCAACAGCCAGGGGTTAATGGGTAATTTTTGGATGATGTTTTGAGATTGAGTTGATTAATCCTTTCCAAAAGTCCTGTATGTATTTCCACCACAGCATACAATGAAACTGTGTACCTCCCACTGTGCTGCATTTTATTCTGTCTGGGACATTACAATTTCATTTATTAAGTTCTAGGTTAGATATGACCTCACAAGCCAATTATATTTAAATCCACTACGTGAAGACTTCTTCCTGTTCCTTAATTTCTAACTGACAATGCTCTATCCACACCAGTCTTTTATATAATTTTGGGATTTTTTTAGATGCCCAGTTTCCTATTCCTATCACTGAGATCACAGTACAGGGGTCTGATGTTGCCAGTTCTTCAGTATTGCTCAAAGCTAGGTATTGATCAGTAGGATTAAAAATTTGTGGGTGTGATCTCTATATAGCCTTGAGAGTTTATGTTACTTTGAGCCTACAGTCTGAATCCAGGATCTGATTTATCTGGTGTAAATCCTACATGTGACACAAACTGAGGTCACATGATTTGTCCTCTCAATAGTCCACCCTCCCAAATGACTGATGGGCTTACTGTTAAACACGTTAACAAACCTTAACAAGCCAACTCTTATCCCAAACACACACCAACAGAACCATCTAATGGTTAAATCCTACCAGTGCAGTAAATGAGCTTCAGTCCGAAGTCAATAAGAAAAATGTTGATCATCTCAGGTCACTAGTCACACCAGCAGTGATTCCTTTAATTAGCTGCGTTGTTCCTTAACTGATACACAGGAAGTGAAGGAGGAGGAGCGTGTCCACTGGATAATTTTCACTGGCCACGTCTGTCCCATTAGCTTTAGATAATGGCAAAGCTTTTCACACTTGGGATGGTCCATGAGCCATCTGAGTGATTTGCATCTTTAGGCCTTGAAGCGCTGAGCATCGCTGATTGCAGACACTCTGGGAATTGGACTTTTGAATTGAATACACAGGATGAGCAGTGAACAGCAAAAGCAGTTTAGGCCAATGACCAAACACATCCAAAAATGGCAATTTGAGTAATATCAGTATGTGACAGCATTAAATGAGAAGGCATCACTGACGTAAAACTGACTCTGTCTGGGGTCACCTACAATAGTTTTGCTTTAAATGTTGTTGTTACCAGGAATTGTGGGATTACTCATTCCCTTTTGTAAATAACGGTCCAGTGTTTCCTCTGCTAAAGGAGACAAGATAGGAAGCATTGAAACTCCTTCTCCTTCGGCTTTCATCATGGCTGCTGTTCACCCCAGGTATTCCTCTGCTGCAGCCCTTCACACAGGACGCTTCATTTCCTGTTTGACAGCAACAGCCAAGAGTAGCTGTGTCCCAAATCAGGGGCTGCTTCCTCCACAAGATCCAGTTTATGAAGATGTGGCTCTTTGTAGCTATCATAGACTGTCAAGGCCAACCCCAAATAAGATGGTCTAGTTTACAGAGCATTTAGCTTTGAGTCAGTATCAGCTGTTCCTGCCCTTACCAACCTTGACAACACATAACTTTTTTCCACAAAAACTTCAGATTTTAAAGCCCTTTTTTGTCGTGTTAGCTGTTAAACTGAGCTAAAACACGATACTTACATTTAACAGTAAACCTCTCAGGCTCTCTGTCAGTGGTGTTTGCTTTTTTTTCATTACTGGTCAGCAATGAATCTTGGGATATGTTGGGCGATAGAGGATCCACCTGTTGTAGCCTTTGCTGTCCAGGAAAAGAAGGACATTTGAAGCAGCCTTTTGAAATGGGACAGTGATGGCTGACACAGTTGGTCTTCAGATCCAGCCTCTGAAGGATGAACTGAAACACAGTTTGTGTTTGGTGTTTTTGGAATATTGTCTAAAAGCTAAAATATAATTCCCTAAGTTGAAAGATTTCCTGTCATGTTTTTTAAATAATAATGTCACAGTGGTACAACAGAATCTAGGAGTTTAATTCCATTTATAGCATCCCATATTAACCAATGGAACCAATTAAGTGTGTTGTAATGTGACTTTTGTTCATGTTCTTTGTGTCAAGGGAAATGTGCCTCGGGTGCATCTGAAAGGCATGCCTTAGGCAGACCTATCTCAGCTCTGCGGGTCACAGCCACTCTGGCCCTCCACACCCAGCCAGTAGGAACAAAAGAGCAGAGCAGTATGGTGGACACAGTCTGCGGTCAGGGCCTTTTTGGGCTGCCTGCCTCCCCAGGGCACTTTATTTGGGGCAGCCTAAGCCTCCAGGACTTTTATTTTTTGCACTTTGGAAAATATTGACACTCCCCTAGCTCTCAACCCAACAGCATTGATTGGAGCTTAAGCTTCACGGCCAGACCACAACCAAAGCTGCTCTGGTATTGGCGTGATTAATTAAAAAGAAAATGGTTTTTAGTATGGTTGGCTGCATGGAGAGTAGCAGCAGCAGAGAGTGTGTGTGTGTGTGTGTGTGTGCTGGGGGGCACAGCCACACACAAACACAACCTGATTGGCACACTGCAGTGACTGTGGGGGGAGGGGAGGTGTATGAAAAACATTAACCCACAATGCACTGCTGAGTTTTGACAGATCCCTGCTCCAGGGCTGCTGAATTTATGAGCCATTACTCCTGCTGGCCTGGGATCTAGTTGGTGCATTATGTTCCATGTCATCCACCATTAGTGAAGCAGTGACTGACATTCATTGAGAGAGCCAATGCTCTCTGACACTGACTGGCTGATAGGGGTAGCGTGGCATGCTGGGAGTAGGATACATCAACATTGTTGTTTTGTTTCCAGGCCCCCTTTTCTTTTCCTTGTGCATCCAGTCGAGTTCATGCCTGGAGTAATCAGAGGACAATACTGCAACCTCTGAGCCCTCACAGCATCCATTGTGTTCCACAGTAAGCTCCAGCTGGCCTGTTTCCGCTCTGGTTTTTTAGGACACTACAGACTCGGGTTACGTCCATGAGAGGGCTCTACTGTAGACTGTTTACGCCATGTTCATGGATGATATGTGTGTATGTTTATTTACACGTTTTAAGTGACTTGACAGAAGAAGTTCAGAGTTAGAATCTATTCATATTTAGTACAAATTCAGGGACAAAACTGGAGAACTATAAGTCTGCTCCCACATTTTTCTATTTATATTTAAGTGCTACTCTTTATCTTTCTTTGAGTTTTCTTCTCACTGTTTATTGTTATTAACCAAAACATCAAAGCGAATGTCATGTAAAAATCTAGACAGCAATAAACCTGATCCTGATCCTGATCCTGATTCTGATAAAATAGTCCTTTATTAGTTCCACTGTGGGGAAATTTACAGCATCACAGCAGTGTACAGTCCAAGAAAGAAAAAAAACTGCAAAATTTCATTGTCACAAATAGGTAGAGAATAGATAATAATAGAAAATGATAAAATAATATGACCAATTGGATATTTTCTAAAAACAAGATAGCATATCAAATATATTGCACACACAGTTGAATATACTGGGGGCAGTGTTTGCTGTACAGTCTGACTGCAGCGTGAGGGCCTTCACACCACAGGTGTGGCAGCCTGTCACTGAAGGAGCTGCTCAGTGCTGACAGAGTATCCTGCATGAGGTGGGAGATGTTCTTCAATAGTTTCTTCAGTAGCTTTGTAAGTTTGTAACAAACTGTTGAGTGTGTATTAAAGACTGTTGACTATTCATCAGTATCATCATCACAGCAGTAAGCAGCAGCTCAGTGATGGGAGCAGTGACTCCCCCCAGGCCATCCGCTGCAGCCAACTTTCTAAAGAGCTCTTAAACATGATGATGGGGGTTAATAATGGTTTTCAGTCCTGTCTGTTGTTGTTTACACACTTCTTAGGGAAGGTCAATGTATTGACTTATCTGGATATGGGGGCATGCATGACAAAACGCTGACATATAATCTGTGTGGCCTTGATGTTCCATTAAATGATCGATTCAGCTGGTTTTGGGGGTGGGTGGGGGGTTTCTGAGGGACTATGAAAAGGTCAGTATCTGTTAGTTCATTGGTGGAGTGATTAATAAATCAATAGGAGCTGGAGAGGCCAAAGAATCAAACAGTTCCACAGAGGGTCTGGGATTTTCTCTTTAAGGGAGGCTTAGTGCAGGATAGGACAGGACTGCTTGGTCATCCTCTACTGTCCTCTCCTCCTGTCCCCCCTCATATACCCCTATACATCCCTCCTCCTGTCTCCATGTCCCCCTGGTCCCCTCTACCCCTCTGTCTACATGTTTCTCTGCCACCCTCTCCTCTGTTAGAGATTTCACCTCAATTTTAACAAATGTCCATTTTTAGACATCATAGCTGTTTTCTCATATCAGTGGGATATAAGAGCAACAATAATTGCATTGACATTTGGTGTCCCCTACAATCCCAGAACTATTTATTTATTTTGACACCTGACAGATTAGTAGCTGACTAACCAATTGATAAGTTTGATTCCCTTCCTGTTATCTTAAATTTTAATTTCCATTTCAGGCAAGTAAAGATCAGAGCAGTGAGAAAGGAAATACATTAAAAAACTTTAACTTAAATTTGACTTGGGCTGAGACGCAAGGAAGACTACTTCTTAGGAATTAAGATTATAAAATAGGAAAAAAATTGTCCTGTATCCAACATTGATGTTGGGCTGTCTTCATTGTCTTGGTTTTACTCCAACAGACATAAAACAGCTCTGATTATTGCTTCACTGGTTGCACATACATCTCACTTTCAGTTCAGTTGAAGGGCCTTCAATACAGAAACCTTAGAAACAATGAGTGTTACAGTGTTTGATTATACTGTAATTTATATAGTCATAGTATTACTAATTGGATATTACACTGAGCTGATCGATGATGTGGTGTGTGGATGTAAACAGCTACTGCTAATGACAGACAATGTACAAACAGTTTAAAACCTCCTGTAAAACAAGTAGTTGATGTTATTGGTCACAGAGGCCTTGTCAGGAAACTACAGCCAATCAGCATTCAGTACTCACTATTCCAGCCCCGCACACAGGAGGGTCATCCACAAGGAAGATGTGAAGATATAATAATAATATAAATAATAATAAGAAATAAAAAAATAGATATTGTACTGTTGGCAGTCTGTCTTAGACCTTACAATGTGTTGCCATCGTTGTATCCATTCAACCAAAGGCAGAGCCTGGAGTCACGTATGTCGTCATTCATGAGACTGTTGCAAGAATACAAACCCAGCACTCTGATTGTATCTTTATTGTAATATCGGGTGATTTTAAATCTGTCACCCTCACCTATCTGGCTTTACAAGGGAAATTAAGACACTTGATCTGTTGTATCTAAGCGCCAAGGAGAAGCACACTGCTTCAGTTCTACCACTGCTCAGTAGATCAGATCATAATCTGGTTTTTCTTCAACAATCCTACAAACCCTGCACTGAGGCAGGCCACTGAGGAGCTAGGGTACTGTCTTGAATGCATGTACTGTTAGAATCAGAAGGAAACAAAAACAGCAAGGACACTGACCTTGACAGAACAGTTGACTCCACAACTGATTACATTAATTTCTTTATGGACACTGCAATACCAGCAAGGACCGGTTTTACAGTCTCACTCTCAGGAGTGAGAGACAGCATGTTTGCAAACAAACCCTGGATCACCAGTAATATCAAGACCCTCAACCAGAAAAAAGAGACCTACAGAGTTGGAGACTGGAAGTAGCACAGCTATATGCAACATGAGCTGAAGAGGAGATTACAGCAGGTAAAGGAGGACTACAAAAGCAAGTGCAGAGGAAGCTGCAGCAAAACACAGAGAGATATGGAAGGGAATGAGGACCATCACTGGTTATAATGAGCCAGGCAACATCATGTGATATGGACAAGACCATTCGGTTCAATTCTTACATGAATGAGCCTGGTGCTTATGTGATGATTATATTCTTAATTTTTCAAGTGTATTTAAAATCATTCAACCCCCATATATTAGTGAGCTATTGAAATTTAGAATTTCTCCACGGGATTATAGTTTTCTTGTGATTGCTTACACACTAAAAGTGAATACTTAAACCAAAGCACCTATTGTAATCAGGACTTAAACAAAGGAACCATAATTGCAGATACAAGATTTGCACTTTGTTTTCAAGGTGAGCTTCTGTGAGAACGTTGGAGCGGTGACAGGAGAGTTAGATGTAAAACAAGGACAGTGGGATATGGGGGCCAGAACAAAGAAAACCTAGCAATAGACAAACACATATTTCAGATGTTAGGGTCACTTTGGTGGACCATGTCATAAACCATGACCATAAGGGAGGCTGGGCAGAGAGCCAAGCCCAACCTCAGTCACTACATGGTAGCATCCATGATACAGACATTTAGACTGGAGAGAAGGTCTTCAACTTTCTACTAGATTGTAAGTTTCACATCAACTTTTGATGAAGCAGCTGTACAGCTTCTATTAGAGAGAAATGGTGTCAGTCAAAGACACAATTTATATATTTGTCGTACACCATAAACATTATAAACCTGCAAAGCATTTTTTACAAACATGTTTATGTCTTTGAACACGCACGCACACACACACACACACACACACACACACACACACACACACACACACACACACACACACACACACACACACACACACACCTCACAACCGTGTTTCTCATCACTGAGTCCTGATGCTCCGCTGGTTATTGGTTTAATGGAGCTGGAGTTGTGTGATTGGTCGGCGCCTTCGTTGACACGTCCTGCTGCTGATGAAGCTTTCAGATGAGGTGAAGTGAGAAAACTAATAAACAGAGTAATTAGAGAATCCAAGTGTCACATGCTCTCGGGGGAAGCTGCAATTTGTGATCATGATGTTTGTTCATCAGCAAATCCTGCAGTTCTGCCTCTGACCAAGAGGGGACAGTAGCACCCCACACCTCACAGGGGCTTGTGTCCCACAGAGACAGTGTGCTGAGGTGATAGAGATGGTTGCCGTATGTTTATCTATGTATCAGAGGATGCTTGAGTGGATTTCAAACCTTTTATGCTGCTATAAAAATGCCTCAATCTACAGATACTATTCTACAGATGTAAAAGAAAAGTCACATCAATATCATCACTATCAATATGATAACATTAATATTTTAAGGCTATAATCTGAATGAAATCATGACTCCTATCTGTACATATCTGTATATAATTTTATACACAATATAATATAATAATAATATAATTTTTTTGTATCATTCAGCTCTACTGACAACAACTCAGTTGAAACAAACAAGAACTAATACCTGCCTGGATAATGGAAAAACTACAATCCATGAATCATTAAGCCACAGACAGAGGCTTGGTGCTTTAAGGCAAGCTGAATACCAGTACTGCTTTCATTTTCCTCACATCAATAAGTTTGGGTGGTTGGACATCTTCCAGGAGCTTCCAGCACTGTGTCCAGAACAGCTCTGCGAAAGTCTCATACTGACTATTTCAGTAATGGCATCAATCAAGACTCTGCTCCTTGGACTATACCACTTCACTAAAAGCTTCGGCTAAAACACAGGTAAACACAAAGGTCAACAATGATTTACTGGATGTCACTTTCACGGTATGCATCAAGGTTATTTCCACTCATCACTCATAAACACAGTGCACAAATGGTGCAGTGTGATGGGAAGGTGGTGAAACGCATGAGCAATTTGTTAGTAAATCAGCTGAATTGATGGTAATAATTAACATTTTAAATGTGCAAGAATCATCACGAGGAGAACAGTGAAGAAGCACAATCACCGATCATGAATCTATACTTTAATATATTTGATGAAAGAAAAAAGCAAAATAGAAGAAATTTGAAATAATAAACATATTTGTCTCTTTGGTCTCTCTGTTGTTGCAGGTAATGGACAGAGGCTTTTCACCACTTTACATTTTGAAGCAACACAGTGTTAAGTCTCTTTTTAAATCCAAAAGTCTTTCATTTTTAAAAAGCTTGTTTTAAAATACTAAAATTAAACAAGACATTTGCTACAGGGACATAAATACCTTCATCATCATTTTCCTGCCATTGTGTATCTGTAAGATTCATATATTTGAATAAGGTACATTTCTCCATATTTTTGAGACAAGAATAACACTTTTCTTGGTATTAAACTCTTCCAGGGCTGGTTCCCCCAAATTATAAGAACCTCAGCTCTTCATTTAAATGACATGATAATTATCCAGATGTTACTTGTGAAGAAAATTGTGTTGATATTTGTTTTGTAGTTAAGATGAGCTGACCATGATTCTTTGATGTGGTTGGACCAGTACTGCTCCCCCAACTCCCCTCCAAAAAAAGCATATGTGACTGATATTTACTGTTCATCAGGAGAATTATTGTGCAGTAGCCAGTGCCTGTGAATTTCAGATTAAGATTAAATTGAAATGACAAGTTAGTGAAGGCGGTCTGAAGCCCTGTCTGAATATGACATGAGTGAATTTTCCAGCTGGGTGGATGTGATTATTGATCTGACCGGCAGACACTTCCAGCACGGGGCTCATATAGAAGTTGGGTCTTTGTTAAATGTCGCATGCTAGGTTGTCACATCATCCAATCTGACCAGATGGATGCTCATGTCTGACTGTACTCACTGGGGAGGTTTGGATATTTTTGCATATATAATGTTTGCACTTAATAATTTAGTTTTTTGTAAGTAATGATTCATGAATGTTTTTGCCGCTCTGGCAGATCATCATAAATCTCTGACAGCAGCCCAGCAGACCATCATCAGTCTCTGATAGCAGACTATCATGAGTCTGATATTTCACTCTTTGGTCTAGATTGAGATATCTTCACCATTACAATTCATGAAATGTGGTAGGGATACTTGTGATCCCAAGAGGATCTTCAGCTCCCTTCCTGTTAATCAATACAGTGGTCTGTGATCTATATTAAGAAATAGTGGCATGGGTTGACATTTCCTGTGGATATTCATTGTTCTCTTTCCTGCCCAATCACCTTCAGGCCAAACATTCCATTGCATGCAGGACACAACTTAACCTCGGTGACGTCTTGTCAGGGCAACAAAACAAGCATGTTTTACCAGTTAAAGCTAAAAACAGACATCAGTTAGAGCGATACTCTTGGTGATGTTTTATCTCTCTTTACATCTGAACTCAGAACTGTCAGAACTTTAAAGGATCTGATGCCTGGTTCCATTCATCGTGCAATTTACTGCCTTCTTGTGGTGGCAGCAAGGTATTGTCTCTGTAAGCTAGCTTGTCATTTTTGTGGATGTCACTGTGTCCTGTTGACAAAGGCTGGATGTTGTCAAGCAGGGAGGAGAGCAGTCTTTTTTTGTGGGGTTTGGTCATTGAAGATAATTCTGGACCTCTGACATGATTAGTGTTGTCAGTAATGTTGTCAGTAAAGGCAGAGGAATTAAATTTACTACACTTCCGAGCCTCACAAAGGATGAATCAGTCTGATCTTTAATTGCAGTAACTGTCAAAACACAAGCATTAAGCCTAATGCTTGTGTTTTGAGACAGTTACTGCATCAAATCCAACGATCACAGAGCCATGACTTGGCTCAGAGACAGTGTCATGCCCTGCTCCAGGTCTTAAGTTATGTTGTTTTTATAGCCTAATGTTAGTCTCTTACTGTTTTATTTTGTGTCTAACATTGTCTGTCTCACCAGTGTCTAATTGTCTCCCTGCCCCCATCTGTACTTAAACCTCTTCTTCCTCTCTGTCTGTGCCAATTCGTTTTGTCCCATCCTTGTGTCAACTCATTCTAGTCTCTTCTCTCTGCCTTTGGTAACAATTACAGGAGCTTCAGTGCTTGTCTGCTCAGGGGGAAAGTGGTCCAGCTCCAGCCAAATCCTCTGCCGGTGTTCCAGTGGTTCCTGTAATGTCACAGCTCTCCCATCCTGAGAAATTCTTGGGCGAGTCTGGCGTCTGGCGTATCCTAACTCAGTCAGACTTTCACTTCGAGATGCAAGCTGCCTTCTTCCCTTTAGACCGTGCCAAAATCACCACGGCATAATGGTGGACAAAGTCTGCAGTTACCTCACTGCATTCATCCGAGATTTCACCCAGATCTTCCAACATTTCATGCTGGGGTGAGAGGCAGCTAGAGCTCTGGTGAATCTGGCTTCGGATGGGAAGGGGATAAATGGAAAACAGCTTTTAATACTCCTAGTGGACATGAATATTCGGTCATGCCATTTGGACTTACCAATGCCCCAGCAGTATTCCAAGCTCTGGGACATGTTGAATGACTTTGTATGTGTATACCTTGATGATATTCTCATTTTCTCCCCCAACAAGTCCACCCATGTTCAACGTGTGTGCCATCTTGACCACCAGCTATCTGTAAAGGCAGAGAAATGTGAGTTTCAGTCTGCCGTTTCCTGGGGTTCATCATCGCAGAGGGGGAGGTTCAAATGGACCAAGACAAGACCAGCGCAGTGGCGGAGTGGCCCACCTCAGCCAGTAATAAAGTGGTTCAACGTTGGGTTTGCTAATTTCTACAGAAAATTCATCAGAAATTTCAGCTCTGCTCTGTGTCACCCCATTCCATGCACCCACCTCCCCAAAGGTCCAGTTTATTTTC
Organism: Rachycentron canadum; assembly: GCA_038496675.1. Lineage (NCBI taxonomy): Eukaryota > Metazoa > Chordata > Actinopteri > Carangiformes > Rachycentridae > Rachycentron > Rachycentron canadum. The sequence continues at coordinate 22,433,705 of CM076654.1, forward strand.
AGTTTCACCTCGGCCCCACTGCTTACTCTGCTGGATCCTCACCTCCAGTTTATGGTGGAGGTGGATGCCTCAAACATTGTTGTGGGGGCAGTCTTCTCCCAGCGCTCCTCAATGGACGATGGCCTTGACCTCTGTGCCTTCTGGCCATCAAGGTTGCCCTGGAAGAATGGTGGCATTGGCTTGAGGGAGCTGAGCATCCATTTGTTGTATGGACTGACCAAAAGAACCTGGAATACTTGCATAGAGCCAAAAGACTTAACTCCAGGCAAGCCAGGTGGGGCATGTTTTAGGTTCCAGTTCACTGTGTCTCATCGGCCTGGCTCTAAGAATGTGGAACCTGATGCTCTGTCTTGTCTGTTGGCTCCTGATCCTGGTGATAAGTCGCCCACTCCCATCCTGCCTGCCTCCTGCATGATGTCAATTGGGGAAGCCATTCAGGGTATTCAGGTCCTGGGCGGGTGCCCCCGGGACTGGGTGGCTGTTCTTCTCTCCCTTTATCCACTGGGTCCATACCTCCTCATTCGCCTGCCATCCACGACAACACTGTTGGTGGTGCAGCAACGTTTCTGATGGGCCTACATGAACAAGGACATTGAAGAATATATCTTGGCATGCCCCATCTGTGCATGCAACAAGGTTCCCAGGTGACCTCCAGCTGGTCTCCTAAATCCACTGTCCACGCCACAACGCCCCTGGTCCAACATCTCTTTGGACTTTGTAACCAGTTTGCCTTCATCTGAAGGTAATACCATTGTCCTCATAGTTATTGAACATTTCTCCAAGATGCTGCACTTCATCCCATTGCCCGAATTGCCCTTCATCAAGGAAATGGGGGCAATGTTGACTAATGTTTTCTGCCTACGTAGTTTTCTGAGGGACATCGTGTCGGACCAGACCCCAGTTCATCTCTCAGTTCTGGAAGGAGTTCTGCTCTTTCCTAGGGACCTCAGTTAGCCTGTCCTCGGGGTACCACTCGCAATCCAATGGTCAAACCGAGTGACTCAACCAGGAGTTGGAGATGGGGCTTTGCTGCTTGACTTTGCAGAATCCAGCCACCTGGAGCAAAAACCTCATCTGCGTGGAATCCAGTGGTCTCGCTTCCCTCCAGTACATGTGTGGTTACCATTCACCTCTATTTCCAGCCCTGGAGAAAGTTGCCGTTCCCTCTGCCCTCTGTCATGCCCTCCTCCAGGTCTTAATTATGTTGTTTTTTTGCCTAATGTTAGTCTTTGTTTCCCACTTCCTGTTTTATTTTGTGTCTAACGTTGTCTTATGTTTCAGGTCTAATCACTTCCTGTCCTCCTGTGTTTCCCAACTGTGTGATTACCTGCTCTGCCCTAATGTGTCTCACCTGTGTCTTATTGTCTCCCTGCCCCTGTCTGTACTTAAACCTCTTTTTCCTCTTTCTCTGTGCCAATTGGTTTCGTACTGTCCTTGTTTCAACTGGGTACAGTATTCTTCTAGTGTTGCTCTCTCTTGTTTAGGCCAGTCTGTTAATAATTTTCTGTATGTAGAAGACCAGCAAGGTGTGAGTGAGGGACTGGCAACAAGTATTTCAGCGTGTAACAAGGGCTTTCTTATAGTGAAGCTGGAATCACTCAAGGTCACTGAGCAGTGAAGGTGAACTGCCAGTGGAAGTATATGAGTCTCAGAGCCTCTCTTCTGACCTGTTGTTACTAGAGCTGGAGAGATAAAGCTGAGAGAGGAAATGTAGACTGCGCTGATATGTCTTTTAGCTCTTAAAACCAAATATATATATATATTCTTATGGATATCAACACTTCAAATAAAAACAATTTAAAATATGGATCTTTTGGTGTAAGTAGGGAGGTTGTTGCAGAGGGAGATGGCCCAATAAACCTAATAGAAAAGACTCTGGTGATGTCTTTTACACTCTGGGGACAGACAAGAGTGCTAAATTTGCAGAAAAAAAAAATGGATGGATTAAAACATTTAAGGAGCTTAGACGGCTAAAGGAGTTAGCCCATGAAAAACACTTGCTTGTCAGTAAATGTACCTTTAAAGTATGATCTGCCATAGACAGGGAGCCAATGAAGATTTTGTTAAAATTCTAGCTGCAGCATCTGAACCAAACAAGCGAACTTTTAACGCTAAAATGTGAAATTTTGTAGAGTTACTGTTACATCTGTCCAGATCTGTCCAGATGTGGTGGGACCTTCCAGAAGCTGCATCAGTTTTTTCTCTCAAACTGCAGCCAATTTTCATCCGCCACATCCCATTTGTCTGTCAAGCCGGCCATTTTTGGGGTGATATGACATTGCCAGTAGAAGGACTACTGGGGTCCACCTCAAGTTTTTTTCTATCTTTACCCTGCTTTGAAGATTAGGGGTCATGATGGGGCTGATTTCATTGTCTCACCAGACATTCAGGGCATGATGTCTCTATCCAAGGTGAATGTAGGAAAACAGTGAAAATGAACAACCACTGAAATAAATAATCACAGTAAGTTGTTTGGCCTAATTGGAAAGTATTAGCAGGAAGTCAGACTTTGCGTCACAATTCAGGTGATTATTTAATTCTTGCTTTTCAAAATCATAACATTGATTGATTTCAATAGTATTGAATACGGCAACAAAATATAGTGTATCAGTCTCAGGGGGCTGGTGTGTGTAGCTCTCATTACTACAGATAGAATCTGTGGTTAGTATCCTGTGCACAGGGCCTGTCTGTCAGGCCTCTCAGGCAGCTAACAGACAGTGATTAATCACAGGAGAAATCTGCTTGTCACAACTGTGGCAGTGGGACGCATTGTTGGTGGTCGCTGGTTTTTGTCCTGGACTAATCTCTCTGCAAGACTGACTTCAAAGTAATGGCAGCACTCCCAGGGCATCAATGCCCACAGGCAATGTCTCTGCTCTGCTTGCATCCAATAAATTCAGGGTCTGGTCACACTGACAGGCTGTTATTAATCTGAGCAGCTTGTTTGATATCTCTTCGAATGACATCAAGACTTATACTGGGTAAAACAGGATCACAGTGTATTTCTGCTGTATCTTTCATAAATTACATGTGTATCTGTGGACAAATATTCTGCTTACTCACTAAAGACCTTTGATTGTACTCTTTTTACTACATTGGTTTGAGCAGGTTTGGCTATTACCAAACAATTATCAATGATAATCATAAGTGCCATTAATAATCAATAATCATTATTCATACATGTATTAATACCAGTTAATAATTAAATAGCAACACTGAGCTTTTGTGCTGGATCCTGGTTAGGTTAGGGTTAGGGTTAGTTCCTTTGAAAGTTCATGAAGACGAAGTGTACTGGCAGTTTCCAAAGGAGAGGGTCAACTTGTAATGGTCAGCTGTGTAAACTGGCTCCTTTTGCCTTTGTCATTTCTTGATCCATGTGGATCAGTGGGAAAGTGAAACTTTGGGTCATCAATCATACGGCATCATTTCCTAGTTGGTTATAACACTGATCAGATCGGTGACTTGTAGGATGAATTGTGCTGTCAAATGATTTGGTTTTCCAGTAGCATGTTGAGGATATCTTGGATTGACTCATAGGCTCCAAAAAGGATTTTGTTCTGGCGCACAAATGCTGGTGACACTTTTGAGTCGGTGGGAATGTGCTTGGTGTGGAGGTCAGTAACCCCAGAGTAATGGGAGTAATCCAAGTTGAAAGTCGCAGAATGACTTCCAAAGCGTGTCTCTTTGGTCCTACATTGTAACAGTATCTGCTTTCACAGACCTGACCTGGCTAAGAAACAATGATCCCTTTGTTGTGTAACAACTTGTGGCAGGCAGCAGTGCTCATTGTCCAATTGATTGTTGGACTCTTCATTGTCCAAGTTGTTGTCTCTGGCTACAGATGGGGGAAATTCTCCGACAACAGACACTGTAAGCTCAAACTGGTGGAAAGAGCTGCCAATCAGCATCCCAAACAGTTGCCAAACAATCACCTGAATCAGGATGCACATCAAATACTAAACTACCAAGTAGGTTGAATAGTTATTATTATAAAACTGGAGCGTGCAGCAGATGGTCAGGTTAAACTCCCAGAAATAGGACAAGGGCTGGGAAAGTGCCTGTGAGCCAAGCATCTTCTGTCCCTGAGACGGACCACAAGAGGGATGGGGATGACAGTTAACAATTAATGAAAGTTAAAGTTAATTAACAGTCAGTTCCCCTTTTTCAGTCAGAATAAGTTGTGACCCTAATGTCCTCATTCTGTTCATGTGGAGAACTAAAAAAGAACATTGGTATAAAAACATAAACAATGTGGTGTTAATCCTTTGGTGAATGGATTCATGAAAACAAATAAATCAGTATCCAATGTGACCCTGGCTGAGCTTTGTCATCTGGCCCCTTGCTGTATGGGGGTGGAGTGTGTGTGTGTGTGTGTGTGTGTGTGTATATGTATGTGTGTATGTATGTGTATGTGTGTGTGTGCAGAATCTTGTTCCACAAGCAGCTGTTCAGCCCCCCCCCCCCAGCATGCTGCTCTTCAGGTTGAGAGGTCACCCTGTGCTGCTAAATGGCAAAGCTGCTGCTGGTGGATTAGCAGCTATAGATAAAGAGAGAAAGTGTGGATATATTTATCCTGGCTCATATCAAGCTGCAAGGGAAGCTCCAGAAAACTAACCTCAATCCCTCACATCTCACATGGCTTAATGATAAATTCTGTCAAAATCAAAAACACGCAGAACATTCTCCAGCTGCCATCACCAGCACATTATTAGGACCCTACCTAGGGTGCAAGGACTCTGCACCTAGTGACAACAGGAAATGTCAGTTTATTTGCTCCACCCAAATCTTGGCCAGGAAAGGCATAAAACCTTGATGACGCTTTATAGTGAAAATTGTGAGTTTTCATAGAACTGCCCGTCTGTGGTGGCAAATTTTACCATGAAAAATGAAATCGCTATAAGTCAAGCACACATTGTCCAAACTGTCCCAAACATTATACATTTGATAAGAATATTGGCCTGAAGACACCTCGACAACCATATTCAGTAATACTCATAGTGCCACCTAATGGCATTACAAAACATCAAGATGAACTCTATTATCTATATCTCCTGCCAGCAGGTTCATCACAACCACCCCAATTCAGGACTGTTCAATAATTCAGGAAATACTTGAGCTTGATGATGCTTTATTGCAAAAACTGTGAATTTTCATTTAAGGGTGTGGCAGGAAATGAATGTACCTTTGTAATAATTTGTCCAATCTACCCCAAACATGATCAGAGGATGCTTAACACCTTGATGATGCTTCATAGTGAAAATTGTGAGTTTTTGTTGAATGGTGTGGTTCTGGTGGTGCAGTGAATTTTAATGTTTCGTCATGAAACAGCAAGTTAATGTAACTGAAATATACTTATACTGAAGAAACCTACTCTCTTTCTTGATTTAAATTACATTTTCATTGTATGGTCTATCCCCGACATGCAGACACATAATCTGTAGTTGTTGCATGGTCTCTGCCTCCACACACAATGGACAAAATTAAGAATGTATATAAAAATGCTTGTCTGCTACCACACAGCTTGTGAAGCCAGGAGTGCGGCGTTTAACAGTCGCTACACTGCTTGCAACTTTAATATTATTATTATCATTAGTAGTAGTAGTTTGAGTGTAACATGACACTGAACATACTACCCTTGACAGTGTCGGAAAACATTAAGCAAGCATTTATTCTGATATTCTAAATATTCATTTTAATTATGATGATGTCATTGACACTTCTATAAAAACTTACTTTGTAATAGAATATTTTTTTAAACTTTTATTTTCAGGTACATAGGTGTGCTAGTGCCTGTGTCAGTAGTGGACCACGAATAATTCTGTTTTCTGTGATCAAAAGCCCTCTACTTAATTAATTCATCATTTATTCACATATTTCATTTTGACCTCATTGTTAGTTAATGTTCATTTTTGAATTGTCTATTATGATAATATTATTTAGATTTTTGGTATGAATGACTTCACGAGTTCAGATGTCAGCTTGCATATATTCTCCCATTTTAAATGCGTGTAAAGATACTTGTGGCAAATAAAATTCCCTGGTAAATTACTCTTCATGTGTATTGAGCAAGATTTAGCAGCTTAATTTTGGAGCAGCTTAATTTTGATATCTCTGTCTGGTCTTTTCCTGTGTGTCTTCGTTAGTACAACTTAGAATAGTAGTAGTTGTATTAAAATATGAAACAAATAAATCAATTATAATAACATAACGTTTATTTTATGCAGTATGTTTGACACATATGTTGTGGTAGTGCCAGCTCTGTGTCTTCTAAGGCATGTATTTTTATGGCTAATAGCAGGGGAGGGGTGGAGTGGGAGAGGGGGTTGGGTGTAGAGGGTAGGGGGTTGGACGGAGGGTGGGGGTTTCAGGGGGCTTTGTGAGAGTAGATCAGTGTAATACATCCCTGACAGATGCAGGCCAGATTGAGCTGGAAGGATAAAGATGTTACCCAAGAGCACCAGCTAAGGCTTGGTGTGTGTGTGTGTGTGTTTGTTTTTGTGGGTGTGTGTGTGCGTGTGTGAGAGGAGAGAGATAGAGAGATTTTGTCCCACTGTGTACTGACTGCATTAGCAGCAGGCCACTTTTACATGGTCCTACTTAGAGCTACTAGAGCTTCTTATAACTGCCTGAGATCTGTTGTGGGAATGAAAGCAGTTCTGTAATCTGACACACACACATACACACACACACACACACAAACACACACACACACACACACACACACACACACACACACACACACACACACACACACACACACACACACACACACACACTCTGTTGTGACTTTTAGTGTTTTTTGTTTTATGTTACATGTCTGGGGACTAATGATGTAAATGAGCATTTTATATGTTTATATGTGTATTTTGTACTTATGGTAATAAACAGTTTGAACACAAACTGAGCTTTTATGATGGAGGAGTTACTGACCTAGCTTTAACTAGTCTTCCTAAGCCTACCTAATAAACTGCCAACTGAGTAAATTCACAGGAAAGTACAATGGGCTACATAGCATGCAAAAATATATAATAAAAATGATAGATTCGGGAAACAATATGAAGAATTTTACATCTTATCAGTTTTCAATAATCATTATGAATATTTTTTTTCTTTGCCTTGTTGGACATGAAATGTAAAATGAACACAGTCACCAACCAAAGGTTGTTTTATGTTACCTTCTCTCGTGGACAGGTCATGTCTTTTGTCTTCTTCTTTACATTTATTATGTATTTAAGATCAGTTGAGCAGGTTGTTCATCAGGTCAAACATCACAGCTGACACATGAAATGATGCTAATATGGGCTCAGGGGTCGACAGAGTTCAACCCAACTGATGTATGGGTGGACATAAATCACAGTAAACAATAATCTCTTAAACTGTGTAAAATCTCTAAAGTTCTGCTTGTTCTAACAAAAACATGTTGTTTAATATGACACGACTGAACATGACTGAGATGATTGTGCTACATTTATAGAAGATAGAAGATTAATGGAGGCCATCTTCTTACATCATCCAGACCTGATGTCCACTGCAACTGAAATAATCCTGTCTTCTTGTTGGAGATATTGTCCATTGTCTTGTTAACTTTTAATATGTTGGATACAGTCTGTTAATATTTCATACTGTTGAAGAAAGCAATGTATTTAAAAGGTGAAATTGTTTCATACTTCACTTCCTGTTCTCTTATCCTGCCATGCTGTCACTCCCTATAACTGTACACTACTGTACAACAACTTATTTTTAACAATGTAATACCAACTAGTGTATACAGTATGTAACAATAGAATATACTTATTTTAACAATATATTATCATTAGCTAATATTTATAAATGTCCATCAAATGGATACTGGTCTGACCTGGGGCATTTCTGTGTAGTTGTTCTCCCTGTGCCTGTGTGGGTTCTCTCTGGGTACTCCAGCTTCCTCCCATGCCCATAGGCATGAATGTGAGCGTGAGTGGTTGTTTGTCTTTGTATGTCTCTACATGTTGGCCCTGCAATAGACTGGCAAACTGTCCAGGGTGGACCCTGGCCCAATGTCAGCTGGGATTGGCTTCAGCCCCCTTGACGGATTAAACGGTATAGATAATGAAATGGAACAATGGATACTATGTCTGAAGGAGTTTTTTTTCTATTTGACAAAATCTTTAATACATTTGTTGAATAACTTTTAAGTAGTTTATTTTAGAATTTGATTAAAATTGATGCAATATTATTAAATTGTTTTAATGATTATTATTTTGATTCTTATTTTTGACACTTACACTACATCATTGTTTTAATTCTGTATATAACAAAACAGAATGTTTTTTTAAAGCATAATTTCAGTTTAAAATTTTTATTTCAATGTCCCATATTTGACTCTTTTCTAGTGTTTTATTTGTTAAATGTTGATATACATAATAAGATATATTTGTGGTTTTAAGAAGAAAAAAAACAGTGTAGTTTTACATTTTCTCTCTATGGCTTCTCTCTGGTCATAACTGGTCTGGGCTTGAGACATGGTTGAGGCCAATGAGTGCTTTGTTGTGATAACACAATGTTAGACAAGTCCTAAAGGTTCACTTCCAGGCTCAGTTTCTCAATACAGCCTGTGAGCATTACTCTGTAGACTGAGCACTTTGATCCTTTCACAGTAATAATACAGAACCTAGACTTACTTTATAATCAAAGTAGACATAGACATCTACCTTTACACTATATAGGACATTTAACTTGTTCAGCATTAACATTATTATTTAACATATTAACATTTTATTTAGCATAGACACTGAGCAGAGCATTTCAGTCAGACACAAAGTCCACAATCTCCTTAAAGCACTAAGTTTTATTTGGTTACAGGTGATGTAGCTTGATATGATATTAAACCAGCAGTTGTTAGCCTGAAACCAGCCGACACTAGACTGAAACCAGCTAATACTAGACTGTAACCAGCTGATACTAGACTAAAACCAGCTCATACTAGATTTAAACCAGCTGTTGTTAGCCTGAAACCAGCTGAAACAAACGGACACTAGACTGAAACCAACTGACACTAGACTGAAACCAGCTGACACTAGACTGAAACCAGCTGACACTAGACTGAAATCAACTGACACTAGACTGAAACCAACTGACACTAGACTGAAATCAACTGACACTAGACTGAAACCAACTGACAATAGACTGAAACCAGCTGACACTAGACTGAAACCAGCTGACACTAGACTGAAACCAGCTGACACTAGACGAAACCAACTGACACTAGACTGAAACCAGCCGACACTAGACTGAAACCAGCTGATACTAGACTGTAACCAGCTGACACTAGATTTAAATCAGCAGTTGTTAGCCTGAAACCAGCCGACACTAGACGAAACCAGCTGCTACTAGACTGTAACCAGCTGATACTAGATTTAAACCAGCTGAAACAAACTGAGACTAGACTGAAACCAGCTGACACTAGACTGAAACCAGCTGACACTAGACGAAACCAGCTGACACTAGACTGTAACCAGCTAATACTAGACTGAAACCAACTGACACTAGATTTAAACCAGCTGTTGTTAACCTGAAACCAGCTGTTGTTAGCCTGATACCATCTGACACTAGACTGAAACCAGCTGACACTAGACTGTAACCAGCTGATACTAGACTGAAACCAGCTGACACTAGATTTAAACCAGCTGTTGTTAGCCTGAAACCAACTGAGACTAGACTGAATGAAAATACAATGCTATGATGTCAGTTGATGTCAGATCCGGTTCCACAACAGATTTTGGTCTGGTCAGATACCAGATTTGTACCTGGTCTTATTGCCTTATGGATGCCCCAAAGCTTTCCCAAAATGAAACTACACAATCCCCATGAAAATGAAGCCTACATTACTCAGAATAAAAAAGTACCAAATCCAGAAAGAAGAGCAGATAAAATAAGACAACATAGATACAAAGTATATCTGGCATCTGCTGGGAGGCTTGATGCTCACAGGGAGTGAAAGGGGATTATATTAAAGCCTAAATGAGGCTTTTACATTTTTTTTAAAATCCTGCAAGCATAATCTAATCTTATCTGTCTCAATCCAATTTTTAATGCTGGCTACACATAGGATTAAAGTAGTGCAGTTTGCTTTGTAGGCCTTTTGACAGTGGAGCAGCATCTGTTGCTGTTGGCTGGAAGATGTGCAGGTTAAAGTGGGAGAGATCAGGATGAGGGGGAGAAGGGGGTTGGAGATGAGCTGGGGTAGGAGCTTTGATGTTTATAGTGGCAGATCTACAGGATTCATAGACACAAAGCAAAAATCCTTACACATGTTTATGTTGCAAGCCAAAATCTTGAATGTTACTTTACTAACACCTTTCTACACATTTCCATCATGGCTTTTCTAGCCAGGAGTGTGTTTGCCAGGTTTACATCAGTGGGATAGGATTATATCAAAGAAAGATTAATATATTTAGACATCATTTTGAGAATCTTTTTAAAAATGAAACTGGCCTGGGCAAAAGTATGAACTCCCTGTGAAAAGACAAAAAGATGGGATTTAACCCATCAAATATGTTTACTCAATTTAATTTTTTTTTAAGTAGGTCTAGGTTCTGTATTAATACTGTGAAAGTATCAAAGTGCTCAATCCCAGAAGAATGCATACAGCCTGCATTCAGAAACTGAGCCTTAAATTGAACCATTATGACTTTTGTTTTGTCACAAGAAAGCAGTCACCACCCTCAGTCATGGCCAACACCTGCCCACCTGGACATCCAATCTTACAGGATTTGGTTTTTAGTTCTTCTTCTTACTGACTTCAAATTAAACACTGGGGAAGAGTAAAATATGGACTTTTAAAGCTGTGACAGAGAATATTTGACCAACTGTCACAGCTCTGCTTGTGATCCTAGATCCTCTTTGGTTTCTCCCTGTGTTTGTGTTTTTTCCCTGTGTCTGTGTTCCCTTGTGTCTCCTCCTCTCTGTGTGTGTGGTTTTCTCAGCAGGGGTGTGGCGCAGCCCTGGCAGCCTGACACACCTACAATCCATTACTCATCAAGCTCTGTTGAAAAACCCTGGTTGTCCACTTACTTGTCGCCTCCTGTTTGTGTGTTGCCTCCTCGCTGCTTCGCCGTTACTTGCCAAGCTACTTACCTGTTGCCTTAACACTGTGCAGCCACACGCACAGGGTTTCAATAAAGGGGGGTGACCCACCTGGGTCACCCGGTGATGATCAGTCACTGTCATCACATCATCAACCGAAGACCTGAAAGAGAGCAGTGGCTGCTGTTTGGTTAGGGTCTAACCCTATTAATAAATCACCAATTAACCTTACTTTAATTGGTGTCTCTAATTTGCCCTTAGATGTTAATGGTTGAAGGAAATTAGAGTGAGAAATATAAGAAATGAAAGAATAACATATTTCATCATACATACATTTACATAGTCTTTGTAAATATGGAGGCAGCTTGGAGTCATGACCTTGGGGACCAGGTCATCTAGCCCAGGTCAGATTTCTGTGGAACAGATGGCTCCTCTCTGAACTGCAGAGCTTTGCTGTGTAGATGATATGGAATTAAAGCAAAAAATTCAATAAAAATTCAAAGGGTTGTTTAGGTCTTGGATCTCTCTCCTCCGAGTCAATGAGAAAAATGAAACAATTTCACAATAAAAAAAACATTGAATAATCCAAATTAACCTTAAAAATGCTTGTCAGCATGTCCTTTTTTCTTCTTTAGTCATCTCTTCTCACAGTCCAGCCACCTTCAACAAGACAGTGCTCAATTCTCAATTCTTCAGAATTTAACCCCAAATCCCTCATCCTTAAATTTAGCCAAGACATAACATTATAGTTACCACGGTGATGAAGGTAGGGATAACACTATCAGTGCAGTGTGTGTGTTTATTCCTTTAACCATGACAACCAAGGTAGGCCTACTGCCGTAGGTGCGCTATTTGCTCCTATGGGTCGTATCAGAGGGTTGCTTCTTGTTCAGGTTGGAGGACTGGTTCTTGGTTAGAGAACTGGTTCATCAAACATCAACTCTTCAAGTATAAACAATATAGATACGAGTTGAAATCAGTCTATGTCAATAGACTTCAAAGGTGATGACAAAGCAGCCATACGAAATTAAAAGAAACAAATTAAAGACATGGGCCAGTTGCACAAAATAGCAGTTTTTTACTTAAATGTGGCCAAACAAATGAGACAAAGACCAACATAAGGAAAAAACCTTAAATACTTAAGTGCAAATGTTTAAATAACAAATAACCTTTATTTGCATTTGTTGTTGCTCGGCTCTTTTCTTTTCTTCCAATTTGGAATTGGAGTTCACAGAAAGTTCCCTCTCATTTCCTTCATTACGTGTGAATAAATCACAGGCAAGATTTATGTTCATCAGATGTCACCCAGTCTGTGCAGCTGTCATGAACTTACTGCTGACCTGTAAACATCCTGTTTCCATTCAGTGTCACAGCCTGGAACAGTTCATCCTCAAAGGTCTGATCAACCTGTGGGTCTTGCTGAAAGTGTTTATATAAGCTGTTTGCATAGTGATATGGGGACACGAAGGCAGATTGTGATGGTGAACAAATATTTGACAGAGGACGAGCAGCTGTTTGTCAGGATGCCATTAAGCCAGCAGGTTGCACAGCACCTTCTCAGCTGAATGCTTCAGTTTGTCCTATGATAAGAGAAACATTGCTTGTTACCTTTTCAATTCAAAAATATGTCAAGTAATATACACTAAAGGTGTCCAGGAGTGAGCATGAGTTTCCTTGTGTGCAGGGAGGACAGTCAGATTTGCCTAAGGCTTATTTTAAATAGGCCTGAGTCCTCATGTCTCGGTCTGACACTTCAGTGATGCCCCTCAGTGAATCTTTATGTAATGTTAAATAGGTTTATGATGAGGTTATGGACTGTCAGTCCAGTTCAGTGAATATATAGTTTATATCAATTTAACCCAAGAACAGGCCTCAACAAATGAAAGTACTTACTCATATCAGATTTCCCCCTCCTTTTCAAAAGCTTTGCAAGTTTTCTACTGAGCTTATAACAAAAAATATAAAGTATTAATGTATTAAGTTTTCAAGTACAGTTTTCTGGACTGTGTCAGATTTTTCAGACCCATACTATGTCCATACTACAGAAGTAGCTTGTGCTTTAGGTAGGCATGGCTTCAAAAATCTATGTTGATACTGATATTGATACCTTGACTCTCAATACTGATTCTTGCTGACACATTTTTAAACTAATTTCATCAAATAAATTTTAACCAAAAGTTTAAAAATGTACAGTATAAGTGTTAGTTTTTATTTTAAGTTTGGTCTTTTAACTAATTTAAACGTGTTGGTATAAATAAATAGCCAATCACTACCATTATTAGATGTTGGTCCAAGCATGCTCCCTGAATGAGATGTACTTATTAGCTCCTTAAGTATCAAATGAATCCTCTATTGAATCAAACCAATTCGGTCAATAAAATTATTGAAGTTTGATAAGTAGCCCTATTGGAAGGAGCCTCTTCTTATATCTGTGTCTGCGGAGAGTCCCTCTCCTCTTCCTGTGCCAGTCACTGTCCCCTGTGTTTGTTTGAGTTGCCTTCATGCAAATCTGTCCTGTCTACACCACTGCTCATATAGATGCATCCAAATATTGCTTTAAAGAGTTGATTCGTGACAACAAAATAAATGATTTTATCATCACATAATATACAGTACTGTGCAAAAGTCTTAGCCCACCACCAGCTTTGTTGTTTTAGCAAAGTTTTAATGACTATCCATATTTATTTTTTGGTCTCAGAAAATACATGAAATATGTTCACAAGATATAAAAAAATTAAAAGACTGTCCTGAAATTTTCTTCTGGTATATTATACCAGGTTCTTTCAGCACTTCCCAGAGTTCTTCTTTAGATTGACACTGTCTTTTATTTCTTTCTCTGTCCAGCTGATCCCATCCTGCTTCTATAATATTCAGGTCTGGACTCTGTGGAGACCAGTCCATGACTGTCAGTGTTTCAGCATTGAAAGTTGGTCTTATACATATTAGCAGCTTCCAATGAGTTCAACTCATGCAATGTGTCTGTAAAGCTCAGTCATGTCCTGCACAAACCTGGTGTAATGGACCTTTTTCACAGCATCATTTTGACATGAAATGGCCACAAATACAGGTGTTAGCAAGGACTTTAATTATGGTTCCATCCATTTAGGTTTAAGAGCCAGGTTCCTGCTGTCACACTGAATACTTGATACTTTAGTCTATGGAAGCTGTTTTTTTCAGATTTTTGTCTGTTTTTTTAATACTGCTACATATTTCCTGTATTTTCTGGTTGTATTCTAATAAAGAGTGCAAAATAATTAGAAAATGGTCATTATAGCATTGAAGAAACAACAAACCTAATGGTGGCCTAAGACTTTTGCACAGTACTGTATATGTCATATGACACAACCTAAGTGAGCAGACCCCCAAACACCCCCTGAGCAGTAAAAACCACACATTACATGACTGTAAGACAGCGACATATCATGCTGGTTCTGAATGCAGAAACAAAACTTTTGTACTTGTATTTTTCTGAGTTCAATACAAATCCAGTTAACACTAGCATGTACTGGCTCCAGGAAATAGCCATATCCTTGCTCTCTAATGTCTGAACCTACTCTCACCTGCTCAGCTTGTTTATGATACCAAACTAGCATTCAGCCACGAGACTGACCCTTAGAAGGTGTTAAAAACTCCTGACTGCTGTGTGACACAGTCGTAAAATTAATGACTGCAGACACTATTATCTATGGCGATTTTAAGGTAGGTTATCAGAGATGCATTGGGAATATGTGTGTTGACTTTTTCAAATTAATTTTAAGCAGCAGTAGGAGGAGAGGAGCATGGTAGAGCAGAAAAGGTTTAAAATTGAATTATTAAATCACCATTATCATATATTATCATTATATTATTATATTAGCAATAAATTATAATGGAAGACTACAACCGTCATTCAGACCCAGGCTCAAATGACGCTGCAGTAGATAGCTAACACTCCAGTCCTTCTTCATTGTTTCTGTGTGTGAGCTCTGTAACTGCATGTGATGACATTGCTTCTTGCAGTTGTGTGATCTCAGTCTGAACAGAAAGGCAAACTTGACTGGCAGTGGATAACTATTTCACCTGCATTTAAAAAACCATGCATATGCCCACAAATTTTGGTGGAAAAGGGGTATAATTGTATTATTAAAGGACTTCATAGGTTCAATTCCACTCTGCCCCTGTGTATAATTATTGATTTACTCCTTAACCAATGCTGGTGCATGCAGTGCCATGATGAGACCAAACTGGCACAATGAAAAAAAATCTAAACTAAATTAGTCATTCTCTGATCTTCATATACATGTTATGTATATGATATAGCTGTGGTTATTCCCACAGCTATATCACCTGTTATAAACTTGGTATGAGCTAAACTGTAGTTCACAGTGACTGAAGTGTGATCACAGAATGTACAGATTCATCCTTTATCAGAGCTGACAGACAAAGACAGTGTGAGCCTTTGAAAATTGAGATTTTTCTTTCTTCACTGAGCCGTGTTCCCTCTAAACTCACAAATGACTGACCTTTGAAAATTGCTGTGTTTAAGCCTTTGCTTTTTAGCCTTCTGTAAATGTCACATAATGTTGTTGGACTCTGGCAGCACAGAATCATTAATCTTTCCTGTGCAGATTGGGTGAAGGAAAGGCAGTGGGTAGGGCAGCTATATCACTAAGTAGGGACATCAGAGCAAAGTGTAAACATCATTTGGACACTGCAGTTTTTCTGCTCAAATAGGTTTGATGTTAATGAGGAGAGACCTTCTTTTCAAAGTGCAGTGATGCACAGTTTTTGATCGATGCTGCCAGAAGGGTTGACAGCTATTCCTCCACTGGAGGTGGTGGAAAAGGTGGAAGCCTTCTCTTTCACAAAGATGGAGAACAAAGTTATCATCTGTGCTCCCTTTTTCCACTCTAGCAGATAATATAGCTGGTCATGAATATAGAGGCAGAGGACTAAATTCAAAGGCTGGAATTATAGAAAAGAAGAAAAGAAGAACTCAGATAATCAATCAAATCAATCAATCAAAAAGACTGGTTGTCTTTATAGTTTTTTTTTAGCTAATGTTCGATTATACATCTCAGCCACTGGTAACAATAAACTTAGTGTGCGACATTTACAATTCATGACTTTTTTCAGTTTTAATATCCACTACTGTATACATAACATAGCACGTGTAAATAAAACTCTCCGTGATAGGCTCATTACAATGTTATGGCATTTTCACTAACATCTATTTTCGGCAAATACATTGAGGTCAATGAATGTTCTTGTGATCATGAAGTCATTCAAATATCATATCGTTCATCATCAGTGCATTTGGTAAATTGTAGTCTAGTCATTCTAGTGTCAGCTGGTTTCAGTTAAGTATCACCTAGTTTCAGTCTGGTATCATCTGATTTTAATCTAGTATCAGCTGGTTTCAGCCTAGTGTCAGCTGGTTATGTCTACTGTGGTGTGGACTGTGGAAGTATATGGATTTGGTAGGGCCCATTCACAACATCTTGCATGCCTATTCATTTGCAAAATGTGGTAGTACAACATATGTGGATCATAAGTTTTTTTTTTTCAAAAGTAGGTAACACCCGGGCCTTTCCAACCTTACCAGTCCTGCAGTCCATGTGCTGAGGTGTTTAAATATGGAGCACACACACAGAAGGGTCCATCTTTGTGCACTGAACTGGTATTTTCAAACCTTATTGAATTGACATGCTTCTCAGGAGGAGAGGAGGGAGGGGAGGAGCAGAAGAGGGCGTGGCAACACTATTTCAGCTATGCACTGTAATCGCTTGTTTCACGTGGTCTGTTGCCCCCGTCCTGAGAGTATGGTGACAGCTCAGTTGGCTTTATTTCTGTAATGTCCTGGTCACTGTATTTGGTGAAATCAGCTGTGAAAACCTCACTGAAACAACATGAATGCATTTATTCAGGTATAAAGATAAATGTCTTTATATTAAATACTAAAATCTGTTCTTTGATTATAAAGCAGATGTAGGTTCAATATTAATACTGTGAAAGGATTAAAGAGCAACACAGTGCACAAAGAAATGCACACAGTCTGTATTGTTAAACTGAGCCTTAAAATGAGCCATTAGGACTTTAGGACTACATTAGGACTAACTTTGTGATCTCACAACAAAGAAGTCACTGCTCTCAGCCAGCGTTGCCCATCTGGACCCACCATCAGAGTAAATGTGAAACTACACAGATGTTTTCGGTTCTTAAAACCACAAATATATCTTCTTATTGATATCAACACTTTGAAAAAAGCAGGGACCTTTATGAAATAACAACATTATGTTCGCATCAAACTATTCATTTTGGTTAAATATTCCTCATTTTCTACTGCAGATCAACAGTCTCCATAGTCTCCTGAAAATCTCATTTTTCATGTAAAACAGGCGAATCTGAGTTAAACATTAAACCCAACATCAGTCTTAAAGAAATACAGTTAAAACTGGACTACATTTTTATTCTGCTGTTCACCTGGCACAACAAGATGGTATTTAACAGCAGCCGTCTGGATGGTTGTATGACAAATAAAAATGCAACATGATGATAGAAACAGAAGGTTTCCTCTGAGGATTCAGCTTGTAAGGACATCATACCAAAAAATATGAACAGTCCCAATGTGTAGCTCTGCACTGTACAAAAGCTTCCTAATATATGGTTCACCACCAGCTTTGAGGTTTGCATTTTATTGCATCATAATCTTTGCTTTACCCTCTGTGATCTTTAGAGCAGTAATAAAACTACAGGCTGTGTTAAAAAGTATGCTGTCACTTTAGCAGATCACCATAATGAACAACGGACAACCTTATGTAAGCACACACACATGCACACACAATCTGAAGATGGAGTGTCACACAAGAATGCTCCAGTGCCCAATTAGACTGTGAGGAAATTGAAAAGAAACTTTGGTGATGCTGCCAGCAGGACTCGTTTGGCATTCAAATGGTTGTGGCAGGTAGTGTCATTGCAAGATGACAAACTGTTGTTTTCTGCTTCACAACACCGGCAGCCTGGAGCACTTTCAGACTTTCATCAACACACACACAGCAGTCATTCATGCACACATGGGTGTACACATGCATGCAAACCACACACACACACACACACACACACACACACACACACACACACACACAAGCCCGAGCTTCTCAAGCATGTCACGCTGTTGCCTCAGTCCTGTGGAGTTACTTTATTATAAAATGTAAAAATCCATTCACTTTTATTTAATCAGATGAAAAGATGAGATGTTTCCAGGTCATTAATCAGTGGACCCTTTAAGGAGGGTGGGTGTCTCCCACCACACACCACTCTCACACTTATTTGGGGGAACAAAGTAAACACAGGGGCTGATTAGAATCAAAGGGACCAAATAATCTGAATAGCAGCAGGAATAAACCAGATGTCTGTCTTCATGCAACAACCTGAGAGACACTGATAGAGCCTCTTTTTGGAGCTTTTTACCATGATGCCTTTGTTAATTAACATATTTAGCAAAGTTTAGTAATTTTAGAGCATGACCAGTACTGAAGCTAATGAAGTCAATGAAAACAGAAAGTAAAAGTTATATCTGGCATAAAAACAGACCTGGTACTAATACACAGAATCCAGGCAGCAGGTCTCAGGGCTGTCCAGGTTGGGTATAGGTCATATTTACTTTCGACTATATGATACTGTGGCTTTATTTCCAATTCTTGAAATGAATGAATACTTAGGTGACAATATCCCTCCATCCAGTGCTATTGGCTCACCTGGTAACATGTGTGACATCAAGGCTCACTTCTAACTACAGTGGCCAGGGTTTGAGTCTGACCTGTAGCCCTTTGCATGTCATTCCCCTTTGATCAGTTCAACGGACGCTGTAAAAAAAAAAAAACACTTTTTACATGAATTAAGTTTTGTGGACATTCAAATGTCTTTGATGAACTGATTTCAAGGTGTTATGAGTATATTGTATATGACAAAAGCCTTATGAATCATTAACATCATGGCTACACTGGCCTAATATTAGTTTCAGGTGGTGAAGGTGTTTCCTAAATGCTTTCCTCTCAAGATGGCTGCAGGGCAGACCAACGACATATTGTAGGTATAATGTCTGTTCTCTCTGGACCCCAGGACGAGCTGGAGGATGGGGCTGGGACAACTGCAGTCTTGCTGTTACCATGAACTGGATGAGACTGAGCAACAGGATGTAGGGCTCATGAGTCCTGTGAAAGTGTGTGTAGTGGTGTGTCCTGGAAATGTGGTTGAACAACAAAAACGTTTCTTGGTTGTAAACCTCATTACAGAATTCCTGGTATCACATCATGGTCAGGGTCTGTCTCCCAGCATTATATGTTTATTTAAAGGTGACGTGTCTTATTCCTGCATTCAGAAAAGTATAATACTGCACATACTAGACCAAGAAGACAGGAGGCACATTAAGCATCTACTGCTGCATTTATTGAGCAAACATTATTTGCAGGAGTGAAAGTTTTTTGTTTTTTTTCATGAGCTGTGTTTCTTAACACAGTAATAATTGTATAATTGTATAACTGACAATAATAACTGAATAAATAATACTATAATATTATTGTATAAATAAATAGTATGTGTAGTATAATATTATTGCAGAACAAAGCATTTTTTTTAGAATACTATACTTTTTGAAACAAAAATCAAAAATTGATTGGTGAAGTATAATATATTTTAATGTTGCAAAAGGTCTCCAGGGTTGGTTTCAGTCACATTATCTGATTTCTTCCATTAAATAAATATTGTAAATCATTGGTCATGTGTGATTATCTTTAAATGATGTCAGTGATTAGCAGATGAATTTAAGATTGATATGTAAATATATATGTGTGTGTGTGTGTGTGTGTGTGTGGAACTGGTTCAGGTTAAAGATCTTGGTCTGGTAAACAGTTCATAACTAGTTTATTTGCATTAAACCTAAAGCATTTGTTGCTTAAACCAAAGCACCGACAGGATTCTGGATGGGTTGCCCAGCCCCCATAAGTAAGAATTGATATATAAATGTAATTTTCATGAGACAGTGTTGGTCCAGGATTTTCAAGAACCCTGTTTAAACCAAAGCAATCCTGTCTAATTAACCCTCCTGGTTGTGTTATAGATAAAGCAGAGTGAAGTGAAACCACTCCGCTGCCAAGGAGTGACAGAGGCAGCAGACTGAACTGCTGTCACTGTCAGCCAAGTTAAAGTATTGCAGGCTGACAAAAATCTGAGAGCACCCCAAAGCCTAAGACAAGGTCAGAGCCAGTGAGTGTGTAATAAATCGGGAGGGAGTGAGCTAGAGCCATTATCTTTCCCTCTCTGCCAGCCGAGCAGTGCAGTGACCTGACATTATAACAAATGGAGGGGAAAACTCTGCCATGAGATGTAAATTCCCACTCCACTCCTCCATGAACAGCGGAGTCTCGACAGAAAGCGAAGCACTGACCCATGGCGTCCACTAAGATATGACATGACAGGACTGGAAGGATTAGAGATACAGAGGGATGCCAGTGGAAAGAGGTGGGGGAGGGGAGGGCCTGTGTGAGGGGAGGCTGTGTAAAAGGGAATTATGATTCCATAGGATAAATGAGACGTCATGGCAAACAACATATAACTGTCAGATGGTCTTGCAGCAATACGCCCTGTGAGTGACAGGTGGTGGCAAAGGGATGGGTTTGGGTTTGCTATTTATATATATAGAAAGCAAACCAACACACAGTCGCACACATATATATGTGTGTGTGTTTAAAGTGAGCAGGGCTTCAGCACACTAATTTATGTTTATATAATTAAAGTAAATATCTAATATCTTCCATAGAATTTTAGTAAAAGTACATTATATATTGTAGTAAAAATGATACAGACAATATATTTTATTTACTTTGTGTAAAATTAAGCTACAATTTCCTTTTGTTCAGTGTGTGTTTTGATGCAAACAGAAAAACGCAACTTCCTCTCTCCCAATATTATCATCTGATTTTTATTCTCATCACATCATGAATCTATTTTTAACACTTTTCAGTTTTTATCCTTGTGACGCGAGTGTTGGAGTGTCATCTGGGCAGACATTTGGTGGGTTGGTGGTAGTATTTAATGGAATTAGCATATTAGCTATTTCTGTGTGTTGGTGCCCTATGTCAATCTCTACTTTTAAGATATTAATGGTTTAGTTCATATTGTCCTCACATGGATCATGTTTAAATCACACAATCTAATAATATATCAGCTCAGGACTTGATGTGAATGAGGAGGTGGCAGGGTTCAGGTGAGGACAGTGGGTGGGGGCCCCTGAACAACTGAATCCAGGCATTGTGTGTGGTTGAGGAATGAGAAAGATACTTTCTGTCTGTGTTGTGTCACTGCGATTCAACAGACTGTAAACAGGTCATCACATCCTTCTGTGACTGGTCCAATAAATGAGTGAGTTAGCTTTTAGCTGTTCTCCCTCAGTGCCCCATTCTCCAAACAGTTATACTGACACTGATTTATCTGTCCATTCTAGTGTGACCTGGTCTGACTTTGTCTTGCAGCTATGTAAAGAGTCTGGTCGTGGCAGTGCTGGTGTGATGTTGACTGTAATAGTTTTGTAGAAGCTGTTGTTAACAGTCATAACAGCTGATAAATGCCTGTATTTATTTATTGACCAATTTTTCTGGAGGCACAGGATTGATTTATTATATCTAAAGTTTGTTTTATAATCTTTTATACTTAAAAAATAAAAAAAAAAAAAACTTGAAAATATAATATAATATAATATAATATAATATAATATAATATC
>CM076654.1:22455906-22521368 GCA_038496675.1 Rachycentron canadum
ATATAATATAATATAATATAATATAATATAATATAATATAATATAATATAATATAATATAATATAATATATAACATTTATTTATCACTGTAGCTAAATGTTTTGTTGTTATATTTAGCTTCTTTAGCTACCTAAACCTCTGGTGGCAGACCAGACAGGAATAATTTTTGTTTTCGAATATTCAGATAAGAAATGTTGGAGGGAGTTGGATCAATGAACAGTTTGACAGTAATAAATCAGAAATTATATTTTATTGTTATATCCTTACTGTTGTAAGTTGTACTGTGTGTGTGTATGAGTGTGTGTTTGTAATTTTAGACAAACCAACTTACAAACATTTATTATTATATGAATAGAATAATTTAGAGTTTTAAAATCTTAATTTAAGGTAATTTACATTAAAATGTATTTTCAGTAGACACCAGAGAACAACACGACAAAACAGGACACAACAACAAAGACAACACAACTACACAATACAATAATCTAAGAAAGAAATAAACAATAACTTTTTCAATAGTCATAAAATAGTAGGATACTAAAGCTTCATGGTAATTTAGTAATTTAGTAATTTAGTTTAAGTGCAGTTTGTAGTTCGTTTCTATTTAAATGGTGCAAAAATACCTGAAACACGTTCTACCGGCGTGAACATGAGGGATATGGAGGATTATGGTTAGGAACCTACAGCATGTCTCTATTAATATGACAAATCTTCTCTCTTTTACTATGTGTGTGTGTTTGTTCCACACCACATGTATGAAAACTAATGTACATACCAAGCAGCTATGCACTGAACTCTGACGTGTTAGCATTCACACCTTACACAGCCTCTGACTTCGTCCTCTTTTCCAAACACAACAGGATGACTATTCTCGTATTTAATGTGGTTACTGCTTCAGAAAATTCCATCTTGTTAAGAGCTGACACTGTGAAAAATGGCAGCTTTGTGCTGTACACTATCTTCTCTGTTCTCCTCCTCTCTGCTCCATCATTTTATTCTATTGAAGCTTTCACTGATGAAAAGAAACAGGCTGCTGTTGAAGAGAGTAGCGCCTCTGCCTAATTTGAATCCTTTCTCATTATGAGACTAGCAGGTGGTATATGGAGAATATTGCCATTTAATAAAGGTTCATTTCACCAATATAGTGTTGCAAATAAGAACGTCTCCACATGAGCTTGGCTTTATTCTCTTGTGTGAACACAGGGAGGCTTCACAGATTATCCTCATGTACAGGTCACTGTCTTTAAAATTTTGAAGCTTCTTTTTTCATTTAGTCTTGTCAAATTTACCACCTCATCTTTTATTTGCTTCTGTTTTCCTCCAAGCTGAACCACAGCAAGAAACTACATCACAGTTCATCCACATTTTATTGTGTGATAATGAAACTCTACCACAGCTATGTAAAGTTATACAACCAGAAATGAGTGTATTAAAGCTTTTAAAGCATTTTTTTGCACTTTTGTTGCGACCCCAACTCAACATTCACTGACATTTGTACATTACAGTTAATTTACTAGTAAAATTGTTATTCATCTGCTCTCCACATTCCAAGTTTTTCAACTTTAGATTTTATCTCACATACCACTTTTTTCTTTTTGCACATTTTCATTTCTACATTTTTTATGTACTATTTATTATTAACATTACTTCACCTGTTGAATTTATCTCCTCTTTCCTGACTGTTGTACAGTTATAACAAAGCAGTTTCCCCACATAGATCAATTAGGTTTTTCAGATTCTGTGTTTGTCAAATGATTTTATTGATGTTATGAGTCCCAGTAGGCCAGCACGGTAATTAGTGGTTAGCACTGTTGCCTCACAGCAAGGGTTCTGGGTTAAAACCAATGTTCTCTCATTGCCTGTGTTTGTTGGTGACTAACCTGCCTGTAGATGTGATCGACAGATGACCTGCTAAGGATAAACCTAACCCTTGCTCATCATCCGCTGGGATTGACTACGGCACTTGTGGAACTTCATGAGTGTAACAGGTAAAATGATGATTGGTTATTTCCAACAACAACAGAGAAGGTGCTATAAAACAGAGTACATATTAAATTAAGAGCAGATGTTTTTAGAACAACCCAACTTCCAATACACAGAAAGATGACAGAGACCACACTCAACTTTAGCTGAATGAGAATAGAGCTTTCACTTTTATCTTCAGCAAGGAATAAGTCATTTGGTTCCATTAACCTGCCTGGGTATGGTTTAAGGTACCTTAAGGTACCAATCTGATTTAAGATAGAATTATATGATTTAAGATAAAAGATTTGTTCAGGAAATCACATAAAAATAGATTAGATATAAAGATATATAAAGTGACAGTGGAACTTAAAACTTGAAAAAGGTTAAAAGAACTGAAAGACATTAAGTTAGCACATTAGCAAACAGCCTGGCATACTAGTTTGCTCCAGACCACACTCATTACTCCAGGTGGCTCGCAACACGTTTGTGACATGATACCCAGCTATCTTGCAAGAATTCAGTGCCACGCAATGTATGTGTATTAAAAAAAAATAAAAATACAAAATCATTGACACATGCCACTTTTAATTTAAACTTATGTATTTAAACTGTATAGAAACATTGCAGAAAGCTTCAGATACAAGCTTCTCTGCTGCGCCATGTAAACTCTTCTTTGACTCCTTCTGTATTAATGTATCTGACTGATGAACTTTACTTGATAGAGGTTATTATTTTGATGAGCCAGACACAGACGGGGAACACGATGAGGTTTAAAAAAGTCTTGTAGTTACTTCTTATACTGTTCAGTCAACTCCTGTGGAGAGTGTCTGTAAAGGATTTTATCTCAATATTTGGAGAAGGATCAATATTTCAGAAAAAAAACAGCTTCATCTTATATTGGGTAGATTTTTAACTTGAATTCATACAGAGTATAATGCCACAGTAACTTCAGTAACCTCAACTTCAGGTCAAACTGGTAAAGAAGCTTTGGTCTGGGCTTCAGACCGACTTCAAAAATCAGCTGTGAGATGGTGAGGGGCGTAACTGTCTGCTCTGCATCACCTTAGCTAATTTTAGTCACTGAATGTGAATTTGACTTGATGTTGGTTAACTGGTGAACAGATGTGAAGAAGTCTGTGCTGCTGTTTTTTAAGTTTAGTGAAATTTAAGTATTATTCAACATGTTAACTCTAATTAACACGAAAACTGCTCTTCAGAAACCTGTGAGTGACGTCACAGAGGCTCAGTCCATCTTTACAGTCTACTGTAGCTGTATCGCAATTACAGAGCTGCATCCTCTGGGGGACGCCATCCATGAAGGTGTGGCCCCTCATAGCTGTATGTAGATTGTGATGGACAAACCAAAATGAGTTCTCTAGCAAAGGATTTTCACTTTGTATCACCAGCTGTTGCTGCCATTACCGTTGTCTCGCAAAGTGCTCCTGGTCCTTTCTTACGTTCCTTGGTCCTCGGTTTTAACATTTGTACAGTTAGCTGTTGAACTGACAATATTCAAAGTGTCAGGGTTATTTGCCTTCAGTACCAGCATTGTAATAGGTTGGGCCACGAATGAACCATCTGTTGGAGCCTCTGTGGTCCAGGAAATTAAGGACACATCCGAAGGAGCCTTTGAAATGGGTCTAGTTACACGTCTGTAATGCAGTTGGTTCTCAGAAGGAGCCTCTGAAAGATTGGACCCCAAATAATCCTTTACCTTACCTTTTACCTTTTACAGAGCTTTACCTAAAAAAAAAAAAAAAAAAAGAAAAAAAAAAGTGTATTTTCTTTCGTAACATAAAAAAAAAAAAAAAAAATGTATAGTTTGAAATATTACTGTTAGTATTGTGTTTAATTTTACTTTCTTCCAAACAAAATGGAGTCCACCACAAGTTATCCTAATATAAGAGTACTGTATATTTAAAAACTGGTCTGGATAAGATCTGTTGTGCTGCAGCTTGGCAGCTTTAACCCACTGACATAAAGAGTATGGACTCTGTCACTTAAAGTAATGCAGTCTCTTTTGATCTCACTGTAATCTTCTGACTTGCTTTCATCAGTATTTTGTGCTTTTGATTTGGTTCCTGCTCTGATGAGACTCTTCAGCCTCTCAACTTCTGATGAAAATGTCTTGAACTTCCTGACAGCATATTTTCAGCTTGATGTTTATTCCTAATATATTGAGTGAGAGGACTTCTGTGTGCTCTCTTGAACAGATATGTTGTAAATATCAGTCTTGTATAATGTGGGTGAGTTGGTGAGGTCAGTAGACTGCAGGATGAAAAACATTTAATCAGAAAGTCATTGTCACTCATTTAGTTCAAGATCAGTCACAAGTGTTTGATGGTAATCTTCAGCTTGTTGTCTGGTATCAAACATAAGGCCAGGGATAGGGTACTCAATCTCTTCAAAGTGACCTGAGTGTTTGACCCACATCTAAGCTGAACAATACAGGGGCCGTGCAGCCTAATTGAATATACTGCTAATGAGGAAAATTGCAGGCCCAGAAATCAAACGCAGGTGCTCTCGGATCTTCTTTGTAGAAAACCCTGCTCTTCTACATTAAAAAACATCTTTAAAAAAAAGTAGTGAACATACGGTACATGGGGCTATTCAAGCAGCTCGTCAGAGATGTAGCCTCCTCACAGGGGCTTTGTTTGCTATGTGCTGTTTCTGAAGCAGACGATGGTGAATGTCAGTCGGCTGCCAATGAGGCTTCACTTCTGAATATCAATTAGCTGGCTGGTCAATTACCCAGCCCTTTGACCAAAATTGCAGGAAATGTATTTGCATTATTATTCAGTGGTAATCTTATGTATAAGCGTAATGTGGTTGAAAAGACAACACTGCCACTGAAGACAGAAGGACACTTTTTAGTCTGGACAATGGACAACTCTGTATTTCTTTATCACTGTTACATGTCAATCGGGTTGAGCGGATTCCATTCTATTTGCTCTTGTCCATCTAAATTACTGTCCTGTGTTATTTATATAATATTCTTAAGAGCCATTACTTTCACTTTGGATATTTTTTCTTAAGAAATATAAAAAACAACAAAATAATTTCTGTAAATTATTTTCTATCTATATTTATATCTTCATGTTTGCATTTCAGTTCAGCAGTACAACTGTTAGAACCAAGGGCCTTAAAACCCCATTTAAAAATAAAAACTTTGTAACCTCCACAGAGGCCGGAACTTGGTGGGTCGTGGCCCCTGAATAGGGACAGAGCTACGGTCGTCATCTATGAAAGCAAAGTTGTTAAGGAGATGACTTGGGTATCGTACATTCAAATATAAAATTTTGTAATACTCATATTTAATGCTACCAAGAATGAACCTCAGACCTAAGACTGTTGAATCCACACATTTCACATTTTTCTAATTTTTCATACTGCAATACTAGATTATTTCTAACACTTCCCACATGGTAATTTAACTCTGTATTATTGTCATAACTGACATTTATAGTTGTGGCTGTCCAAACAGTTAAAGTTGCAATAAGCAATGCTGGAAAAAGACTGCTGACATACATCCTTCCCATCAGTGCTCCCTCAGAAGCTCTTCCCACAAACTTGTTTAGGTGCATTGTCAAGGCAATGACCCAATGGTAAAGTTGAGAAAGTCTCATATGTTGTTCCATCATCAAGCAAACAACATACACACAGCAGCATAACGCAACAAAATATAAGTAGTAGTAGTAAACAAGTTTGTTTTTTTAGATTGTTTTTACAGTGACAGAAGAGAGGATTTGGGGTCTGTAGCTAACCTAATGATGGAGGCAATGTTAGATGGTGTAGCATTTCAAATTATACTTGCAACCAAATTAATCCACTCCGCAAGCAAACATTTATTTTTAGGCCTTTATAACTATTAAACCTTTCACACGGTGTACAGATAAATTATACAGAGCAAACAACAAGACAGCAAACTGTGGCTCCAGCTGCTGATGCTAAGCAAAGAGAGGTTCACCAGCGGCAGACAGTGATACACACAACTGTTCTGTCACTGTAGTGCACATCACACCAATAACACATCTGGATAAACTAAATAAGAGTGGACAAGTAATTTTATGTTACCAAACACGCAAATGTGACACTGGTAGCTTCATGATAACTAACCTGTTGGGGTTAGCTATTACAAACATTAGCAAACAGGACAAAACAAATGTTGCCAGCATCTGTTTTCATGCCTTTCAAATGTGAGAGGTCTTTCCATTGCATCCATCATGGAGAGGACCCATGCACAGAGAGAACATGCACTTCCACACAGGAAGGCCCCAGGCCCAGGAATCGGACCCAGAACCTTCTTACTGTGAACCAGAACCATTGTTCCACCTGTAGAATATATATATATATATGAAATTAAAATATATTGAGATATAAAGATATAATTTCATATGTAATATTATTTTGATCACTGACTCGAACATTAATATCAAGAGGCTCCACCCAGCCCTCTTGTCACATTTGCTGTGGTGGATAAGAAACATGTTCGCATATTGATTGATAGCTCTAACCCCTTACCTTTGGCCTTATCTGATTGGTTAGAAGGCCAAGGCTCATGCACAAACTTTAGGGGCTAATATTTCTGGACACATAAGCCTCTGCGAGAACCTTAGACGCTGTGTGTTTTGGAGCATATTTTAACAAATAAAGTTACATACTGCAGCTTTAAGCTTCTGCCAAGGAAATTTGTTTTTCATGTATCTTAGGCAGGTTAAAACCCGGGATTGATGATATTGATATGGGTCGATTAAATTCAGGCGTAATGTTTCATCTTGGATCCAATTTGTGTTAGGATTCTGCAGTAACACTGACTTTTTCCTTCATTTCTCTGGTGTTTTTGCTCTTCCCTATGTTGTCTCCAGTTTGTCCCCATCTGGTCTGACCTACATTCCCCTCTCCTGCCATCTACTCAGACACCTGCTGCTCATCCACACTGATTGCCATGTCCTTCTCCACCTGTTATATACCAGGCTCTTCTCTCCAGTCTTTGCCAGTTCGTTGTAGTAATTTCAGAACCACACTCACCTGCTCCAGGCCAGTCACATCCAGCCTTGTCCTCGCCATTGCTGGTCTGGCCTGTACCCGGTGTCACCTGTTCCTGGTTCCGGTCTACACCATCTTCATACTCAACTGTTCCTGCTCCAGCCCCAGGCTTGCCTCTGAAATACACTGTACTCTATCTGGTTGGTCTGGTCCAGCCTAGCCTATGCTCCTGCTCAGGTTGTTTAAACTGTTTTAACTGTTTCCTGAGTCAGCATCATGTGTCCAGTGTCTCATTCATTAGAACATCAACAATTTGTGCATCCCAATGTAAATGACATGATTTAGATCAGAAATTGAAACAGACCAACTGGAAAAGCTCAGTCCACAAATATTATTAAAATATATTTAAATGTGTTTTTATATATATTTACTTTTATACTGTGGTACGTATTTGTAAGATTTAAAGTATTGACACTTTTATCCATTACAAGTGTTCTCACACTGGTATTTCACAGGCTTTTTATACATTGACACAACATTTTTAATCAGCTGCTTTAACGCAACAGTTTTGCTTGTTATAGACATTTTTCAAAGCAAATGTTTCTGACTAAAAGTCAAACACAGCTTTTCACCCATGTCCTCAAAAATGATCATCACATGTTACCAGGAGTCCCCTATGTCTCAGTGTCAGACAGTGTGGCTACAGTAGAGGGCAGTCTTACACTGACTTTATAGAGCAGCTATTAATTATTCCAGCCCTAAATCTCACACGTCTGTCTCCATTGTCCTGAAAACCAGAGTTTGTGACTGATCAGGATATTGGAATCAATCAATTATCTTTAATTTGATATTTGTATTGTGGTGGCTAATGAAGGTGAACAGGTAGATTGTTTTTTTAAAGATTTCTAAACTCAAGGTCATAATGCAGTTCATTGCACTTAATGTTTATACAACACTACAGATGTCTCTGACTTGTAACAGAAGAAAATCCCAAGTGTCCCGTGTCATCAATTTTTAAAGTATATTATAGTAATGACTCTCTGATACAAGGCACTTTACTGTTGTGTACAAAGGAATAAAAATATGGAGGTTTGCCCTCAAATATTTCACATTTAACAAGTCAGCATCTTTAAAAGGAGTTTAAGGAAATATCTGATGGCATAGATCCTGACCCCCTCTACACATATAATGGCTTGCTACATATTATTTGACTACAAATAACTATGATTATTAAATTCATTTGAATCATGAATGACTTAAATTTTATTCTTTTTGATGTTAGTACTTTTACTGTTGTTTATTATTATCCCTTTTGTATTGGATTGTAATTTATATTTATGTTGTTTTCTTGCAATGTAATAGTAACTATGTAATTGCATGGACCCCAGAAAGAGTAGTTGCCACCTTGGTAGTGGATAATTTCGATCCAAATAAAGAGATAAAAAAAACTGATGTAGTTATTGGTTCGGTGGACCAGCTTTTCAGCTTCACATTCTCATATGAAAATCATAACCTATTTTTTATAAGTAAATAATATATTGATATATTATTAATTCTGGGATTGGGATTTCTTTCATATACGAGAAACAAATAAAACACACACTACCTGAGGTGTCTGTGTTGTGAACATGAAGCAACCAGGGAAAATGACTCAGACTGCTGGTTATAGATTATCTTGTGATATTTTTTGAGGCTGTTGAAAACAAAGCCTTGTTAAATCTCTTGTCATTACAGTTGAACCTGCAATTGTATCAGCCCTGCAGTGTGTACAGATTTGCTATCAGGTGACTATGATAGGGCAATCACTGCTGCCTTGGCACTGGTGAAAATATTTTTTTAATATGAGGATGATTAAAGGCAAATGGCCTTGAGAATGAGATTGTTCCAACATGCTGTAACACATATTCATCATTGTGTTGAGTGTGGCATATGAGGGCAAAGCAGAGGACACAACAATGACACAGGAGCTAATGTGAATTAGAAAATTAATTTCAAGTTGCACAGAAGAAGAGGGAACAGGAAAAAGTGCCTGTTTCTGTGGCACAATACTGTTGTTGAGACTAGTTAGCTGACAACCTGGTGGAGACAAAAACAGAGGTGTGAGGAGAGTGAATATCTGGCCATAGGTGGACACAAGAATGACTGAACTGAATGTTAATGTAAGTCAATAAAGACAACTTTATCTACACAACACCTTTCAAAATCAAGGTTACAAATTGCTTCACAATACAAACAATAGAATTTACAATAAAACACAGGTTCCTGGTCCTGTGTTTGCTTGACACATAGACAAGATAAGAATAACTAAAAGATTACAAGCAATGCCATCAGTTAAGAAAAATTCCTTGAATAAAAGAAGACCTCACTGAGATTGGCTGCTGAAAGCCCTGGAGAGCACGGGCCAGGTCACCTTTGGTTGGGATTTACGACCCATTGGTAAGACCCTGCCAGAGGATCGGAAACAGCAATCAAGTTAGTGGACCACTCATGTAAAAACAAGCAGTGAAATCTTCAAATCAATTCACAGATGACAGGTAAAAGATGGTGAGGATCAGTGTGGTTGCTTTGTGCGAATGGCATGGCAGAGGTGTTGAGTTTTTCTGTTTGCAGAAAAGACCTGATATGGGGTTTCTGTCTCAACTGGGACTGCACCTCTGGGGGTCACCTGAACATCAGAGGCCAACTCTGAGTCAAAAATAACACAGATGCTTTCTGATCAGAGGAGAAATGAATTCTTCTACACCACAGGTGAGGTGATAATAATTGCCTCTGATTTGGTATCATTTGGCTGCAGGAATTTTTTTGAACATCCAATTTTTAATCTTGGTGAACCAGGACAAATTTTACTGGGACATCTAACTTGTAGGCATCTGTGATACTATCAGTGATAGTAGTAGTAATCTGATCTATCTGAATCATTGTAAAACTGTTCAATTACTTTTTCTTAAAATCTGTCTCTATTCCTGTCTCTATTCCTCTATTCCTATTGTCTGACATCATGTGGATAGCCAGGTGCATGTGTATTATTTGCTTGAGGAACACATGGCACCATGATGCACTATGGGAAAAAGGCAACCTAGCAGAGGTATTGTGATACTTTGGCCATTGTTCTGCTGGAAAACCTCGGGTCCTGCCATTCATGTGGATAACCCATACCACCAACCTAAACAATGTTGTAGACCAAGTACAGCCCTTGATGGAATCAGTGTTCCCTAAATGGATAGGATAAAGGATAATGCTCCCTGTCACTGCAATGGTGGTTCAGGAATGGTTTGAGGAACACAATGAGTTGAAGGTGTTGAATTGGCTCCAAATTCCCCAGATCTCAATTCAATCCACCATCTGTGAGATGTGCTGGACATACAAATCCAACCCATGGAGGTCCCACCTCGCAATTTACAGGACTTAAAGAACACCTTATGATTGACCCACCTCAGTGGGTCAGGGCTGTTTTGGCAGCAAAATGTTTACTTACAAAATATTAGACAGGTGGTCATAATGTTATGACTGATCAGTGAACATTTACAGTCTGTACAGGATGAATTTTCATGACCTCTTTGTTTCGTACTCATGAGTTTTCATTTATCCTGTGAAATATCAGTCAGTCCAGTGGCTTCTATGACTACTGGCACATGTATTTTAACTGGTTTGTAAGTTGTTTTGCCAACTTACAGCCAGAAGTTGGAGCAAGTCATTGTTTCACAAGTCAAGACAAAAGACAAAAGAGGGATGTTCAGAGTTAAGACCTAGGTCCAGAGACCAGAACCAGGTCCTAAATAAACCTTTCAATTATCTTAATGTATTTTAATAATAATCAGGTTTGGACTGCTGGTTCGGACAATACAAGCAATGTGAAGGTGTCCCTTTAGATTCTGGGTAATAGGAACAGTTCTTCAAGCAACACAATGGTGGCTATGGGTTTACTTGGTGTTTTTTTTAAATGACATTTTAATATTTCAGGTTTTTTTAAATAAAGTGTTTTCAAGTCAAAAAGCTTGAGACTACATGAAATCACTAGTCACTGGTGGTAAGTTCCAAGTCCAATTGCAAATCTTTTGATTTTGTGAAGTTGGGTCTGAAGTCACCTTTGCTTATTATTGTACACATTTATCGCTGCTATTTTTACAGTTTGGACAACCACAATGCAATGTTACAATGTAGGTTTAATTTGAAAAGAAACATTAAATACAAACATCTGATGACTGACCTTCCTCTTCCTCTTCCTCTTCCTGTGACCTTCCTCTTCCTCTGAGCCATAGGTTGTCATTTGAGACCTGCAGCTTGGCTCGTTCTCACAGACGATGTGTGGATTCCTCTTCCTAGAGCCAGGACACAGCAGAAAAGAAGAGAAATAAAATCTCACTCAATATTAATGACTTGATATAAACATCTTAGTTAATATATAGATAGATGAGGATTAGTGGACCATTTAAAGCACATAAAAGCTGCAGTTAACCAGCAGATAAAATAAATAAACTATACATGTATGATTCATATTCATTCTTATCTGAGGGGCTGCTTTAGAGTAGCATAATTTCATCAGAAATATTGATAAGTCTTGATAAATGACAGGGGAATGTAGCTTTATCGCAAGCCTTTTTGATCTTGTGGAGAGGTGCCTCCGCTATTCCCAGCAAACCAATACCTCTCATTGTGTTACACAGATGCAACACCCCTTGATCTAATTTGACTCAAAATAGCCAGACAAAATGACAGAAAAGTATTGCAATTTTTCCATTTCCCTGCATCTGAAGCTGCTCTTCCTTCAAAGGGATACAAGATACCATTGGATGAGGTGCAGTGACACAAAATAATGCCATTTTCCCAACAAAAATGCATTTTTCAGACACAACCCAGAATGAAATGTCAGATCTCTTTTTCCCTAGCTTCTTTTGAACAACTAATGTGTAGATTTTTAAGTTAGGCCATTGTACAATTAAGGCTGTGTATGATGGATGAAATGAGTAGGACCAGCAGCAGTGGTAGTTTAGCTTTGATCTGCAAAGACTAAAGTATTTGCATATAATGCACTTCTTCTTTGCATATAATTATCATATTGATTTATCTTGACTGAAACTCAAAGATACCTTTCACTTCATGCACACAAATGTCTGTAAAAATTGAGATACGTACACAAGTATTAGGTAGCTCCCACACACACATGTACACAAATACACACACAGACACATGTACACACACACACACACACACACACACACACACACACACACACACACACACACACACACACTGTAGGGCCTTAATAGAGCCCCCAATTAATGTCAAATTATAGTTTTGTCCTGATGGCAGGAGGCAAAACTCTATCAGTCCCTAATGGCTGTGGTGCTTTTGTGCTCTTAGCAACTGTTCGCTCTTTTGTATGGCTACATACACTCTAAAGCCATGTGGAAGCTGCCTATGGATTGCTGCTTTGTTATTTATAGAGCAGCATTTCATAATGGCCTTCACAGAGGCAAATAAATCAGCTGTAATAAGCTGGTGTCTGCCAGGACAGATGCATAAAATAGAAGAGAAAAATAACCAGATCTACTGTGGGTTTACTGCTGCAGAGAGACAACAAAAGCTAGCTGACACAATTTTTTAAAGGCCCAGGAGAGACTGAATGTCTCTCATTGTGCATAATAGGATATTAGTTGAAAGTCTCTGGGATCTTGTATCCAATTAATTTACTAGGATTTCCCTCTATGTAGGGTTTTAACAAAATGGATTTGTAATTAAATATCTGAATTTGACTATTTTCAAATGAAACATGTACATCTTAATTTGGGTTTCTCAGCATTTTCGGAGACTTTTCCAAAAATATGGGCCAACCTGTCCAAACTCTAAGAAGACACAAGACAAAACATGCTTTAAAAATTATTTATTATTCTTTCTCTGAGAGGCATATTCCTTTGAATCTCTTGAAACCTGATGACAGGATATAATAATGATCATAATAATAATGATAATAACAATAATAGTCTTCATCTGAAGCCATAGGGTTCAATAATTGGTGCACTACTCTTGAGTCTGTACATGCTACCCTTCAGCCACATAATCCACAGCATCATTGCGCTGATGACTCAGTAATACCTGCCCTGTCCCATGGAGACCTCAGCTTTGTGAAATCTCAGGTGGTAAATACTTGCCCCCAGAGGTTTGTCAAATTTGGTGAGATTTTGTCCACAATGTTTTGATGTAATCGTTTTTTGATAATTTTGGTGCGGCATATAAGTCTGATTCAAAATGCTTTGCCTAAATAACAGACATAAAAAATGGGTGTAAAAAATGGGTGGCCTTTCAAAATTTTCACTGATTTATTTTTAGTCTTTTAGCTGTTAATTAAAGCGTTGCCATCAGGTTGATTCCAGTCATATCTCATCAGAAGCGTTACCACATTTTCCAGTTACGATTACACATACTTTGAATAGGCCAAGCCCACATTCATTATATCACTTCAGATTGTAAATAAAACTTGTCAGATCATATTCACCAAATTTGGTGAAATTTTGTCCACCAGGTTTTGAGGTCCCCCTACGGTGTTCTCTCTTTCTGAATTGATTCATCAATCTATTAATCAAAGTAGAGCTATAACGTGGTAAAATATGGATCGTTGTTATGTTTATTTATCTTTGTAGACATGGAGCCATCACTTTTGATAAACCACATAATATCTACCAACACACTCCAGAGCTGTTCACTCAGGGTCATATTTTGTTGACAGACCACTGCATCGCACGACTTCTTGATTTTAGATGAACCTCCTCGACTTTGTTGTCATTTGACACACACAAATCAATACAACTATTGATAACAGATACGACAGGATATATTTAAGGAGCGGGTTTAAAGAGCCAGAAAAAGGGGGTTAGGGTTAGATTCCATGTCAGGGGTCAAAGGATGGGTCACAAACAATAAATCCTGCCATGGATTTTTCCATGTCTAATTGAAAAAGGTGGACTTATTCACATACAAGGTAATAATGTCTACATAGCTTATACAATTGTATGATATTTCTTCAATTCTTCACATATCAGTGATAAGCTACAGTTCCTGTATCTCCCAGCTGATCATTGTGTATATGAACCCTGGCCTCAGATCTAATACACAGTCCAGCCCAGTTCCCTTCTCTACTTTGTCCCGTTCTCCAGTGATCCAAGTCTCAACTCTTAATTCTGAAGTCTTGTAATAAACTGCCTTTGTTACTCTGCTCAGCTGTATTTGTCATAAAAATCTTTCATTACTGTGAATTCATTTTTAGAAGAAGTTGCCAAGGTTACCCAGAATCTCTTCTACATAAACTCATTTTATTCACACCCCATGTGACTACATTGATATTGCCGTATTAGGGTTCATACTAGAGACACTGTGATTTTTGCCTTTCCTCCTGTCAAAATTACTATGTTGCCAAAAAATGCTAACTATGGGTTATAATAAACTGCTGTACAGACAACCTATAATGACCAAGTCCCATTGTTTACGGGATAATCTCATTGTAACCCACACATGGGTCAACGCGACACTTGTGACCCTAATGCATCTGCCAAGAGAGAATCTCGTTGCCCTCTTCCAATGACACGTGGTGCCACAGAACTAGGCTGTGCTGCAATTTTGGCACCATCAACACAGCTAGTTTATTTTTAATTCATGCTTTTTGATTTGTTAATCATGTGACAACGTTTTAATTTTATAGGGCAGAAAGATCCATCACCAACTTCTGAGCCAAGATTTGTGGTCTTTTTCCAGATTAATGCTGTGCTGCATAGTTGTGTTGGCATCTGCGTTGTCTACTGCCTGTCATAAACAGGTAGGCTACTGATGCTGATGATGTATGAGTTCTTATGAGTTGCAAGCTCTGGGTGAGGGGTGGTGGGGGCTGGGGGCAGTTGGTCAGACACAGTGTCGTCTCAGACAGATCTTTCTCTCAGCCATGCTGGAGACAGAGGAGCTGCTCTCCTCCCCAGGGAAGCTTCTAGTGTGTCTCTGAATGTGGTGGCGGTATGTTGGGTAACAAGATCGCTACACTCCCAGTGCTAAAAAGCTAACAGTCTGGACTCAGAGAGCATCTGTGGTCATCTTTTCTATCTCCCCTTCACTTCCTTATCTCTGCTTCCTCCTATAGGAGGGTATCAGAACAGAGCAGCAGAGAGAGGAGAGAGAAAAAAAAAGAAAAAAAAATGCTCATCCATTCACACCTTCAGGAGGACATGATTCTTGCACATTATCGTTATCATTATCATTATACATGTACAAATATAATATGATCAGGAACATCTGTAGTGGACTCATCTTATCAACTCCATATTTTCACCAGATTAATTAAGAGTTTAAAAACTCAAGTATACATTATAGTCAGTATTTTACAGTCAAAACTATACAATTATATTCATGTGATCATACATGTACTTTACTACTCAGCACTAACTGCATCAACACAATCATTATATTAAGAAAACTAGACACTTCCTGAGAGAAGTTACATATTGAAAGCATTGCAGCAACTGCCATGTTAGCAGTGCCTGACTTTGCTGAAGAGCAACAGAGAAATGTATAGACCTGGGACTTTGGTGCAGGCCAGTTTGTGACAAGCATACACTCATCTCCTGTCACTCAAAGAGATCACACCCTCAGTTCTACACAACAATTCTACAACCCCGTACAGTTGTGAGGAGTAAATTAGCTATCGAGTCCAAAACTTTTTTTTGTACCAGGCTGTAAAATTGTGACATTTTAACATAGGAGTCTAAATGGACTGATACACTGTTTGAGCTCTGGAGGCTGATAATTGGTATCAAGTTATTGTTTCAAAAGTGTCAAGTCCCAGGTGCTGAATTTTGAAGGTGTCGTTTTGGATTCTGTGTAATTGTGAGAGCATTTCTCTTACAAACCAAACATTTAATTAACTAATATAGAAAATAAGTTTCCACAATGAAAATAATAATTAGGGCTGTAAATAAAATCAGATCTATAATCGGATCCACCACCAACTACAGCGGTGGCACATTATGTTGTTGGTGGTGACTTACTGTAACATCCATTGTTAATGTTGTTAATGCACCTCTTCTTTTACAGTTGGTCAGATATTTTCTGATTGAACCAGAATATTGGTTTTATTATAATCATCCTTTAAAGACACATAAAATTTAAGTTAGTAGGATTGATTTATTTTACTTGTTCCTAAATGACCACTGTCTGTGATGTTTCACTGTATGATCAAAAGATCAAGAATCAAAAGCAAATTCAGTTCAGTGTGTACCATCACTATATTCAGCACCTCGCATTCACCCAAACAACCATTCAGAAATCTCCATTACAGCCACTGAGCAGCGGTCATTCACAGTTTTATCCCTGAGCAAGGAACACATGGACAAGGATAAAAAATTGAAAGCAGGTTCATCTCAACAGTTAAAGCCAGCTAGAGCATAACTTAGAGAGAGGTAGAAATGTTAAAGGAGCAGGTTATTACATCAGGTCACTGTAGCAGAGTGCAGTACAGTACAGTAGACAGTAAAACACCAGCAGCAGCCTGAGTCAGTTTTTATATGGGCTTTGTGGGCGCGTCCTTCAAATTTCATTTTCAGCTTTGGTTATTTTTAAGTGTCTGTCATTTGTTATTGCAGCACATAATGACTCACAATCAGCACACAATGAAAGACACTGCCAAAACAACTGAAGAGGAAAAAAGCTGCAACTTCAATCAAGAATTTCCTCAGAAGAGCAATTTAAAAAAAAATATTATGATCAGGATGGTACCATGTTCGCTGGAGATCAGAGTTAATTCAGAAATAAACTTGCTGAAGCTACAGTACCTCTCTGCCTGTGATTTATTATGAGGATGTGTTGTGTGTGCATGCAGCCTCCTCTCTGTTAGCACCTTGATTCAGTAAACTACACAGTCTACAGTATTAAAGTCTCTTGCTCACCATTGCACTCAATGAATTGGTGGGCTGGACATCACTGACCACTCGCAGACAACAGCACTGATATAGCTTTATACCAAGTAATTCAAGTGAACTCCCAGCTGACCTTTGAACTTCATCTCATATCTGTTGAGAATTTTAAGGGCATGATAAAGAAATAAGTGAATGAGACATATATGTGGCTGATTGTTATGTCTCTCAGAGAACAGCAACCAATGTTGTATACATTTCATTGTCAGTAGTGAACCTAAGATTCAGACACATGCAGACTCGCTGAAGACATGACTTGATGCTGCTGGTCAGTGGTCAGGGGACTCAAAGATCACCTACAGCTGATGATGTACCTGAGCAATAACCTACCTGAGTAAAACTAGTTAAAATATCTCTCTATAACAACTGTGAGACTCCGGGACTTGATAAAGAATGACACGGTTTGCTCTGGGAATAAAATGCACTGTTGAAGCTCAGTGTACAGCAGTGGTAACATGATTAATCAGGTAAGACTCCACCTCCCAGAGTTTATGAACTGAAAGGGTTCCTGCTCCAACAGTTTCTCCTTCACAACTGAGTCTGTCCGTCATGTCCCCGTCTGACTCTGATGGATTTCTATCACGGCAGTGTTTCACTGTCTTTTCACAAATGTCCTAATAATTACCTACTAAAACTTGTCCTCTTCTGCTGATTTGTCATGTCAGAATTTTGGAAAACAAACCAACTGAACTGAGGAACAACTCCTCCAACTTGAACAACCCTCTGATATGACCCATAGGAAATGTCTCCTGAAATAGCACCTTGATTGTCATGGTTACAGTAATAAAAATATGGACTGTACTGAGAGCAGTGTACTGGAATTTGTCACCATGGTTACTTTAATAACAGTCATGGCTTGGTTATTTTTAGGAAGACGTGGTAATTTGGGTTAAAATAAGTACTTCCTTAACATTAGACAATCAATGTTGTCATAGTTATAAAAAACAACAATGTAAAGTGATAGTAAAAACAATAAAAACTACTTTTACATAGGAATCGACCCACCCATCCACCCCAGCCTCCTCCTGATGTGGACTTTGTTGCTCTATACACTGCATCACTGGACTTTTACCAACTACTAGATGTTGCAAAACCTAATGATGGGTCATAATAACCTGCAGCTCAGATGGGCACAGTTCTTACAGGGCAGTCTCAAATTGAGATTATATTTAAAAGAAAAAAAAAAAGATTATTGCTCAGTATTTTGACCTGTTACTCCATCTGTGCTGCGCAGATAATAATCCCCTTCACTTGTATAAAGTAGCTGAGAAGTTTATGTAATCACCTCATGCCCAGTGAGGAGGATATTTATTATCCACCAACATATTTATACAGTGATATGCTGTATTATTGGAAGAGCAGCTATATTTACTCCACAGCTCTGTATAATGTGTCCCAATGGAGTATAAAACATTAATTCCACGATGCGTATCCCAAAGCATAAGATCACACTAATGGCATTGGCAGATCAGGGTTACACACCACCCACCTGCACTTAAGAGGATAAATCATCCATCACCTCCCTTTTAAAACAGACAGAAAATGTATTGTTCCATACACTCTGCCTCACAGCCCCAACAAATGAAGAAGACAGTATCAGCCAAGTCCCGGGGCAGACTCACAACAATGTATTGATGTTCTCCCCCCTTCACCCTCTAAGTGAGTATAAGGTATCCACAAGCTTCAAGGTTGGCGCCAGCCTCTGTCTTTTATGCACCGCAAACCAGAATTAATTGCAAATCAATCGAACAAAGTACAACTGATCAGCAAACCAATTAGTAATTTTAGCTTTTTGTTCAGGTTTAGCTTTCCACAGG
The DNA here is from genome assembly GCA_038496675.1 of Rachycentron canadum. NCBI lineage: Eukaryota > Metazoa > Chordata > Actinopteri > Carangiformes > Rachycentridae > Rachycentron > Rachycentron canadum. Next base: position 22,474,625 of record CM076654.1, read on the forward strand.
CTTCACTGCCTTATGGTTTTATTTTAATCATATTTCTGACTCCTTATGTAAATAATGAGTTTTACTCTGTAAGGGAACAGGAAAACACTGACCCCTCCACCATCAAAGCTGCATACAGAAGTCTTCACATTTTGTCGATTGTATTGTGTGAAATACTTTTTATTTGACAAAGAAGAACAAAGCTATCGCTCAGTCACCTTTATGAGCTCTTTCACCTAAAACAAATAAAGAGGTTGTACAAACCAGGCAAAGTGTTAGTGTTATTAGGTTCACAAATAGTAGCTGGTGCTGGGGTGTGATCTGTGATGACTACAGGTCATACAGTATAATCTGAATGCTGAGTGGTGGTGTAGAATTACTTAAATTCAAGCAGACTGCACCTTTAATACTTTTGGGGTTGCTTTTTAGTACAGAGTTGTAGAGAAAACAGGCTTGATCACCAGAAATATAAAATAGTGACAGTATGGAAAGGCCTTGTGTATGTGTCCCTTCCTGTTTGGTATTTATTTTTTTTAGTTAAGTTGCATATCATATCTAATATTCTAATATGTCGTGATGAGTAAGTGGGGAACGTGAAACATGAATATCATCTTTATACTGGTAATGCCACAGACTGTAAATAAAGATGGACATAGCCACTGTGCTGTCACCTCCAGGTTTCTGAAGCTCAGAGTAAAACAGAAACTCAGGTTTGGAGTAATTGGAAGGTCTAATCCTCCCAGTTTACTGGAGGTTATTTTATGCTTTTAAGTGTTTAGTAACACACTTTTCAGACAGCTCAACAAACTAATGTAACATGCAAGTATCTACAGAAAGTCAAAAATCTTCCATTATCCCCTGAAATGAAAAAGCTATTGGCTACATGAAGCTGATAAATTATAACATCAAAGTGATTTTATTTCACTTACTATGATAATTGTGTTGCCTCTATATGTGTATTCTTTTAAACAAAACAAAAATCTACCAACTTGTATGTTGGCAGTAATAGCATAATGAAAAGCAGTAGACAACCAAGCAATATTTGGCCATCTACCTAATATTGTCCCCTTTTGCCACCAAAAACAGCCCTCACCCATCAAGGTATATATATATATAATATATATATACATATATGTATATGTATATATATATTAGACCTCTGAAGGTGTGCTGTGGTATGCGGCACCAAAATATTGGCAGTAGATCCTTAAAGCCTTGGCAGTTGGGAGGTGGGGTCACTGTGGATTGGACTTGTTTGTCCAGCACATCTCACAGATAATTGAGTGGATATAGATCTGGGGAACTTGGAAGCCAAGTCAACTCCTATAACTCATTGTTGTGTTCCTCAAACAATTCCAGCACCATTTTGCAGTGCTACAGGGGTGAAAGAGGCAATTGCTATTTAGAAATATGGTTTCCATAGGGGTATACTTGGTCAGCAATAATATTAAGGTAGGTGGTATGTGTCAAAGTACCATCCACATGAATGGTATGATCCAAGATTCCCCTGCTGAAAATTGGCCAAAGCTTAATACTACCTCTGCCAGCTTGTCTTCTTCCCATAGTGTATCCTGGTGCCATGTCTTCCCCAGGTATGCGACTTCTGGTAGTGGACAGGGGTCAACATGGGCAATGGTCTGTTATGCAGTTCCATATATAACAAACTGCGATGCACTGTGTGTTTTCACACCTTTCTATCAGAACCAGCATTAACTTTTTCTTAGCAATTTGAGCTACAGTAGCTCCTCTGTTGGATTGGACCACATGGGCCAGCCTCCACTCCCTCTGGCTACCCATGACCCTGACCACGTTCACAGATTCATTCCTTGGACCACTTTTGGTGGATACTGACCACTGCAGACCAGTAACATCCCACAAAAGCTGCAGTTTTTGAAATGCCCAGAATGACCCAGTCATCCCAGGCCCTGGTCAAAGTTGCTCAGATCCTTACACTTTCCCGTTTTTCCTGCTTTCAACACCACATCAACTTTGAGGACAAAACAAAGTTTTTCAACGAGAGACGAGCCAATGTTATTCACTTCACCTGCCACTGGTCAAAATGTTATGGCTGACTGGTGTGCAATCATGCATTGTGCTCATGGTGAAAGACAGAAAAAACGGTGAGAAGAAAATTACCCAAGTAGTATCTGAAAATGTTTTTTAACTTTACTGATGAGCTCACAATGTAGTCCTCGACATCGAAGTACCTGAACAACAACAACAACAACAAAGAGAGAGGAAGCAGATAGCCATTTGTGAAGCTATTTTATTAGACTGTTTTTTAAAGTGGGGGGGGAGACATTGTCTTCAACAGCGGGAACACCGAAGACAAAAACAGAGGAGGCTGAAAAAGATGACTTTGTTTGTTTACTTGCTAATGGCTGCTAGCTATTAGCTGCTAGCTGCTATTGCTAGCTCACTGGTTTGAAACAGTCATAGTTGATTAGCCAGTCAGAAGGAGACTGCCTTACATTCCAGTACGGTCACTCAGTCTACTCGGCTAGAAACACTTCGACTTAAGACAAGACTTCACATGAAACATTCACTTTTAAGAAAGTGGTTTTGGCAAATTAAGTCATTGATGGCGCTTGAAAAAAGCCTCAGACAGGACAATAAAGCAGAACAGAAGAGTGTTATCCATCATGACTGTCATTCAGTTTGAAATATCAAGGTGAGTAGCTGGCTTTTAATTAAGTGCAGCATGTATTTTAATCATCAGTGATGCATGGACACACTGGTCTGTAAAAAAGAGGCTCTGACTGGGCTGTCACACACTGACAGACTGAACATGATATCCAGAAATGGGGATGTGATGTTTGTTTAGTATTTATTAATCTCTCCACCAAACCGCAAGTCAAATTGGTGTTGTTGAATCAGAGATGACTGATAATGATGACAGAAGAATTACATGTCTGGCAGTCTTATCAGGCAGCCAAGTATATCCCATGTCAGTTGTTTGTGCCGACGGCAGGCTCAGTCAGAACTATCAAAGTATTTATGCTGTCACGTCTCAACAGAAAATCACCTACCAATCCTGCCTCGTTTTCTCTCCAGCATAATAATCCCTGATTTCAATGTGCATCGCATCTTGAGGTTTTGTGGGCATTTACTCAGCAGAAGGGTGTAATATCAACATGGTGGGAGGAAAGAAGAATACAAGAGCTATAACACATTCCTCACCAGTAATTTACCCCTGACAGGTGATAGGTAATTTTCATGTCCATCCAGAGGTGGACCAGAGCTATGATTAAGACAGACCATAAGGACTGTGTGTAATACCTGCTTTCCTGGCCTCATTCCTCAAATCCATTTGATTATCATTGATCATTGACTATGTCATAGAAGCAGTCTAAACAATTTTAAATTTTAATTATGTTCTACTCTAAAGCTCATGTCAGTACTCCTGTATGGTGTCGGTACATCTCTCTTCTAGTTGTAGGTTGTACCTTATATTTGCATCTCAGTCAACAACAAAAACTCAAGTCAGCACTGCCTTACGTACATTCACACATATTGAACATAAAGTACAAATTTAGGGTCAGTGTTCTTTATCATTAACTCTCACATTGTTCAAACATTAGCTCTCACTCACTTGGATTACTGATCAGCAGTGTGGATAAGAAAAATTAAGATTTGGAAAAACAACAGCTAGTCCAGAATGGAGCCGCAAAGCTGGATCAGAACTGTACCAGCTGAATGCACAGAAACTTATGTAATGGTGTGGGACAAGTTGGTTATTTATAACTTTCATTAATTTAAAACTCAAGTTTGAAAACAACCTCCAGAACCCGAAACAGAAAAAAGGGTTTCCTGAAAAAATGTTCAGTAAAACCTATATTACTCAGCAGGTAGAAGCAGAAGCAGATAGAGACATAAAAAACACATGAAACCTTAAACCTCTAACTTATATTGTAAATCACTAGCTTTGCTTTGTAAACTTTATATGGCTGGAAAAACAAACACATTTGTGAACTTGTCACAGCCCCGCTCCAGGATTTTCCAGTGTTTCCTGTGTTTGTTTTCCCTGCCTGTCTTTCCTTGTGCCTCCTCCCCCTTGTCTTTATGTGAGTGTGTGTTTCTCAGCAGTTGCATGGTGCAGCACTGGTTACCTGTCTCACCTATTTCTCATCACACAGTTAACCCAGTATAAGAACCCCGGTCCTCTGCCAGATTGTTTTACTTTCCATGTGGTAACACTCCAGACCACTTAAAAACTTTTTAGTCTCTATTGGACTGTTTCTGGCTCTCTAGGACAAACCTTACCTGAATATCTCTGTTCTTCAGCTCTTGTCTCTTACAGTGCTGCTGCCTGCTCCTGCTGAAACTACCTGTCGAACTGCTATTAACCAACAACACCTCTCAGTAATCTGGCCTGACTTTGAAGATTCAGGTGCAATATGCCAGGCTTTAGCTGGCCAAGGCATCCAAGTGTGACAAGATAAAAGGACATGATTGAAAATCTAAATTTTGAAAGATTACATAAGCCCACACAACAATATAACTACATACCAAAGTCTATTAAATAATGGAGAAGCCTTTTTTTTTACTGAGCTCCAGCCGCCCCCTGCCCCCCTCACCAGCTTGTTACACTTTACCTGCTCTCTGGGGAGGATGGGCAAGTTATCTCACATGACCCCAGAAAAGACGCCGTATCTTTCATCATGTCAAAATGACCAAAGCTCTCTGGTGCCCAGGGAAGAAAGGAAGAGGAGGAAAAACGAGAAAAAGACAGAGGTACAGTAAAGTAATGTGATGAAATGAATAGTTTTTTGCACTGGTTACCGTTGTTGGAGTGTTAACTTGCTAGTTTACTTTTGAATGATAGTAACATGGTTTCCTAATCAATAAATAACTAGAGTTAACATCAGTTAATATTACTCCCACCTTAAATTCATCATTAACTTTCCCATATCTTTCATATGCTATTTAATTCACTGCACTTTACTGCTTCTTTGCACTTCGGTTAGATGCTAAACAGCATTTCATTGTAATGACAATGAAGTTAAATCTCATCTAATTTCCATTATTAGTCCTACTAATAATTATTTAATAATTTTAATGGTTTGTCATGGTTTTTATTTTGTGGGTCATTTCCTGTTTAAAATAAATGCAAAGACAAAGCTATGCAGTTTCTGTGTAAGTGTAGGAACATTGGTAGTGAAATGCAATGTAAGAGGAGTGCCAGCTAAAATCTTTCCAAGGGCAGGGCTTGTACTGTATGGACACAACTCCTGCACCTCTGCTACAGCTCTGCTTTCGTCATGTTGGGCTATCAGTCTCCCTACTCAACCCATCTCCAAATCTACATAATGCTATAGAATTTATTCATTTACAAGAGATAAAACCCATGTTGGCTGCAGAACGCAACTGAAAATTTATGCACCATTTTTATAGTCATTGCCCCTCCTTCTTTGGTGGACTTTTCCACCTACCTTTCTACAAAAGTACCTTGCCAAGGGCACCAATTGGTAAGGGCCAGCACTGTAAACCAAAATAATGATATCATGCTTTCCAAATTTTGGCTTGTAAGCCAGGTATTACACATTTTGAACCAGTTTCTGTGGAAATTTCCACTCAAGGCCTGTACGGATTTGTGCTGACAAGGCCTTTTTTGCTGACACCAATTTTTGTCTGGATCCTCAAACCATTTTTTAAAAAAAACGTTATTTTTTCTAGCTAACATGTTACAAATTTCTTTTAGCAAAGCAGGTAAATAAAATTCTCTAAGCACGTGAATCTAACTTGAGTGTAGCTGATTAATTGAGATACATTTATACTATAAATATATTAAAATGTGATTCAACTTGTTGGTTAATAAACCTGAATTGACGATTGATCTGCCTGGTTTTCTCAAGAGACAAAGAGCATGTTAAACAAGCAACCACAGGTGGAGAGGTTTATTTGTAATTCAAAATTAAGAAGTTAGGCCACAATACTCACAAAATCATCTTATAGTAAAGTGCATTAGCTCGCTGAATTTTTACACTGGATACACGAACAAAAATATTTTTGTAAACGTTTTCAACTGTAATGAATTGCAAAATGAAATCCAAATCTACTTGCAGTTACTACTTACTGTCTTTTTCTTTTTCATCTCTGGCACTACAATGAGCCTGCACTCTTGCGCGATCTGATCCTGCGCTGCTCCTAAAGTGACAGCGCACTTTATGATGGGGAAGGCGCAGCTCTAAATGTGACAATATTATTTAATGAAACTGTAATAATTTCACATTAGGGTCATATAACACTATTTAAACAGTTATTTTAACACCCTACACCCATTGTTCACCTGGCTACATGTGTTGGGACCAGCTTATTCCAGATGGGGAAGACTACATATTCCACAGACAAAGGAAGGCTATGGAGAACATCATCTCCCACACCATTCTCCACTTTTCGCAACTCAACATGAGGTCCCCCAGAAATCTCACTGACCATTGAGAGATGGTCACTGTAATATGTGACCCAAGGTGTGAACAGATAACTTTGTTTTCTCTCTTTTCGTTTGGGCTCTATCATGAGAGAGCAACAAGACTCCCAGCACCTGGTTAGCACTGCTGCTGTCTGGAAGATCAGCTCTCTGCTGGCCTGCTCACAGTTGACTCTTCCAGCAGCAGCGACGCGAGTGCCAGCTTTAAGGAACCGAGAGTGAACAAGCTTAACTCCCAGTGGCCACGACACAAAGTCTGATAAAGAACAAAGGAGCAACCAGTGACCTCCTCTGCAGACTTAACTCAACCAGGAGTCCAAATCACAGTTTTTTAAGAACACAACACTGGAAAGGACCTTTCCACTTTTTTTTCCAAGGACTGGGGAAAGTTGAGTGGGCATAACTTTAACTAGCACGGCATAGCACAGCATGGCTAAGCACAGGATTGTTTACTTCATATGCATGTACTACTTCATGTTCATGTAAGTAATCAATTTGAGACAATTGGCTATATTTTGATGTTTGATATTTTGATGTTATATCGTATTTTTAATATTAATATTTTATTAATTTCTCATAGCCGATGATTGATGCTCCAACACAGTAATAACTGCTGTAATCATCTTCAATATCTCTCCTCTCACTCAGGTCATCTGCCATTGTCTGAGCAATGACTTCAACAAAAACAAAAAAACAAAATACATTTTTGTTGGATGGTCAGAAGTCCAGGTTTGGGCCAGATTCTAAGTCTGGACATCTTCACCAATACTACAACAGTGTTGCACACCTATTGGAGTCTTCATTAAAAGTAAAAAGTAAAAAATGTGCCAGCGATGCTTTAAGGAGGTTCTTTGCAGCCCCACCAAGTAGATAAGATCAGACTGCCATACTTTAATGGTGCCATCTGAGAAGTGGGCATGGATTCCAAAAGTTTGGACCTTGATAATGTCAACAAGTACTCAAGTAGACATGGATGTATCTGGCTGTTCAATCCATCTCACGACTGCAACATGGGTGCAAGTGGCAAGCCTCTGTGATGCCACCCATTGGTTTGTGAACTGTCAGTTTGAAGCCGCTGCTTTGTAATTTGGCTGTTACCATTGTGGTTTTTTGAAAAAAACATATAAGAAAAACATTTACTAAGGTAATAAATCAAGTGACACATAGGGCGCTTTTCTCATAAACTTCTATACAAACTGACTTCTTTTTGCAACCATTGGAAATATAACATTGGCTTCACGTTACAGCCCTGGAACCTATGTCCACTTTCTATGTAAGGGTGATGCATGGGAGCAGATGATCACAATTGCTCATCGTATTCCAGGCTTCATGTGGTTTGAACAGAGGAAATCTCAAGTGAAGCACAGTGTTTTTACAACTCAGATGGCTGAGGCGGCAGCAGTTATGAACACCAGGTCTCTCATTTCACTGTCAACACATTGTTGACAATCCCCTCATGTCCTCTCTTTTACAAACAAGAGTGGTTCCACTCCTCCAGGAATCTTTGAGGAAGCAGACCTTTTCAAAGAGCAATGAAAGCAGATTAAACGCCTGAAGGATTAGTATTTGAGGAGTATCTCAAAATGATGCAACTTTGTCACAAGTGGGAAGGGAAGAAGCCAATTGTCTTAGAAGGGGGACAAGGCAAAGAGGAGGATTTGGACCATGGTCATGCAGGAGCTGATGTGTTACAGATCTCACTGTGACTCTCCAACCCATCTGTAGTATGTCAAGGGATTATTGTCTGTATAGATGGTAAAATATGTGGTCAAAATATGTGGCATACTACAGGTAATCCCTAAACTTCTCATAGAAGTCCCACTTTAGCACGAGAGACTCTAACTTGCCTGAATGGAGAAGCTGGTGAGAGGCTACCTTAGTCATATACTATTACTATTACTATTATCCCACTCTATCCCTGTCTCTAAAGGACGGCTCAAAAACCTTTAAACCTTAAACTCCATTTAACATTTCTGACCATACATTTGTAGGTGTCACAGATGGAATGGTGCACAAGGATTAGGTGGACTAGACTAGACTTTCTTTCATCAGACTTTCTTTCATCAGACATAGTCCTGCTTTTATCTTCTGTGTTATTGATAAGGACATTTATGTTCCTTAATTCAAATTCAGCAAATTTTATTTGTGTAGAACCTTTCATACAGATAAGTGTAGTGAAATGAGGACAAGTGAGGTAAGCTGACAGTGAGAAACAATCAAAAGAAACAATAAAAAAATAAAATGAAAAATGTATTATATTAGCTAAAAAGTTGCTTCACCAAAAGCTTTAGTCCTGCATTTTGGAACAGTTAACAGATTTGTACCCGAGGACCTAAAGAATCGTACTGGTTCATACAGTGTGAGCACATTGGACATATATGTGCAAGACCATGCTCATGCTTTAAAAACAAGTAAAAGAATTTTAAAATCAGTGTAATCTGACTGGTAACCAATGTAGGGACTTTAAAACTGGTGTAATGTGTTCTCTCCTCCTGGTCTTGGTCAACTCTGGAGCTACAGAATTCTAAATCGGTTGAAACTGATGTATAATATTTTTGGGAGACCAGATATGATTACAGTAGTCAAGTCTGCTGCATATAGAAGCAGGCATCAGTTTCTCGGTGTCACTCAGATGGAGAAATGGTTGCACTTTGGAAATATTTTTTAGATGATTTGGAAACAGGTCCAAAATGAGCTTTAAGATTAAAGATCACCCCAAGATTTTTAGCTTGTTTGCTTGGGGTGAGTACAAATTTAATTTTGCAACCCATTTCTCCCTTTGCGCATTAGACTCTATGATTAAAATTTCAGATATGTCCTGGTTGAACGGTAAAATGTTTTGTGACATCCAGACATTAATATCTAAAATGCATTTAAAAAGGGGGCCAAAGTCTTGTGTCATCAGGAGACATGGCAACATGTGTCAGTTATGTGTCATCAGCATAACTATGGAAGAAATGCCACGTCTCCTGATGACATCAGAACTTATATAGAAGTGGCCCCAAAACCAATCTTGGTGCTGATCAGGTGATCAGTGGTATTAAAAAGCACTCAGGGGTTGTGTATGTTAGAATTTATTAGGTTAGGGATATCCACATGTTAATGTTGCTCAAATGTTGGTTTTAGGTTTTTGGCCTATCATATGTCAACCAGATATGACTCATATGAATATGGATTCAATTTCCCCCAATTTCCCCCAATGTAGAATGAAAAATACACTTTATATTTGAGAATGCACACTAAGCAGTGCAGCAGTATCAGCCAGGACACAGCAATGATTGGTTGTTATACTTTTCAGTTTACAAAACCAACTGTTAAAAGCATGAGGTAAGATATCTCTCATCCATGGCACTACCGGCCTTTAAACCGATGACCTTTTAAAAAATAGAACTGAGACAGGAAGAGGGGGGACCGAAGATAAATCCCAGAGATTCAGAGGTAAATATTGGTCCAGGACAGAATTCAGTAGGTAAGTATTTCACAATCATTGGTGTATTACTGTATTTTTTACTTTAACCAGGGTCTATTTGCACTTAAACATGTTTAGTTTGAAAAAGAAGGTACTGCTATGAGCCATTATGCTCATAGCAGCTATTATGTTCGCCATGTGTAGATGTGATGTTAGCAAGCTATGTTAACATTGCAAGCCAGTTAATATGTTGCTAATATATTAAAACTATTCATTGTTCATTTTGTTAAACACAAATCTATTTTATAATTTGTTGTTCGGTGCCATGTAGCTGCACATTCACTGCTGCCTCGGCGTACACACTAGACGTTCTCGACTGGCTATTGGAGATAAGTTGTTGAGAGTTGACACAGATTTGAGATGTGGCCCTCATGTAGTAGTAGTAGTACAGTAGTTTTCATTAACATTAATGAATTGTCTGGGTGAGAGAGGGAATAGACTGGGCTGAGGGAGAGAGGCTGAGGTGATTCTGTGTGGCTGTCAGCTCCCTCACATCTGTCTTCCCAGCGGACCACGTTCAACTCACATTCGGTTCAGTCATGTGGCTTAACTTTAATGTGTTTGCATCATTATCAGTGTTTAAACACTGAGGCAGCAATTCATTGTTGCTGACTGGGTCTATGTGAACTGTCTGAAAACTTCAAAGAAAAGATGTCAAATCCAGAGAAATCCAAATATTTCAAATAGTTGTGCAATTACTAATTATTATTACAGCTGAATGGAGTACAGCAGCTGATTGGGTTCAAGACCACAGTTCCCATTAGTCCAGTTATAAAGAGTAAGCAGTCGGCAGAAGATAGCAGGAATCTAGTCTGGGTTTATTGAGAGATACACTATTATATAGCTTTAGGCAAAGAATACCGACAAAAACCACAGAGCAAAAACTGCACAACATGGAGCCAGGTGACTGGATTGTGGTTAAGGACCTATGGCGGAAGAACTGGAAAGCATGCTGCTGGAACAGGCAACCTGGATCCACTCCAGCCACTGCAAACAAGTTCCTGAGCTCAAGGTGGACACCTCATCAAGCATGCATCAGTAAGTGAGCCGATGCTTTCCCCCACCTTGTGTTTGTGAGGGAACGGGGAGTGTGAATCACAATAGGCCCACGTGTTTCTCAAATTCACGAAGAGGCAGCACACTGATTACAGGGGTGGGCCTAAGTCACACTGCTGAGGCAATGATGCAGAAGACCATACAGTGGCGCTGGAAGGGTGGCAAATGCAGAGGGGTTTGCAGCATACTAGCATACTAGGACCATAGAGGACATGACTGAGGACATCAACAAGTGCAATATCAGCATCACTGACCATGGGGGTTCCACTGCAAGAGGAGTCCACCAATCCTTCATGACAATGAACCCTACACTGGCCAAGGTATCCGGAACGTGGCCCTGTAAAACAGACTGGCAATGTATGCCAGCCAAGGAGGAGAGTGCCACATCATCGGAACTGACTACTGGACCTAGATTAGAGACAATATGACTCATGTTGTCACACATCTCAATATTTGCTGCATGACGAAAGAAACAACAGACAAACTGACTCCAAAGGTTGGAGCCTGTGGTCATGGCTGACTGAGGGAGGATAGAAAGTGACATTGATGCCTCTGATAGTTTTCCTAGCAATTTTTGCTGTTCTAATTTGTTGTGCTAGTCCTTGAATTAAAGCCTTGATCACTTCTTACATTAGATAGAATGAAGTAAACCTGCATTCTATTCTAGGCACTTTAGTGTTGACTTCACTTTCAGACCATTTTTATAGTCTATGGGGTGGCACCTTGACTTGAGCAAGCTTTTTGATAATGCTTAGCTCAGTGGCCAGCAGGTCAGACTATGGCTGTACATTGATAACAATGCTGTCCTCTTTGCAGTTATGTGGGTGCTATGTCCCTAAATAAATCGATATTAAAACACTACTTTCATTTTACACATTTATACATACATGTAGTTATTTAGGTGTTTAGAAATGTTTTTAATCAGTGGAATCCTTTTACACAGGATACAAGTGATGTTCATCTGAAAAGGGCAGCAGTCTTCAAGGCACTTTGCCTCTAGATCGGTGAGGATGACAGACATGTAATCCACGAGTATATGGCAAATTAGTGTAATTTCTTTTTGATGAGTCCGTGACTATATTTAAGATTCTAAAGTCACTTGCCTTTTAGTTTAAAATAATACTGTGAATAATATTGTGTTGTCACAGGGCAAAACATTTGACAAGTAAGAGCGTTTCTAATGCTGCTTGATCTGTGTAAGTAAAACAGGACTACTTGGGTAACAGTCATATGAAAAAGGCACAAAATTGTTTGCTTTTTCAACATATTTGAACAAGCAAACACTTGATCCTCCTAAATGTAAACAGTAAAGGTGATTTACTCAACAAATAAAAAAATCCTTTTTTTTTTTTTTTTTATATGATTGTACAGAGCTGATATTATAATTAAGGACAGAGTAAGCTTCATGTCACCAGTCACAACACATGTTTCGTTCCTGTTGCTTATATGATGGATGCCTCACCAGCACAGAACTTTTTCATATGACTGTGAGGGTCTGTCTAAATCACAACTTAGTCATCAATTCACCTAATATCTTATGTCATGACGGTAAGCTTTAAATTACAAATATATACAGACCTAAAAAAGGTAGTTACAATGAATAACACACATCATATATATAATCACATACCTTCACAACAAGTTCATACTTTTTGTAACCACAAAGAAGTTCACTTCTGCCTAAACGCACATCACATATAAAGATACACACCTCTACATTTGATCATCTCACTTAAGGATCTGCCAAGTACACTGTATCCCTACCTGGTCACCTGTTAAACCATCACATCAGCAAAACAATAGACTTCTAACTGAGGGCAACAAAGACCATTGAACATTTCATGAACTGAAAACAAAGTGTGGTAAAAAGTATTGCCTCTGACAAATATACAGTGTCAAAAATATGAAATACAAATTCCAGTAGAAGTGCCTCTGTAACATACTCAAGTCCAGGATACTTGTACATCTACTTGGTTACATTCCTCTGCTACATTTCAAGAGGAATCACCCGTATGTCCTACAAAGCTTAATTTTTAAACTGCATATCCACACTGTAGTGACAAAACTTTTCCTCAGACATGTTTAGCACTGGCCACGGGTCTGACTTGCATCACCTAAATGGGCTACTGGGTGTGAATGCTGCAGGGGGCATTGACCCCATTCATACCTGCTTGCAGATCCTCTCTCCTTTTACCTGTACTTCTTTTGTAAAAACCACAAGCAAGTAGCTTTGTATTTGTTTTGTGCCATTGTGAATATTAAAGTAGTGCTTTGTCAATTAATTATTGTTGCACAGTTTCACAGTCTTTACATAAAAGTGAGAACCTTTTGTGTGTGTGTGTGTGTGTGTGTGTGTGTGTGTGTGTGTGTGTGTGTGCATGAGGTAAAAACTATGTACTAGGCAAAAAAACAAAAAAAAAACTAAACTAAACTGTACACAAGCAATTCCCTTTTTCTTTTTCACCTTCCCTCATGAAGCATTGGACCATTGATTCTTTGTTAATGCAGAAAACACTGCTGCCTGCAAGGAACAAGTCACAGGAGATGAAATGTGATTAATGATTAACTGGAGTAGCAGGATGTCTCATGTACTTGAACTGATTCTCTACAGATCTGTGTTTCACAGTTTCTCATTTCTCAACCTGTTGTACCAGATACAAACTTTGACAAAACAAACGGCGTCTTATCATTTAGTGGCAGAGTCTCAGGTTTTTTTTATAAACGATTCTCACAGTGCGTTGATTCCCATTAAAGTAAGAGTTAATATTCAAGGTGATTACAAACGTTATAAACCAACATAAGCGGCCTTTATGCAGTTTGGTAGGTTTGTGCTGAGATAAGAGTGTTTGTTCTCGGACAACCAAGTGTTTGCTCAGATAGAAAAAAAATGTATTACTTGACATGTTACAAGTGACACAAAGAACCCAAAACTAAACATGAATTTCACTTGTTGTCAACATGACTTCTTGTCATGTCTCACAAAAAAAAAAAAATAAATAAACCCATGAGACTGGGAGGTTAAGTAAGGAAGTAAGGAAGTTAAAGCCAAACATTATGAAGAGTTTATCATGACTTTGTCAATGGATCAATTTATGAATCAATATATAATTGTAATTAATTAATTCATGTTTTATACAGAGCATAACAGCCACAGACAGTTTGGTGGTTATGCTTTAAGTATAAGATAGACTGTAAATAATCTCTCCTACAATGCTTTCCAGCTTCTCCCGGGGGATTACAAGGCATCCCCAGGCCAGATGGGATATGTAATCCCTCCAGCAAGTGAGTCTGAGTCAACCCAGGGGGTCTCCCAGGGGTCTCCTCCCAGTTGGACATGCCCTGAGAGGTTCATGAGGAGGGCTTCCTTATCAGATGTCCGTGAGCTAGTTGAGGTGATGTGAAGGAGCAGTGGTTCTCCTCCGAGTTCCCTCCGGATGTCTTAGCTCCTAACCCTATCTCTAAGGCTGAGCCCAGCCACCATACAGAAGAAAACCATTTCAGCAGCTTGATCTCATTCTTTCACCCACTACCCATATTTCATGACCATAGGTGAGTGTTGGAATGAAGATCAACTCATCTATCAAGAGCTTTGCCTTGCGGCTCAACTCCCTCTTCACTACAATGGTCTGGTACAAGATTTGAATTACTGCTGATGCTGTCATTTTATCCTCACTCATGAACAAGACCTCCTTCACTTGGTACAGTACCTCACTCCCTCAGAACCATGGCCTTAGAATTGGAGGCGCAGACTCTCATCCAAGCTGTTTCACACTCGGCGTCCAAATGCGCACTGGAGGCCATGCTATGATGAGGCAACAGTACCACATAGTCTCAGAAGAGAAAATATGCAATCCCTAGGTTCCCAAATGGGACATGAATATCACAGACAGGATGAGAGGCAAGGGACAACTCATTAAAAACTTGTTTGAATTTGTGCTAAGAATGCAGACACACTTTGGTTATACAAAGACAGGATGGCTCATAACGATGGGCTTGGTACCCCATCTACCTGTAGTACCCCCTACAGAGCCCCCTGCGGGACACAGTCATAAGCCTTCTCCAAGTCCACAAAACACCCATAGACTGGCTTGTTTTTAACTTAATATTATGGTTAATATTATTTATTTATTTCATTTATCTTTTGCTGTTATTTTATTATTATTCATTCTCATTTTACATTCATGTTACTTTTATGTTCTAATGCAAAGTACTTGATTCAGGTTTTCTTCGTTGTAAAGCACTTTGTGCTGCATTGTTGTGGAAAGGTGCTATACAAATAAAGTCTATTATTAATTATTATTATTATTATTACCACTTACTGTACTGAGACCTTTTAATTTAATCAATGTTATTCACTTCATTTTGTGAGTGGTCATAATGGTTAGAAAATAATTCAGTTATTGATTATTCTTTAAGTCCACTGATAAACGTATAAAGGTTTTTATGAGAAAAACAGTAAAGTTTGAGAATTTTTTTCTTCATTTTTCTCCATAATGTTATGCTTAAGATACAAAATACAGACGAGCTTCATTCAGCAAATAGGATTGATTATTTCATTTCATGAGGGAAAAGAAATCCTGTGGCGAAACATGACTGCCTGATCCTAATACCATGATGTACCATCTTAAGGCTCTACGATCTTTTTAATGTATTCTCCTCTGTGGCCGGGGCCTGAAAGGGAATAGGAAAGAGGAGAGCTGAATGGATTCCATTAATTTAATTGAAGCAAGCCCTGACAAGAGATAAAACATCTTGGGCCCACATCTCTTCAGGGTTGGCGCTGGGCTTCATAGTAAACAAGCTGTGATCCGTAAACAAAGCCTAGAGAGCACCACCACACTCTACAGAGACTTCAAGGCCATGGAATATGTCAGAGATGGGCTTGAATGTACACTGAAGTGCACTCCCTCCTTCCTTTCCTGCCCCCCTCCCCAACTTCAGTATTCAAGCTGCATTCTAACCATTGTGCCTCTGGTTGTGGATATTTTGATGCTGGTAGCTAACTATTTCAGTGACAATACCTGCAGTGGATCAAGCAGAAAGGGAGACATCCACTCAAACAAGGGCACTGAAATATGGATAGCATTGTTGAATTCTAGAGATAAGAATCATTTCCACTTTGATGTTTCCCTGTCAGATAGTATAAACCTACACAATAATCCACTGCAAGTTAATGAACAGCATTTTACACACAGGCTCCAAGACAAATATGTTGACTAATTTCACAAATTTTCCTTTCATTGAGGGGAAAGAAAGAAAGAAAGAAAGAAAGAAAGAAAGAAAGAAAGAAAGAAAGAAAGAAAGAAAGTAAGAAAGAGGTTTGTGCTGTGTCTGCCATCTATACTGGTAAAACACTATACTAGTGGAAAACAGCATAACTGTGAATCCAGCCCACTGGTGTTGAAAGCTAAGGGCTGTGAATGGGGGATGCTGAGTATTGAGCGTGTAAAGCATATGTTGTTTGGCCACTCAAAAAGCAACTGGTATTTGGATATGTCACATTCTTCCCTGAATTGTTCCTCGGCAGGCATTGGTCTTTCATTCAGGTTGAATAGTAACACAAAACCTAGCAGAATCCATTAAAGGAGGAATAGCTTTATCTCTGGAACAGTGAGACTAGAAGGCTCGGACAATACAAGCCATCTACCACAAACTGGGTTTGCATGGACTACAATGTGGCTTATGAACAGAATGCCAAGGTTACAGCCTCTTTCCACATCTTTGCTTCTGCTGCTCTCCATGCAGCTCAACTGCATTGTAGTGTGAATGTGGGCCCACCACACCCTAAAACTGACACACCGGTGCAGCATCTGTAAGTCTGGCACTGATTTTATGTGGTTATTTCATTTTATAGTTATTGAGATAAAAAAGAAAAATTTCGGATTAGATTTTCCCATTCTTGCTGCGCTGAGATCAGTGAGTTTGTACCATCGTAACTGAAGAGATGAGGCTGAAGAAAGTTCTGATGTGGTGAGAGGAAATGGGCGATGTTGTCATGTGTCACATGTTGTCATGTGACACATGAGAGAGGATTGCAAAGATGAGTCCTCCACCTAATCCACATCAAGAGCAGCATCTCTGACCCCTTAAGTTCATTACTTAAGTTCATTAGAATACAGGATTAAGGCATTCTACACTGGCTTCGCTTTTCAGACCTGGAGTCTACAACATTTTTTTTTTTTTATATAGTCAATGGTAGAGCAGCAGAGTCACACACAAAATAAGACATGAAAATGCCTTGTTCATGGTTCAGTTGTACTAAAGCAGACTTAAAGTAGTTGGCTTTGTCTTGTGAAGTCACAGCGACCCTTGATCTTTGATCATCAAGTTCTAATCAGTCCATCCTTGAGTCCAAGTGAATGTTTGTGCTCCAAAGGTGTTACTGAGAGATCAGGTTCAAGGAATAAGACAAACAACATGAAAGCACAACACCTCTGGCTCGCTGGTGTGGAGGCATGAAAAATTGGGACACAAATCATTAAAGATTTATCAAATCATAACCTAGTAAATTCAAGGAATACATACAAAATAGTTGTTTTCTGCAACATTATTGTTTAAAATCTTGTAAACAAAACCTTTAACTTCTCCACATTTGTCTAATATTGTCTTTTCCTTGCCTGTAAAACACAATGTTCTGCTGCCTGTGGATATGTTTGTGATTGGTGACATGTCGCAAACCTTACCCCTTTAATGTGAACAAGCTCAGGAAAGTCTGGGTTGACTTACAGAGTTGATAACTACCGTCATGTGACTGCGGTTACCTCAGTGAAGCCAGATAACAAAAAGATATCCATGTCATGGTGCAAACCTCTCTTCAGAGTCTGTTCATTATTTTGTACCCAAGTTAATCAATGAGCTAACTGCTAGCAAATTAGCCTACGTGCCAATAGGTTTTTAATAATGACATTAAAAGAAATCTAACAAGTTATATAATGCTTTACAACTTGTCTATTTACAGCTGTTACACACAGATTGGTACAGTGAAATAAAACTATACTGTTTCACAGTGTTCTGACAAATAATGTATATGGACCTAAGAAGGTCTGTGAAATCAGAGTATAATGACATTGTACGATCGTTGCTGCTCAAGAGCTCTGAAAGTAACTTAAGAATATTGTGGTAAATCAATAATGAAATTATCTGATCTGTTTTACCGTCCACCTATGCTGGTCTTATGTCAGATATATATCACAGTGTTTAACCCAAGTTGAAAAGTGGATTCTTGTTTTGGAGCAGCAACCAGTAAAAGAGAAGAAGACGCAACACAATCCAGGCGCGTGTTTAGATGGTAAACTCTGAATAGTTCATGTGTTGCAACTGAGTGATCTGAGATAGTCTGCACCATCTCCGCAAAGCACTTTACTTCATAATGTGCGTCTTCTCTTTTTGTATTACCTCATTAGAACCCAGCCCCTCACCGTGCTGAATGTGACCTTGCAGAAGGAAACACTGACAGATCATATATCTCAGCTGAACTTTTGTTTATTTGCATTTAAGACCTGGGTAAGAGAAAGGTTGTTAGATTGAGGAATGCCTCACAGTGGCTTTATCAGCACCACACTGGATATTTTTGTGATAATCGTCCTACACACAAACAATGGAAATCCTTATCAGGAGAATTTCTTTAGACGCTGGAGCGATTATAATGTTTGTAAAGCTGCATACACAGTATATCCAAAAGATAACATTTACATATCTATCACCAGTATAAACACTTATGAAGCACAAAGGATTATTCTTGTTCAATGCAACATGTTTTTAATCAGCTCTGACGTCTGATATCATCTGAGAACGCCAGCCTTCTGCTATTTGCTCTTTGGTAACACTGTTTATTTTCCCACATTGAAGCCCTTGATTACAATTACACAGCAGTGTGACGTGTGTGTGTGTGTGCGCGCGTGTGTGTGTGTGTGTGTGCGCGTGTGTGTATGTGTGTGTCTGAAGTGGTTATGCAGGTTATAGCCGGTTACAATGATCTTTGTTTTAGAACTGTATGAGCACACTTGCAACCTGGAGCCATAGGCTGTCATGAAAAAAAAAAAGTCTTAACGTCCAACTTTAGTCCTGTTGTCCGATCTCCACTGAATCAAACACTATATAGCGAGTGAGTGACCGGACAATCCAAAGACAGTAATTGTTTCTTTGAACCATGACAACCCGCAAACCTCCATGTTTATTATCGTAACCATGGCAATGAAGTTCCTCTAACTTAAAAGTAAGTACTTATTTTATCACTAAAGATGACCATTTCCTAAACCTAACTATAAGTGTATCCACTGCCTTTTTATCACTGTAATCACAGGTCATGTCAAAGGGTATAGACAAATGACTGGATGGTGGTCCAGGTTGGACGACTTTCTCAGAAGACATGTAAGCCAGGTTAAGAACTTCCTCAAAGGGCTTTATCCCCAACAATATCCCCAGTGAGAGTAAACAGTTCTTCTGGTGAGCATACACCATGTGGAAAAAAGTATTGGGCCATCTACTTATTACACCTACAGGAGCTTTTATGATTTCTAAATCCATAGGCATTAATATGGAGTTAGCCCCACCTTTGCAGCTATAACAGCTTCCACTCTTCTGGGAAGGCTTTTCTACAAGATTTTGGAGTGTGTCTGTGGGAATTTTTGCCCATTCATCCAGAAGAGGATTTGTGAGGTCAGACACTGATGTTGGATAAGAGGGCCTGACTCACAATCTCTATTCTAGTTCATCCCAAAGGTGTTTGATGGGGTTGAGGTCAGGTGTCTTCCTAAGTCATCTGTTGGTTCGGTAGAACGTCCTTGATACCAACTGAAATAGCCTTTCCAAACTAATCAAACAACCAGGTTTTTTCATTGCTACTGCTGCAGCTGTACCCCGCGCGATACCCCAGCTTCGGGAGACCCCCTAGCTAAGCGTGCCCAAAAAGACCTCCTCCTTCAGCTTGACAGGCACCTACAACCTACTGACTGCAACAGCTCCCCCCACCCCCCACATGTCCCCAGCCTCTACTCAGATGCATGAGACGTTTAGGTTCACTGGGTCTGCATAGCAGCCACCTTCAACTCACCAGCAGGTGGTGTCCAGTTGATAGCTCTGCTTGTTTTGTGAGTGTCAAAGACGTATGGTGCAGATCTGATGATAAGACCAAAGAGACAATCATCAATTATATAGGTACGTGGCCTATATAATTGATGATCGTCTCTTTGGTCTTATAATACAGTATACTTAGTACGTGCTAAGTATACCTACGAACTGACCTGTGTTTTTTATGGCAATGTCATGTCAAATGCTATGGACGATGACTAAATGGTGGTTCAGACTTCTTACATTTGTTTTACTTGGTAACTGCCACAGGTAAAATTCCAACAGTGGCCCAAACTGTAATTATGATGAAGAGGCTAATGTTGATTTTGAAACATTTTGAGTTTGTGCTCAATTAGTCAGAGGGACTATGGAAGTCCTGTACAGTTCTCCACTGCTCCCCCTGGATCAGGTGTGGAGAGCCTAATGATTTAATGCTTTGGGCTCTATTATTAAAAATGCAGTCACTAGATGGTTTGTTTAGATCCTCCTCCACAGTTGCATGGTGAGAAATTTACCCTAAACTAAGGCTGGAGGCTAGAGAAGGTTGAGAAACGCTGCAAGGTAAGAGGCGTATTCATGCCAGCATGGTGTTAGGTTTGTAGATAAACATTTTGGCTATGATGTAACCCTCATGATCAGACAGTGGCATGTACTTGATGCACATCAACTTTTATCTCAGGCTGATTGATCCTTCTATCAGGGCAAATCAAATTACAGCAGTGTGTCTTCACAAATGTTGAAAGAAGATGACTATCTGACAGGACGACACTGTCACAGATTCAGATCTGCAGCATTGTCATGTTACTCCCTGTCTTCAGAGCTTGCTACTCATTTTTCAAAGCAGACATGATGCTGGTGTTGTGAAAATACCCCCCCCACCCTAGCGTTTCACCTGTTGGCCATCTAATCAGATCCAACCATGCTGTGGCCCACACCTTGGCCCCGCTTTATCTGCTCATAAATCATCTGATAACCCCTTACTCAATCAGCCTCCATAACTGGATGAAAAGGAGAAACAGATCAGTAACACCTGAATGCTTGCGTGACCTTTATTTCTTGCTTAACATCTGTGTGTAGAGAGCATTGGGGAGAAGGAAACGCCAGCACTTGTGCTGATTGAGCTGAGATTGGATTCACAGCCAGAACAAAGAGGGAGCGATAGGGAGGCTGGGATGCATGTGGGTGTGTTGCCTGAATGTAGTTGTAGAACTACACTGTCCAGTATTTAAGCTTGTGTGAATTACACTGTAATACAGTGTGTGTTCTTGCGAGATAAAAGATGAGAAAACTTTATATTTGAGATTTAGATTTGAGCTAACTGGATCAAGACCAAGATATCAGTCCTAACTGGTCAAAAATTCAGATTCACGGTCACATTTTCTGTAAAAGCACAAGTAAAGAATTAATAGCATTTTTCAGCTTCCTTACATGACTCTCATATCTGCTGATTTTTGAGGGGTCTCAGTGGTGTCCCAACCTGTCAGGACTTGCCCAGCAATGGTGTTCAAGGAGAGGTAATCTGTAAAAGGACAGTGGCTTTGGGAAAGGTTATTAAAGCTTATTAAAATTGTTTGACCAAATTGTTATGACCAAAAACAAATACTATTCAAGAGTAAGTTGAAGCCGAGTAGACATGACCTTTATAAAGAATAACCATTTCATTATGCTGTATTATATATATATATATATACACACACACACACACACACACACACACACACACACACACACACACACACACACACACACACACAATATATATATATATGCACATAGAATTTTTATGACTAGTAAGGTAACTAAATTACACCTGCAAACAGAAAATCTTTACATAAAAAGTGGTGTTTAATTCTGTATTTCAAATTATAACTATCTGAAAACAGCTCAGTGTTGTTGTTGTCCACCCTGAAAGTAAACATATAAAGCTTCATGAGTAAATCTTAAATTCAGCTCTAGTCACAGGTTAACTTAAGATTCTTGATAAAAACAGGCTTCACTTTATGTTAGGATAAACTAATTAATGGAGTTGAAATTATTTGACAGGTCTCTGTCTTTAGTTGTCCCCTTTAGGGTATAAGACCATCATATAAATTCCATGGCTCTAACCGCTACAGTTACATGACAGTCACATAGTGCTGTTGTTGTCAGCCGCCACAGTAAAAGCTCTGGACATGGCCCAGGTTGCAAAACATGTTTGGGTTTGCCAAGTCTATCTAGCAGACCAGACTAGTTGACAGACTGTTTCTTCTTGTCACCATGCTCAGAGTTTCCCTATTGTTGCAAACATAAGCAGTGAAGTTCACTGGGAGGACTATAGAGTTTACTAGTCTTTCAATGTACACATGTTTGTCTTAATTATTGCTCCATCAAGCAGTTTACCTCTATCTCTTAGTATTATTATTATGTTTCCCTTGATTTTTATGGAGAACAAAGGCCGGCTTGAAGAACCTCTGGTCTGATTGAAAAGCAGTTGAAAAGCTGACTTGGGTCAGCTCTCTCCAACTTATTTAATCACCAGGAGTGCTGGGGGAAGACTGACTTTGATTAAGACCACCTCACCGATCAATAAAGTCCTTGAACTTGCATAAGTCAGTGCTGGCCAAACTCAATATTACTGATAACTGCCCCCATCACTCACACACATGCACATCCTCTGTCTGGCTTCCCCACCTGAATTAGTTCTCTATTGATGAATAGATATTTATGACCTCAGCTTTGAGGGTAAAAACAATTTTAGGGAATATTTCAGGATGAAAATGGACACAGTTGCATCTGAAATGCCCTCTGCTGGCCTCAACCAATGTCACAGTGAGACAGTGTTACTGCAGCTTGCCAGTATAAATATGTCCACAAACAGCTACAGAGCTGTGAAATTGCACAGAAAGAGGGGGGCAGCGTTTTCCATTAGTTTGACCCAGCTGAAATGACTTGGCCTCCATATAAAAGGTTGTGGATGAAGCAGAGGTTTGGGTCGGGTGGAGTATGCAGTTCTCTTTTTCTCTCTGCCACCTGTCCCAGATGTGCATCTTAAAACAAACAAGAGATTACTTTCATTGATTGAATGCAGATTGAATGAGTGCCCTGGCAAAAAATGTTGTGCGCTGTCAGAGGTGGCTCACCCTCATCATTGGTTAACACAGGCTGACAGATTCAATCTGTTTCAGCCTGCCCACAGGGGTGATAGAGTATATGCAATTCATACAAGAGCTGCAACAGACAAAAGCCAAGTATGGCAGAGCTAGTTTGGACCGTCCTACTGTAGCAGTTTGAACAACGGATAGTGATAGGGTTGACCCACTTCAAATAAGATGAAGAGAGTGTGTAATAACTTTGTTGGGAGAGAACCACTGCAGCTACAAAATCAGTGGGACACCTAAGGAGATACCTCAAGCTGCATCACACCAACACTAACGTAACTAGTGTCAGTAAGATGCTGTATAACATCATGTTGTTTTTAAAGCCATAATTAGGCTTTACTTAATGGTCAAGCCAGGTCAATTTTATTTATCTATAATCAAATCAAAACAGATCTCAGGGCACTTTTTATATAAATTGGGTCTTGACCTTTTCTTTATGATTTATTACAGAAATCCAGCATTTCTACCACAAGGAGGAGAAACTTTAAGTTAGAAACCTTGAACAGAACCAGACTCAGTGTCATGGCTCCAGCTGTGACCTAGTCAGTCCCTGGTTTTTTGCAAGCCTCCTCTATTTCTCTTTCTCATGGCCCCCCAACCCATTGTGTGTGTATGTGTGTATGTGTGTGGGCAGTATCTTCACTAGCGCCTGAGCTACCTGCACGGCTGGAAGTCATCAGCCGATTGTCCACCTGGCAGCACAAAGACGTCGACCCTCCAGACAGTTAGTGCCAGATTCTACCAGTCCTTTGGTAGTAACGCTTGGACGCTACTTTCCAGTAGATTCTTGTGACGCTGTGCTTCATGGGTTAAGTATTCCCTGTGTTGCTGTGTGATCCACTTATCCTCTGTGTTCCTTGCATCCAGTATTCCTGATCACTTGCTCCCTCATGGTCCACTCATCACTAGATCACCTCATCACCCTCCATGCCCACCAGCTCTCCTGCGGGGATGCTGATCCGCTCTGAAACCCCAGTCAAGCTGATTACACCTACCTTCCCCAGTCACAATTTCATATTAAATCACTGTTTAGCCACTACTCCTTTTGTCTGTGTCTGCTTTTGTGTTAAGTCAAAACAGACCAATCTGGCCAAAAATGGGCCCAGTAGACACAGACATCCTCTGCCAAACCCTAGCTTCTCAGGACGCCTGAGTGGCCGAACATGTCAAGGCCCTCTAAGGGCCATAGAGACTCAATTAATTCACTTGCTGTTTCACCTGCTGCCCCAACTCATTGGGGCTTGGGCAACCCAGGAACCTTTTGTCCCTACATACATGTAGGGACAAAAGGTAAGTAAGTATGTAGAGGATTTGAGGGCGTGTGAGTGGTTCTTGTTACAGTGTTCTCAAGCTTTCAAGCAGCAGCCCTCCATGTATCAGTCAAATGAAGCTAAAGTTTCTTTTATGACTAGCCTACTCAGGGAAAGCTGCCCAATGCAATGCAATCTCCCTTGTGCTCCTCCTACCCCTTATTCATGGCAGAAATTTTTGATCATGTGGTAAAGAACGTGCTAACCGCTTACTCACCCTTCACCAAGGCTCCCAATCTGTTGAATACGCTGTTGAATTTCACATTTCGGCTGCAGAGAGTGAGTGAGATGAATTGTTTCTACAGGGAACTTTTGTTCATGGGTTAGCGGAGCAGATTAAAGACGATATATATCAATAAGAGATGAAACTGATGTATCTTTTTATTTGCTAATGTTTTTGTCCATTTCTTTAGACAATCGTTCGAGGGAATGCTGTAGGGAGAGGGCTTAACCACTCACATGTTTCCATTCCCCTGCCTCTGCCTAAGTCCGGTCCCTGGGTGGGTTCTGGCCCATCAACCGCCTCACAGTCTTTAACCCTCTTTTTCACTTCCCCAGCTCCTGCTGAGCTCATGCAGCTGGGAAGAGCTCGGCTTACTTTGGCAGAGAGGTATAGACGGCTCCACAAAGGGTTGTGTCTCTACTCAAATAAATTCAAATTTATTTTATTTATATAGTGCCAAGGTTCGGTCATTGCTTCGTACAGCGGTGAGGAATCAGTGCACAAGTCTGTAGCCCAGTCAGCTAAATTGGCAAACTTTTTGCTGAGACTTTTTTTTTTTTTTTTTTTCAGACCAAGGACCACTAAAATGAAACTCATGGACCACCTAACTCCCAAACATCCATAAAACAAACAGGGCTACTACTTCAATATTATTGTGATGAGCTTTCATGGAAAAATGTCATGGAAATGTTTTATTTTTTGCATTTTGATATCTTTATTGGATAGGCCAGTGACTAAACAGTGTGTCAGGATAAATAGATTTGGAGTATTTCTACAACAATACTAGATATAGAACAACTGGTACGTTAAACTGTAGTTCTTATTTTTACTCTCCTTTGTATATGTTTGTAGCTAACGCGGGAGTATGATAAGAATTTAGACTGAAAACTACAGCAGTAAATTCAGCACCAGATGTATTTGTTTCTTACACAGGCTCTTTCTTTAAAAAAAAAAAAAAAAAGAATCTGTACATCAGAGCTAATCACACACACTCCTACTATACTAACCTTTTTAGAATTGCTGATTAAAGAAGAGCAGAAATCAAAGATATTCAACGTTATCCTGATAAACAAACTCAGACTTGATTGTCCTGTTGTCTTCTGCTTTCTGCTTATTGTGTGAAACTGGGCTCACCTGGAGCTGTGGTCTTGAATCTACTCTCCCCCCTGTCTGTTGTCTACTAGTCAGCTTTGACTGAGAGGATAGTTGTTTCACAGTAGTTCAGTTTGTCATTTGAAAAATAATACTTTCAAAAAGGTGAATGGTAAGATATAAGGTATATATTTATATATATTAGTATAGAGCCATGCAATGTTAGCTACTTTCTAATTAGCCTTTAGATAAAGTTTTATTTAACTTATGTTAGCTGTTTTCAACCTTAAACTAAGCTTAAGCTTACAGTTTTGTCAATGTTTGCTGCACTGTTTGATTTGGCTTGTAGTTCCATTACCAAGATAAAAAGTCATATCTCATTTAATCAAACATTGGTGTTCACGCATGAGCAGTGAGACAATGGTAGATGTCCCTGTTTTCTGGAGACAGCCCCAATATTTGGTGGACTTCCTCCAACTGTCCTCGAGGAAAGCTTAGCTGGCTAACTCATTGGTTAGTCCATACCCAGCAGGAATGGACTAACGTGTTTTCATCTTGGACAATGTAAGGAAAAAGTACTTCCCCAACTGTCTGCAATGAGCTTCACCTGACAATGTTTACAGTTTGTAATACTTTTATGAAAAACATTTTAATTATTTTGATCTGTATACTGTTCAGGACTACAGGAATGATCAGACTTACATAGATTTACACTCACATCTTGAATATACAAGACAAAGTGTGGCCCATCTCTTTTTATTTTTTAGTTTTTAGATGGTTCTACATTTTACAGGATGGTTAGTAACCCTGCAAATTTTATCAGTCTGACTTTAACATAGTTTATTACAGTACAACAGTTACTAATGTCGGGTGTGACATTGATGTACTGTGTGTATCCATTGCCAGTGAAACAGTTCCTGCTGACTACACTGCTGCTAATGAATTAGTTAAAAAAAGCACATGTTGATTATAAACAGAGCAGCTATTGTTATCAGTCAGGTTGTGTGTTTGTGTCTGTGTGTCAGTGTGTGGGTGAGAGACAGAGAGAGAGATTGTATTTATGCCAAATGAGCACAGTGGTTCCCACAAACACACAACACACAACCAAACACACACTCTTCACCCTTGAGCTGGTGGTGCAGGTGGCCTCCACTTGTTTTCAGCGAGTAAACCATGCTGATAACCTTCATCTTGCTGAGGGGCCTTTATGGAAACACTTGATATCTAGCAATGAATTGCTCTTTGTTAACACCATTTTTATTGATGGGGGATAAATAGGCCTGCAGACATTGGGACAGAATTGATGTCAGGTGCTGCAGTTCATGAGGAGAATCCACACAGACACAAGAGCACAAATCCATCTGTTCAACGTCCCATTAGATACATGCTTATGCTCTGTGCTTATTCTTTGCCGTGGCCAAGGTCAGTGATGTAGTTAAAGAAATGGAGCGTGGACTATGACCCCCAGCTGGGAAGCATAAAGTACAGAGCCATGAAAAAGAATCAAGTGTACAGCAATAAAACAAAAATCAGCAGCATTTTCACAATAAAGAAAAGATTCTTATACAGGAAGGTGCTGGTGATAATTTCACCATATTAGGAGGAGCCACGGGATTTAGACTAGACTGATCTGGAGAGCAGCAAAAGCATTATATGCATACTGCTGGAAAAATCATGACTCTGTGAGTCTATATATCGAGTATATAGTTTCTATTATATAACATCAGCGTTATTTCTCTGTCGTTGCTGTTGGTTGTACTCTATTTTAGCTTCAACATTACAATCTGTTGATTTTCCTCATTAATCTGTCTAAAACATTAGACAAGTGTTCTATATGATGTTAAGTTGTGTTCTTGCATTGTCACAAATGTTTCCATCAATTCTTAAAACAGAGAAATCTGTGATTTTAATCATGGTAACCTGCAGTTTCACTTGCCAATGATGTCATATCCTCCCACATTTTGGTGGTTTTCAATATTTGAAGATGATGATTCAGACGTCTGGATCTTAAATGATTAAATGCCAGGCAGCTCAGCTTGCAGCTGCTCAGACCTCTGTGAATTCAGCTCCAGGTAAAAACCTCCTGAGCCACTGTCACTGAAGGAATCAAACCTGGAGAAGCAGCAACAACTCCCATGATCCCACGCTGCTTCATGATGTCTTGATTGAGAGACCTCTAGAGGCAGAAGTAATGGACTGTTTAAGTTCAAATTTATTGTATTGACATACCCAGCTCAGCAATGTGTTATCAAATGTTATCATTTGCTGCCAAAAAACTAAAGCCATGAGAATCTTAAATTTCTGCACTTTGAAGTGAACTAGTTCTGTCCCTTTTCTGATCACATATACATAAGACAACCATACAAATATATTTAAAAACTGTGCTACTATGTCCAACACTTCCTGTCTGCCTTTGTAACCTGATATATGTCTGTGCAGGCTGGGTCCTCAGACACTGTTTGTGTCACATTGGCCAATTATCTCATTTAATAAAAGCACAAAAAAACAGTCAATCTCACTGCAGACTGATAGGTTTGCATATGCTGTCATTACCTTATCAGAGTGATAAAGAAATCAATAAAGAAAAATCAATAGGATATGTTTCATCCTTTTCTTTTGTTATAGCCACATGTAGGACGATATAGGGGTGACAACTGTGAGCCTGCAATGCAGCAGTATATCACAGCCTCCATAAACTATTGATTTTATGATAAAATCTTTCAGACAATCAATAGCAATCAAGGGTATAGATCAAGTGTGTGGTATGTTGAAGCAGAGAAGAACAGGAGAGTCTTTAATCTGTGTGAGCCCCCGTGAAAGTGATCAGTCAGAGGACAGAAATGACTTGAAGTGGACAGACTGGTTAATGGACAGCAATGGTAAGTGGTTCTTTGTAACATTAGGAAGACAATGTAATGGGAATGGGAGTATTTCAGTTGTTTCTGCTAAAATTATGCTGCTCTGAATTACTTGAATAAACTTTCCACCTTAGACTGCACCATCACATGGTGACAGATAGGTAGGTAGGTTGCTGTTGGTAACACAACATTAACCTCACAATTTTCAGCTGTGAAAGGAAGCATCTATCAGCAGGCCATAGTGGACTTGTCAATCACAGGCTGAGCACCTGATAAAGCCAACAATTGGGAAAGACAAGGATGCTGTTTACACATCCTCAGACAGGACGGGTCAGATCTCACCCTGCAGCCACAGGCCCCTCAGCCGTGATGACTGAGGAGGATGGCGTCCAGGAACGAGGAAGTCAAGTGGACGATAGTTGAGCCATCCCCTCCCCTGTCTTCCGTGGTTGGAGGAAACTTGACACCACACAGTGTTTGATAGTCTGGGACAATGAGTGTGGGTGTGAAGACTCCCTTTAACCTCACTTTAAACAGCCAAATCACAGTCTGTAGATATGAAATATATTGTTTTAATAGCTTACATACATACTTTTAACCAGTCAAATATAATTGCCCATTATCTAAAAGTGTGCTTGGGGGCAACCTGGTGGCTGAATAGTTAGTGTACCATCACACAGACTCTGAGCATGAGCCCTGGTTCAACTCGCACCCAACTGGACTGACTATTTGTCATTCTTCTTTGGTTTTTTAACAGTGATTTAACACTAGAGATGTGGCGTACACATTTTAAATTAATCTGTGTCTAGCTGCTGTTGCTCCCTGCCACATCAGCAAAAGCTGAACCAGCTGCATCTCTGGACCAGCTTCACTCAGGTGGATGAAGAGGTTGTGTTTTTTCACACAGGGCTGCACCCCTTACGGCAATTTCCTACTGGCATTGAATGTAAATCACACTCTGCAGAATTATGCATTAGCTTATTGCAGCTAACACATACACATACATAAATGTTAAATTAGGGCTGAGAAACGGAATCTGCAGACAGAAAACACCAACTATCGTTAAAAAAAATGAATTAAAAGGATCCATGTTGTTTCTGTTTACTCGGTATGAAAATGTTAAAACTGAAAGCATTGATATCTTTACAGGCCCTAAGAACCCATAACTGGAGAAACCACACAGAGCTTCTTGTTTAGGCTGTAGGTTGAATCACTATTGTGAATGAATAATGTACGAAGATGGACATGTATTTCTATGAAAACATCAGTGTTTTGTTACAGAGTGATCAATTGGACAGTCTGGATGTGGACTCTTACACCACAAGGAAATCATAGTGACCGCCCTGTGGCCACTGTGCGGCCCCCAGATTCCTCATTGAGCCTCTTAATAGCTCTTTGGTAAGCAGCAGTGGTGGGCAGGAAGCTGACTAGTGCAGCACAGCAAAGGGTCAAATCACAGAATCATATTGGAAAGCTGAGCTAATCTTGGCATCAAGGTCACACAGCTTCCAGATAGCCACCTGCCTCAGAGACTCGCCACTCGCTAATTGAAATGTTGTGATAAATTTCCTGCGCAGGTCAGATGTTACACTCTGCCTAAGCAGGGGTCAGAGGAACAGAGGGAGTTAGGTCAGGGGGTAGGGTAGGGGGCCTTTATAGTGTCGTGTTATTTGTTGACTGTGCTTCGCGGGACACGGTCCGTCCTCTTCAGACCTGTATTCTGCAGCACCTCAGATGTAAACACAGGTTTATTATCTTATATTTTATTCCAGGCAGCAAATCAGAAATCACCACACGGGTCTAATGGACCTGCAGTGAGAGAGAAACCATGAAGGGATTGAAAGACTTGAGAGTCAGCACAGTCAGGTCAAACAGAGTCTGTGTGCAACTCTCCTCTTTTTCTTTTTTTAATGGTATATGGTCATTTTTTTGGAACCAGAGGAACACGTTTGTTGAAGCTTAGCTTAGCTGGCAACTATGATCTTATATGCTACAGCATTTTGAGGTTGCACTCTCCTGACCACCCAACACACATGTTTCTGATGGCACAGTCAGGAACAGGAACATACTACCAGCTGCTGTTATGGACCAACTGGAACACATAAATAACTACACGAGCAATACACTTAAGATGAATAATATGTTATTTAGCAAGGGAGCAGCTATGTGAGACTACACTCACCTCTAATTCATCTATAAAAGTATAAGCACAGATGTGTCGATGTCACCATTTTGTTCTGGTTTAAAGAGTGCACGCATGGAATACATAGACAACGATCTACAATCTACTCCAATGAATGGAAGACATCCTCCAAGGAGTATAAATGAAAACAATTATGTGCCTGCAGCTGTGTGTGTCCATATAAATGAGTGTAACTGAGGTCTACAACACATTATTGCAGATGCAGGGCAATTGTTGTGGCTTTAGTTAGCAGAGGCACACAGACCGCTCTAAAAATGAAAAATCATTAAGATCACCGCATTACACAGAACACTCTGAGCCTAGTTGTTGTAACACAGACCTACATTGTAATCTGCAGAGTAGATTGGCTGTTTTTTTTTTTGTTTTGTTTTTTTGGATTGGTTTGTTGATATTGAATTATCATTTTATAAGCCATAAGCAAACAAACTATTGCAGTGAAAACACCCTAATTGAAATGAATCAATATGTACGCAACTTTATTTTTAATTATGAGAGGGATGCCTGTTTTTCGTTTGAGCACCTAAACACCCTTTCAGTGCACTGAACTGCATTTTTGAATAAACTTATTGTCTATTTCTTAAATGTCAAAGCACCAAGAACTTGAACAGCATCCTTTGTCGTCAGAATCAATTTATTTTGCTCTTGGCACTTTTGATCTGAACCTTACTATGCATGAATTTTGTTTGTATTTCAGATTCAGAGATCTTACTTTGGACTTACTGACATGACACAAAGATTCCTGTCACCTGATTTTCATGACCAACACATAACACTATCATTACAAATTAACTTACTTATACATTAAGAGTAACATCACCAGAGGAGATATGTTATGAGTTATTTTTAATGTTGCCAAGTAGGAGCTTGGTCCCAGGATGGGCCATTTATCTATTCAGTTTAAATACAGGTCTCGAGGCCTGAATAACACCACAGTCAGACATGACACATTAAACATTTTTCGAATGGACTTCTTCCATCTCCTCTCCTTAATCTGTTTGCTTAAGACTTAATTTAAAACTGGATTCTGTTCAGTTTCCACATCATGTAACATTCCTGCTTTTGGCGATACAACAAACAAAATCTCCTCCCACTGTGATGAGATAAAAGAACTGAACTGTGGCTGCTGAGGCTGTGATTCCCCCTCTGCTTTATGCTCATTCTCCTCCACTCTGTGCCTTAGTTTGCATGACAAACTGCCTGACTGCTGGACATGAGGCCGCCATTCAGATGTAAATTAAAAGTGTGTCTCAGTGTTTGTTACTGACTTGGGCAGACACATATTTTGCGGCCCAACTCTCTTCTAGGACATCAGCTGTGACATCTAACATGATTGTGTCTTTGTGATGCTGAGGGGACTAACTGCTGGAGTTAAATGAACAGCTGTAGGATTCTCTAATACCCATAGATATGTTGATCACCTGTAGGTCTGGTGGGGCATAAACAAGTAGAACACACATGGAGATACCCAGGCAACAAGTCCATGGGCCACCCATCAGATGGAATTGCTTGTAATCTGTTGTTTAAAGGCCAGTTTGACACGTAAATTGATGGTTTTATTGTTTTTATTGTTGTGTCACTCAGTGGATTAATGAGAACTAGATTAAAAGGCTGTGTTGTGTGAAAACAAAGCACTTGCATTTCGTATTTCATTAAAATGCAAATTGTATCACAATTTATCTCATTTTATGGACATTAGAAGTGGTGTCACTAACAAAATTCAAATTTAAATTCTAATTTATTTTATTTATATAGCACCAAATCACAACAGAGTTACCTCAAGGCACTTTACATATAAAACAGGTCTTGACCAAACTCTATTAAATTATTTAAAGCGAGCCAACAAATCCCACCATGAGCAGCACTTGGCAACGGTGGCAGGAAAAACTTCCTTTAAGAGGCAGAAACCTCGAGCAGAACCAGACTCAGGGTGGGCGGCCGTCTGCCTCGACCGGTGGAATGAGAGTGAGAGTGAGAGTGAGTGAGTGAGTGAAAGTGAGACAGCGACAGTGTTGAGGTTCAAGTCTAGTTGATTCTCCATCATTTCTGGTGGTATCCTTGCCTCAGAAAAACAGGTTTACAGTAGTAAAGTATGAGCATCAATCATTATTCCTCATATGAGGTCATCCATTTTTTTTCTGAACCACTTCTCTTGGGTGTCTTATAGTGTTAACAGAATTTAGAAAAAAAAATAAGAGCATTATGTCAATTTTTTATATTGGGATGATTACATTTTTAGTTTTGATCATTTAAATTCTGAAAATATGCTTTGTTTTAAAATAATATAGTTATTTGTTTATTTATTGAATATTATTTATTGAATATTATAGTATTATTTAAGCAATAATATTACAGTATTACTTATTTATACAATAATATCATATCATTTATTTTTGCTTTGTGTAAAACATGGCCCTTTGAGTCAAAATAGGCATAACTTATGTAATTTATAGCTCATGATAAGCATGAGAGGCTAAGAAAATAATAACTCACAATAACTTGTTTGTATTCTCTTGTTCAATAAAATGAGCAATCATTGTTGCATCTATTGTTCTATGGGATACATTTATGCGATTCAAGCTTGGTAAATTTTGAATCATTCAAACAAAAGTTCAGCATTACTTCCACTCCTTTAAACCAAGTTTGCTTTTAAAAGATACAGGAGCAGTGGAAGAATTTGTCCCCTGTCCTCCAGGTAGGCAAAGGGGCTAACTGAGCACACTCAGTATAAGGGTCATCCCTCTAGTGTGTTCCTCATTGGAGGAGTAAGACTTGTTGCATCCATCCCCAGCTGTAAATGGTGGTGTAGATAGTTTACAGTTTTAAAAATTAAAATTGCTGCACTGTTGCATTAAGAGCTCTGAAATATTCTGATATTCAGTTTTGTCCCGCCTGATGGTACAAACCTGTGTCCCAAGTAGCTGACTTGCTGCAATAACAGCTGCAAAACATCCTGAATGTCTTTCACTTTATTATGGAAGATTTCGGTTTAAATACCACAGTGCTGGATTATGAACAATTCATAAAATGTGA
Source organism: Rachycentron canadum (assembly GCA_038496675.1). NCBI lineage: Eukaryota > Metazoa > Chordata > Actinopteri > Carangiformes > Rachycentridae > Rachycentron > Rachycentron canadum. Next base: position 22,508,481 of record CM076654.1, read on the forward strand.
CACCAAGAAATAATAATCATTATTGACAGTAATTGCAAAACCACCCCAGGCTGATTATTCTAATCATCATCACACTGCTCTATATACAGGAGAGGTACAAGCACCTTCCTGGACAATCTGTCAACATGTACACACATGAGCGCTACACATGAGTGTAGTTGTTTACATTACATTGAAGTTAATGGCTATACAAAAATTTACATGCTATAGATGAACCACAACCAGAGCAAATGGAATGAACATATTTCAAGTTTTGATACATTTAACTTTAAGAATGAAATTATTAAGAAAATTAAGAAAACCTTTCCACTGATGGGGACTCTTAATTGACTCCAAAGCAGCAGAGAAAGTTTTAAAATTTGAATGTTCAAAGGCCACTGGACATTGATTATTTCTGTATTTTTATGAGAAAATATGTGCAGACCAGTCAAAAAATTTTTGACATCACTGACCACCCACTATCCCCCTCATTGTGCATATTAGGAGATTTAGCTAACATCAACCTAGACAATAAATCTAACAAATTAGTCTCCATAGCCCTAACCAGGAAAACTATGACCTGGAAATCTAGGAAAACCATCAATACTACAAAATATGCCATTGGACCATGTGACAATGGTGGTAGTAAAAAATCGAGAATCCAACCACAAATTTTGACAATATCTGGAACTCTACCATCAGTCATTTAAACACACACTATACAGAGACAATTTACCTCTCTTTGCCTGTCAACCATCCATAGTGAACAAATATACCAAATCTATATTTCCCAATACATCTCCCCTCTATTTACACTTTTATTTTTTCTCTTTTTATTTACTTTTAATTTTTTTTTTTACATTATTACTATACAATATTACTATGCTGTAAATAATACTGCTATGGGCTACTCTGTATCAATATTATTCACAGTTTTCCAATTATCATGGTCCACTTAATAATACATTAACTGCATCAAACTGTTAAACCTTGTCCATTTATTAGTTTTGATGTTTGTTGATAAAAGATGTATTTTTTTTCTTTTTTTCTCTCTGCAGTCTTGAAAATTAATAATACTGATAATTTTGTATGATTTTGCCATTACTATTACTGTAATTATTCTCTTTGCAGTATTTGTGTTATTTTCTATCGTACTTATTTTTAAAGGCAGCATGTATGGTCTTTGTTTTTTTTCTTCTCTCTTCTTCTCTTCTACCAATAATTCTCACACATTCTCTACATTCATACACTCATTCAAAACCGTCAATCACAATCAATCTGCTTTTGGCAGTGGCAGTGGTGCAGGCGCAGTTTGTGTGTGTCCACTGAGGCTGCCTAAGCTATATATAAATTTATATATATGTTTTACTTTGTAGTTAAAAAAAATAAACTGACCACAAACCAGTGTTTCTAAACAGTGTGCAGATATGGAAAAAACCTGCATAAACTATATATATATATATATATATATATATATATATACACACATATGTGTGTGTATGCGTGTAACACTGAAAAACATTTTGTAAATGCCTTGTAAATCTGCTCTATTTCTTTGCTTGATCTGGCTTCTTAATATCACGTGTGTAACTGGATAACACACAACATGATAGAAAGCTCCTCACTTCCACTTCACTACATGTCAAAAAGCTCAAACAAACATCAAACAGGCAGCCAATAACCCTCTCAGATTCATCCCCTTTGACACAAGCTCTGAAATTATCCATAAAAAACAACACTAATCCCCTCTAAATAATCCAAATCCTGTTCAAAGAAAGAGAAAAGGCTGAATAAATCCTTGAATAAAGATACATCTGTCAGTGGTGAGTGGGGGTGCAGCTATTTAAACAGAGCTGCTATGGAGGTGGATTCATGTCACCCACAGTAGAACAATTGGGTGAACAACTCCCTCATGGCCCATATTCAGCCTGGAAGCCATGTGGCACAACAAAAGCCTGTTCACCCTGCTGCCGACCTCCTCTCGCTGTCCCAGCAGCATATTGTTAACACTCAGCAAGCCTCTGCATTGACTCAGTGACCCCTCTGTCTGGTGGTGACGGAGCCATATTATTAGCGTCTGTAAAGTGAGGGAAGAAGGCGGCCTGTCCACCTCCAGGTGGATGGGGGAAGTTCTTTTTTTTTTTTTTTTGTCAAATCCAACACAATTTCACCAGAGCTGAATGTGACAGGGGCAGTGTGGCCAAGCTGGTTTTACCTGTTCATGGAGACATGTCAGGAAAATAATAAAAGGATCACGAGGATACAATACACACAACCACACACAGGCCTCCCAGCAGGCACATTCCATCAAGATCAACATATATCAGATATACTCTGTTGATGCTGATTGCTGTTGTAAATGGAACAGCCTAACATGGCTTTGTTTTTTTGAATTGAATTATGGCTCCAAGCAATCCATTAATTTGTATTACATTTCATACATAAGTTTGAAGTTTGAAACATATATAGTAAGCAGTGGTTTATTTAGGAACTCAGCCAAAACAATGAAATGATTCAGAGAATTAGCTTGTTAGTTAGCAGTTAGCAATGAAGTATATGTGGAAAAGAAATGCAAACTGTAGTGATGCTTTGATAACAACCTCAACATTTTGACAGTGGTATGGCCACAAAGGCCATGGAGGCAGTAGGGTGTACAATTTTTTTGGGAGATCACAGCCAGAGAAAATGGGGCAATGAGAGCCATGGATGTCATGGCTGTCATGGTTGCCATGAATCCCTAACTCTGTCCCTTAAATAAAAAAACAACACTTTGGGGTATTTTTGTAGCTTTGTTACATAACAGCCTGAACATGATATCATTCAACAGATCACAAAAAGTAAGGGCAGTCACAGTGGTTGGAAAACACGTGGTGATGACCTGAATGTAATGTGATTCACAGAGAGTGAGACAGACGACTTGGTTCCTTTCAACAAGCAGACACTCAGGTTTTGAGTGTACGATTGATAGTAGTACTTGTAGTAATTGTAGTTACTGAAATGGTTATCTAGTATATGGTTTTAGTCCTTCATGGATGTAGACAGAATCCACGGGATTAAGCATCTTTTAATGCTGCGGATGTTTCTACGTCATAGTGGAACATAGAGATTCAGTCAATAAATTCAATACTGAAAAACAAAAACAAAAAACAAACACATCTGCAGCAGAGGAACGGAATTTGAAGTAATATGAGTCTGACTCCTCCTCCAGTCCAGCCTGTTTCCTCTGATTTTAATCTGCCACTCATCTAACATCCCAGTGAGTCTCTAATGAGATCCTTCATTTTGTGTATTTGTTTTGACCTTTGGGGTAGGTTATCAATCCATCAAAGTGTCTGAGTCTCAGACCCTGAGAGGGTTTCCCTCTGCAGAGTCACCATGACTCTTCACACCATGAAAAGGTATGAATACCAATCCATTCTCTAATCTATAATAATGCTCTCAATAGCATAATGCCCACCATACATGAGCAGATGAGAGAGATGTATGCATCCCTGCACACAATAGCAGCATCACATACTCAGGAGTGAAGGTTTAAGACTAAATGTCTGTTCATCATCGGCTGATTTTACATCATTCATTCATATGACACTGTGTTCAAATAAACCTGTGTCTCGTATTGCCCTTACCAATCAGCAATGAGTGGCATATCGATCTATCAACTTCAGTTGATCCAGAAGCTGTGGTGGTGGTTGCTGGGAGCATTGGCCATTGTCCCATCAGTATTTTCATGAATCTTGCCTGGTAGCTTGCTGTAGTTAAATGATTAGCCATTAAGTTATTAGTAAGTTTTCTGTTTCTTAAATTGCACCTTTAACGCTGTCCTCTAAATGATTGGCTGAGCGTTTCTCCTACTCATCAGTAGGACACCAGATCCATTTGAACCTTAAAATATCTGAAAAGAACCAGGTGGTCTTATAAGTCTGAAATGTAGAATACACCTCAGTCTGAGGCAATTCATAACATTCCCCAGTTCCTGGTTCCCTCCGTATCACTGTCCTCATTGGTGTTCACTACAGATTTGTGGCCTACAACTGGTTAGTGTTACAACTTGCATTTCCCACAATGCAGTCCGACAAGCTGGCCTAGAAAGTCACTGCAGTGGATGAGTCAGCATGGCACAGATGGGCGCCAGAGACTCTAACCAGCCTTCTATGGTCAAATTGTTGCCCTGAGTTTTTACAATGACAAATGGCTGTGTCTTTGATTGAGAGTAGTTAGGTGGGGTTTGGGCCTGTTTGATGATCCAGAAAATGAAATGATTACTATTGGGCTTCTATCGACTGCACTGCTGGTGACACTCTTGCTTCATCCCAAAGGTTAATTGGACTTGAACCCGGAAAATCAAGAGGTTAAGCAGGGTCAGTGTGACAGCAGGTCCTTCTGGGAACAGCCCTCTCAAATGGCTGCTAATCAGATTTGTCAAGGGGCTTTCCTTATGATAATGATTCCATGTGCATCTCCGTTGCTGCNGAAAAAACCTGCATAAACTATATATATATATATATATATATATATATATATACACACATATGTGTGTGTATGCGTGTAACACTGAAAAACATTTTGTAAATGCCTTGTAAATCTGCTCTATTTCTTTGCTTGATCTGGCTTCTTAATATCACGTGTGTAACTGGATAACACACAACATGATAGAAAGCTCCTCACTTCCACTTCACTACATGTCAAAAAGCTCAAACAAACATCAAACAGGCAGCCAATAACCCTCTCAGATTCATCCCCTTTGACACAAGCTCTGAAATTATCCATAAAAAACAACACTAATCCCCTCTAAATAATCCAAATCCTGTTCAAAGAAAGAGAAAAGGCTGAATAAATCCTTGAATAAAGATACATCTGTCAGTGGTGAGTGGGGGTGCAGCTATTTAAACAGAGCTGCTATGGAGGTGGATTCATGTCACCCACAGTAGAACAATTGGGTGAACAACTCCCTCATGGCCCATATTCAGCCTGGAAGCCATGTGGCACAACAAAAGCCTGTTCACCCTGCTGCCGACCTCCTCTCGCTGTCCCAGCAGCATATTGTTAACACTCAGCAAGCCTCTGCATTGACTCAGTGACCCCTCTGTCTGGTGGTGACGGAGCCATATTATTAGCGTCTGTAAAGTGAGGGAAGAAGGCGGCCTGTCCACCTCCAGGTGGATGGGGGAAGTTCTTTTTTTTTTTTTTTTGTCAAATCCAACACAATTTCACCAGAGCTGAATGTGACAGGGGCAGTGTGGCCAAGCTGGTTTTACCTGTTCATGGAGACATGTCAGGAAAATAATAAAAGGATCACGAGGATACAATACACACAACCACACACAGGCCTCCCAGCAGGCACATTCCATCAAGATCAACATATATCAGATATACTCTGTTGATGCTGATTGCTGTTGTAAATGGAACAGCCTAACATGGCTTTGTTTTTTTGAATTGAATTATGGCTCCAAGCAATCCATTAATTTGTATTACATTTCATACATAAGTTTGAAGTTTGAAACATATATAGTAAGCAGTGGTTTATTTAGGAACTCAGCCAAAACAATGAAATGATTCAGAGAATTAGCTTGTTAGTTAGCAGTTAGCAATGAAGTATATGTGGAAAAGAAATGCAAACTGTAGTGATGCTTTGATAACAACCTCAACATTTTGACAGTGGTATGGCCACAAAGGCCATGGAGGCAGTAGGGTGTACAATTTTTTTGGGAGATCACAGCCAGAGAAAATGGGGCAATGAGAGCCATGGATGTCATGGCTGTCATGGTTGCCATGAATCCCTAACTCTGTCCCTTAAATAAAAAAACAACACTTTGGGGTATTTTTGTAGCTTTGTTACATAACAGCCTGAACATGATATCATTCAACAGATCACAAAAAGTAAGGGCAGTCACAGTGGTTGGAAAACACGTGGTGATGACCTGAATGTAATGTGATTCACAGAGAGTGAGACAGACGACTTGGTTCCTTTCAACAAGCAGACACTCAGGTTTTGAGTGTACGATTGATAGTAGTACTTGTAGTAATTGTAGTTACTGAAATGGTTATCTAGTATATGGTTTTAGTCCTTCATGGATGTAGACAGAATCCATGGGATTAAGCATCTTTTAATGCTGCGGATGTTTCTACGTCATAGTGGAACATAGAGATTCAGTCAATAAATTCAATACTGAAAAACAAAAACAAAAAACAAACACATCTGCAGCAGAGGAACGGAATTTGAAGTAATATGAGTCTGACTCCTCCTCCAGTCCAGCCTGTTTCCTCTGATTTTAATCTGCCACTCATCTAACATCCCAGTGAGTCTCTAATGAGATCCTTCATTTTGTGTATTTGTTTTGACCTTTGGGGTAGGTTATCAATCCATCAAAGTGTCTGAGTCTCAGACCCTGAGAGGGTTTCCCTCTGCAGAGTCACCATGACTCTTCACACCATGAAAAGGTATGAATACCAATCCATTCTCTAATCTATAATAATGCTCTCAATAGCATAATGCCCACCATACATGAGCAGATGAGAGAGATGTATGCATCCCTGCACACAATAGCAGCATCACATACTCAGGAGTGAAGGTTTAAGACTAAATGTCTGTTCATCATCGGCTGATTTTACATCATTCATTCATATGACACTGTGTTCAAATAAACCTGTGTCTCGTATTGCCCTTACCAATCAGCAATGAGTGGCATATCGATCTATCAACTTCAGTTGATCCAGAAGCTGTGGTGGTGGTTGCTGGGAGCATTGGCCATTGTCCCATCAGTATTTTCATGAATCTTGCCTGGTAGCTTGCTGTAGTTAAATGATTAGCCATTAAGTTATTAGTAAGTTTTCTGTTTCTTAAATTGCACCTTTAACGCTGTCCTCTAAATGATTGGCTGAGCGTTTCTCCTACTCATCAGTAGGACACCAGATCCATTTGAACCTTAAAATATCTGAAAAGAACCAGGTGGTCTTATAAGTCTGAAATGTAGAATACACCTCAGTCTGAGGCAATTCATAACATTCCCCAGTTCCTGGTTCCCTCCGTATCACTGTCCTCATTGGTGTTCACTACAGATTTGTGGCCTACAACTGGTTAGTGTTACAACTTGCATTTCCCACAATGCAGTCCGACAAGCTGGCCTAGAAAGTCACTGCAGTGGATGAGTCAGCATGGCACAGATGGGCGCCAGAGACTCTAACCAGCCTTCTATGGTCAAATTGTTGCCCTGAGTTTTTACAATGACAAATGGCTGTGTCTTTGATTGAGAGTAGTTAGGTGGGGTTTGGGCCTGTTTGATGATCCAGAAAATGAAATGATTACTATTGGGCTTCTATCGACTGCACTGCTGGTGACACTCTTGCTTCATCCCAAAGGTTAATTGGACTTGAACCCGGAAAATCAAGAGGTTAAGCAGGGTCAGTGTGACAGCAGGTCCTTCTGGGAACAGCCCTCTCAAATGGCTGCTAATCAGATTTGTCAAGGGGCTTTCCTTATGATAATGATTCCATGTGCATCTCCGTTGCTGCAGCAGCACACTATGGTATTGATTCTCATATAATAACATTATCCTTGGCAACTGCAGGAGGGCAATTATATTCACTTATTGGCAGTAAAGAAAATATGGCTTCCCTGCTGTTTTCCTGATATTTGTGTTGGTGTTTAGTGAGCATTTATTGATGTTTGTGCATGTGGCTATTCAGATTCTGCATGAGGAAAGTGGAGAGCCTTTCTGTTATAAGGATGTGATTAGGACTTTGAAAGAAAGTGACGATGGAAAGTGTGATTGTTATTGGCTCAGCTGACATGATACAAAAATCTGGGGATGATCTGTGATTCAATGACTGTCTCTGAGGGATAAAAGTACCTCTGATATATTTCATAAGGAAACCCCCTTATTATTATTATTATTATTATTATTCAGCTCACACAAACAAAAACATCTTGGTGTGTGCATGTTATACCCATCATCATCATCATCATTTATCAATATTACATAAAGCCTTGTCCAACAACGTTCTTTTCTTCCAGCTTGTACAATGGCATGGGATTTTGTTGACATTGACATTGGAGTTTTTTTATGTTTCATGTGTAAATATAAATGTAAATATAACTTTCAGTTGTTTTTTTTTTCAAAATAGATATTAATATTTTATATGTTATGTTAAGTGATGCTTCCACTAAAAAGCCATATTTCTCTCTCTCTCTCTCTCTCTCTACATATATATATATATAGAGAGAGAGAGAGAGGAGAGACAGAGCTTTTTTTTTTTATCTTTATTTAGCTTTTTTTCACTCTGTTCAATATTATCAAATATCAAGCCTTGCAGGAGTTACAAAAAGATCAATATCAATTTCATCTCTGTGGGAATCAAGTGTCCAAAACCTTTATCCAATTTTAAAACAAACATTGCAGTAGCTTAGCTTTTTGCAGGTCCCTTCAAACACAGTGGCAGTTTACAATGTGAATATATCTGGTGTTCCAGTAGTCTCTGGTAAACATACGTGTCATTGTCATTTTGTTCTAAATTTGCTGCAATTTTGTTTTGCATGTGTTTTAACAGTTTTGAAAGTAGTGTGTTGGCATTTGAAAACTATGCTGCAGATTAAAATGTTTTGCATGGTGGTGGAGTATGAATGAGGGAAGAGTCCATGGATTTTGGAAGTGTGGTTGAATGCATTTTGTCTGACAGCAATGATAAATTGGTCCACAGAGACTCCTGTTTCAGTGGCTGGATGAAGAGTTCTGTGACTTCAGCTTTGGCCAATGCATGTTTGCAATCAGCAAAAAGCTGTAATGTGTGTCAATGTCTATTGATGCTTTCAACTGCAAACGCGCTCATGAATGGTCTGTGACTACAGGATGGATTAAAGAAATGGTCTATTCACCACATGTAAGGAGATATGGAAGCATAAATGAATGCATGTTAAATGCTCATTGCAAACTTGCTCTTCGAGTATGATATAATACATTGTTTTTGTGGAGCTTTGTGAATTTAGAGTGCGAAAGCCTTTAACTGCAGCAGACTAAACAAAGCTTTACACCTGACCTTTGACAAGCCATATTTATTCTTCAGTGGTGGAGGTTAGTTTCTAAACACACTCCAGACTAATTTGGCAACTAAAGTAAAAAGAGATGGAACTGATGTTATTCTCATCCGGCTCATCTTTAACAGCTGATACAATTGGGAAAGTGTGAATGTAAACAGATTCAGTAGCTGTTCCAAAGCATATGAACCTGTTCTCTGCATATTGATATTGAACCTGGTGCGTCCAGTGAAGATGATTCAGTCGTGTGCTTATTCTTTGGACGAAGTCCAGTTAAGATGACATCTTAACACAGATGATCAGTGACATCACAGAAGCTCATAGTCAAGGACTCATTGAAGTGACTTAGATGAAGATCACGTCATATGACTGATGAACCAAAATAAAACAGGTATTTTGCAGTAACATCAGGATGGGAGGTGCAGGCTGATTTTATCACGAACTTTTAAACTTTATTTAAATGTAATTTTTGCAGTTAGACATCATGGCCACTAGATGACACCATGAGATAACCTCGCTTTTTAATTATTTTTTTTAATGTTGTGAGTTGTATTAACATTTTTATTTAGCACACATGTCGAGTGATGGTTTTGAGCATCAATGTTAAAAATATCAGAGATGAGCACAAGGCAGTGACTGCATGCAGCCGTCTTTACAGACGTAAACACTGTTTGAGAGCAACATCAGGTCTCTTCGGGTCTCCGCAGACCTGCAGCCAGCATCAGGTGTCAGTCAGAACAATGTGTCTGTTCTGTGTGTGAGATGCACACTCTGTTGGTGGGGGAACTGTTGGGAGGCTTATAGTTTATTTGTTCAAGTACAGCCTCCTCCAAACATGTGGACACAATGCTGTCTTCTATCTTTATCTTACACGGTTCAATTTTAACTGGAAAATGTATTTAATTTAAGGACAATACTAATGTCATTGCTTGTTTGCGCCTTTTTCAGACCATTCTGTTTGGTCTGTTTTGATATTTGACAGCTGTTTTTCTCCATTCTTCTCTTGGATTTAATGAATTTCACAGTGAATGCCACGTCTGCTTTCTGTCTCAACAGCATTACATTATTGTCATGTGGAGTCACTAAGAAGATATTACATATGAAAACAGTAGCTATACACACCATTTATAGTAAATGAACTGACGTTGTCCACTAAAATAAATTATTTTTTATATAATGTGCATCTAACTAATGTGGCTTCCCATCAATAATCAGAAAATCATTAGAATCAAATGAAATAACTGTTTGAAAATACTCTCTTCTGCTGCAAAGACAAGGTGCGACCGAATGGTCATTTCTGCATCATGCCACAGTCCTTTGTGCTTCTGTGTGATAGGCAGGTTCATTTTCATTGTCCTGAAATATGGAGCTGGAAAAGGTTATGTCTGACAAATGCACTAGTTGTGGAAATTAAAGCAGCATATTTATGCAGAAATCTGTGGATGCAGGGTGCTTTAGGCGCTTAAGCTCTTCCAATCCCTTTTTCATTCTCTGAATGTGCTGCATATAAAGCAATCCATTAGTCTTAGCTTTGCCAGAGATTTTAAGTGGACACCTGTCCATTAAGACCATCGTTTCAGCACTGGCTCATCTCTCAAATTATTTGCCCCAAATTAAATTCTCCCAAATGTAATGGAATGCATATTTATAGTATTTTTTGCCCATTTCTGATAGCCCGGAACTGCCCATCTCATTTTATCACTTTAAAAAAGAGCTTCTGCTTCATATTAATATGTTGTTGTATAGAGAAGGTGGACGAGTTGCCTGGATTTGAGCTGCAGCTTCAAACAGCATTTACACAGGATCCTCTCAGTCAGACAAAGAATACTTCACAGGTATGAGAGGGTGAAGAAACGGAGACACAGTCGGTACAATATGCCACAGGACCTGCTGTGCTGCGATACTTTGGGCTAATTGTCATGCACTGATGTATCACTCACACTTCTGAGACAAAGAATTAACTGACAGGTGATTAAATATGTGTTAAATATGTTTGTGACACAAATTGCATCACAGAGTTTCAAAAGGTTAAAGAGCCCATATTATGATTCTTCTCCAGCGTTTTATCTGAAATGATGATATCTATAAGATATCAAGCCTTCTCGCTAACAGGTCGGAGAGCCAATCAGAAGAGAGCTTGGAGCCTCTCTTCTGACAGTCCAAAGGCATGCACGTTTATGTTAATTGTTATTAACAGTTAAAATGCCCGTAGGTCTGAGTGTGAGCGTGAATGGTTGTTTGTCTGTATATGCCAGCCCTGCGATAGACTGGCCACATGTCCAGGGTGTACACCACCCTCACTCAATGTCAGCTGGGATTGGCTTCAGCTCCTCCTTGACCCTGATGGATAAGCGGCATTGATAATGGATGGATGGATGGATGGACCTTTAAAGGACAAAAGCATTTCTTTCACATTTTAGTTAATTGACCACAAACCACTTCACCAACCTGCAGACCTCAGTCCAGAGCAACATGTATAGTTTTCCGTTCAAATTTCAAACTGTTTTTACATCCTATAGTCATTTGTTTTCATCAGTCAACATATTATTTATGTGTACAGTTATTATTTGCACCAGTACATATTAGTTGCACTCTCCTTATAATATTACTTAATATTGTCTTCCACTGATGTTGTTTTTTCTTGTTGTCATTTTTCTTTTTTATGTGTACAGTTTCTCTAGTCTTTTAAATTGTCCCCTGAGGACAAATAATTGTCAAACTGGTCTCAGGCTGAAGCTACTGTGCAGTCTGAAATAATGAGGACTACAGTCAAACCAAAGGTGTGTGTGTGTGCGTGTCTGTGTGCGCATGCGTGTGTGCGTGCGTGTGCGTGAGCGTGGGAGTGTGCGTGTGTGTAAAAGACAGGGCTCTGCTGGCACTTCAGCAACCACAGAATACAATAAACACAAACTGAGAGCCAGAGTAGGTCAATGAGAGTCTTCCCTGCCTCAGTGTGTATGTGTGTCTGTGTGTGTGTGTGTGTGTGTGTGTGTGTGTGTGTGTGTGTGTGTGTGTGTGTGTGTGTGTGTGTGTGTGTTTGTGTTTGGGTTTTTTGTATGGCTGTATAGATCAACTATAGACTTTACATATTAATCAATGACAAAACAGAGACACCCACAGCCTGATCTCCACAGTGCCGGTGTCGCCTTACTGGGGTCTAAATCAGGAAGGAGTGGCTGCGGCATAGATAAGATCGAGAGCCTGCTGGTTCCTCCTCTCTCTGCAGGGTTTTCCTCTGAGCACATTATGGCAATGAGTTTGAGGCTTATAGGGCTGGTGTGTCAGCCCAGTGCCAGAGGCATAAGCCCCAGTCATTCCATCAAGCCTCAAATTAATCAAACAAAGCCAGGCCTCAATCACGAGAGTGCCAGCCAACACTAAATGCTGAGAAATAAAAGGTATTGGTGTTGTTCTGTTTTCATTTCTGTTCTTTTTAATGAGTGCAGTATTTGGGGAGCAGAGCCTTATGTTGTTTGTAGTTTTTAAATAATTTCACTCTAAAGCTACAAAGAGCAGCAATTTGATCAAGTTTGTGTAACATACAATATGTCCATCTGTAGGAGGAGGAGAAGGTGATGTGAGGAGGGACTGATCAACTTTAGTGATTCAGGGGATTTGGTGGTTTTAGTACCCGAGTCTTGCTCTTTTATTCATTTAATTGGCTGTGGATGTGGAAATTTAAGTTAAAACTTTAAAAAAAAAATTAAGTTTAAGAAAGTAGTAATGTTTCCATTAAATTACTTTTTAAAATTATAAACTAATAAATGAGTATTGGAAACATAAATTTTGAAAAAAAAAAAACAAAAACAGAGAGTTGAAAAAAGTATGCACTGGCATGTTTGCTGAATGGTTAAAAAAAAAAAAAACTATATATATATATA
>CM076654.1:22524230-22550524 GCA_038496675.1 Rachycentron canadum
TAGCATGGACTATGGCGATCCTTGGTGATCATGTCGTCAGTGCTTGTCTTCCTAAGATGTGTATAAGAGACAGTATATATATATATTTTTTTTTTTTTCAAAATATTGTTGTATCAGGCCCCAAGGGACCACCAATCTATTTTTGTGTTTCATTGGAACAATATTACAAGAGGAGAAAACCAAAGTTTTATTTTTATTTTTTTTACAGAACATCATTTAGTAGAAACATTCGCAACTGTATTTTGTTGAATTAAAAAAAAATGTAAAAGTCAGATGAAACCTGTCCACTGTAACTTACAAACAATAAATACAATAATAAATGAACACAGATGACAGTAACAAACCTGACTCAGGGTGACTGATGTTTACCAGGTTAACAAAGTTACTGTATTTGGTCTGAAGGACTTTCAATGCTGCTGTTCAGATGTTGTAAAAACAGGATCAGTTTGTGTCTTGTTACACTCCGTCTGTTTCTGCTGTTTCCTAATAATTTCTCTGTCCTGTTTTTATCCTGCACAGTCTGGTTTTATTCTTAGACTGTGTGACTATGTACAATTACATACATATGTATATATGTGCTGGTAAACTACTGATTGCTGTGTGGCTAATTATACGTTTTTATATACTAATTAACTGCAGCAGCTATGCACAAATAAATATGTGGAATCAGATGATAAAGAAGGAGAGACCTTCAGTCAGTCACTTGTTTTACTCCTGTCCACCATGCAGGCTCAAACGAGCCCTCTGAATAATGGTGGGGGGCCAGTGTGGTGGGGGGTTGATGGATAGCTGCTAACTGCGGGGCCTGAATGCCTCACAATCCAGGTATAATTAACAGCAGCTATTTAATCGAGTGGCGGCTGCCAGCAGAGAGCAGAGGGAGGAGGCTCAGGCTGTCTGGCCTGGGAGGGATTGCAGCTTTGCAGCCTCTGCAGGATTTGTTTCACCTCTTTGTCTGCTCAGCCTAAGTGGCCTGACAGGCAAAATGTCTCCCAACCTGGCATTGTTATCTGGCTGAAATGGACCTGGTCCAATCTCATGACAAGCCCTGTCTCGGTTCAAATGTCCCCTCCTTCGGCTCCCCTCTCTTTGTGCACCTTCTATTTGTTATGATCGTGTACATTGTATGACACGCCACCAGAATGTAGCAGGACTTTTTTCCTCCCAGCCTGGAGGTCAGGGAATAAAGCAGCAGTCTAAGGGGACTCACGAGTGTCTGTAAACTTCACCACACATACATTCTACTGTGTTTTTCTTCCTTCTATTCAGTAAATATTAAACTATAGTATAAACCAAAGCTGTGTTATCGTTGTGCACTGCAGACACACACAAAGTGTGAAAGTGTCATAGTTATTAAAAGAAACGCCTCTTTCACTTAATCAATGGTTTTGTGAAATTTTTCAGTTCTGCTAATGAAGGAATTTACAGTAGAACACTTATGTTAATAGTGAGGAGAGTGATGATGAAGGTCTGGCGGCCATCTCATGCTGTGACCATCGTTACTCACCACAGATTCAAATAATGTAAATAACAATTATAATCACAAAGCTCCTCTGAGGTAAATGATCTACTTGCATAAATATCGTATATATATTTTGTATAGACATGACCTCATGTCAGAGAGATGATTTATTTTCCTTTAATTTGTATCATAAATTTATGTTCATTGTGATGCGTCTGATATGATCCTGCTTTTCTCGTCTGTTAGTAAATGGAGGGGCACGTAGAGATGGAGCTCAGACTGAGGGCTGGGGGGAGGAGGGTTGCTTACGCTGTCTGTGTTGGGATTGATTCCTTTATGGACTCTAAGTGTAAATTTGAAGGTCTTTGATTTGTCAGCAGGTGGGATTATCATGCAGAAAAAAGTGCTTCATTTGTCATGGAGGGAGGGGGCAGAGAGAGAGAGAGAGAGAGAGAGAGAGAGAGAGGGAGCGTTTCAAGTTACACACTTGGAAAACAGTTACTTTCAGGTCCTGTTTAGTTCCATGATTACCTCCCTTGGACAATCAAAGTAGTTATAATGAAAATGCAACAAATCACCATAGAATCCGCCAGCTTTTGTCTGGCCCACCTCCACCCCATCCCTGCTCTGTGCTCAGAAAGAATGGCTCTGACATTTCAGCCTGGGAGCAGAGAATAGAGGCAGTTTGTAATGTGTGCAGCCTTGCCTTTTCTTTCTCCCCTTGTAGTAGTACTTAAGTGTCATGTTAAGCCTGAGGCAGGGAAGACTCTCATTGACCTACTCTGGCTCTCAGTTTGTGTTTACTGTATTCTGTGGCGGCTGAAGCGCCAGCAGAGCCCCGGCTCTTATCAGCACATAAAGTTGAACAGATTAGAGACTCAAATTTCCTCTTCAAGCCAATGTTGGTTTTCCATTGTATGAGCCTGACAATAGTTTCACATACCCCAGAGCTTGAATTTCTCTCCTCTTTATTTTGCTGCATATTACCCTCTGTGTGAGTGCTGGCTATTTGCAAGCCAATAACGGAGTTGCCCAAAACAGGCCCCATTGCTATGGAGACAAGGGTGAAGGAGTAGGGGGTGTGGGGTGTCACGCTGTTGAGGTGATTACTGTGTGAGCTGTCAGTGGAAGAGAATAAGTCCTCTGATACCTGAAGTGGACAAACCAAACATCACACAAGAAGACAATAAAAGAAACTTTATTTTAAAGTTAATGAACAACTTGTAATCTTATATATATGAGGTACTCGTCCTTTGAGTTTTTCCATTTATAATGCAATATAATATATAATATAATTCATAGAGTGGTATACTTTATAGTGTGAGATTTTACTCTTCACTTTACTTATATATTGTTACGACTTAATATATATATACTTATTATGTACTATATTTGATATATATTTATGTATGTATATATGTGTGTGTGTATATATATATAGTTATATATATATAATTATAGTCAGATCACATAATAAATTATCACTATGCTTTATGCTCTTATTTACTATAACTTTTACTACTACTCGATACGTGATTACCTCTTTCACAAACACACACACACTACATTCTGCACAATCATATGTCCATTATATTTTGGGGTGTTATATCACTAATAAAGGACATAAAATTAGAGTGTGGTTTCTGCTCTGAAGTTTTTCACAGTGTAGAAACTACAGTCTAATCATCAGATGTTGAAATAAGGTATGAGGTTTTGTCTGTGTTTCAGTAACTGAAGGAACATATAACATCAGAGTCATTGTGTCATCATTAAGTTTGTTTTACTACATAATATCAGGCAAGATCAGGACTAAAATCTAAAAATCTAAATTTATTTAATTTATTTATTCCATGAGGTTTAATTTATGATGGAGTAAATGCCTCATCATCTATATATCAGATTATTTTACAGTTGATCCTTCAATACAAAGTAGGAAATAATCTGATCCCTTGGACATGACAGGCTGTCCTCCATCAATACACAGTAACACATAGAGCCACACTAAGTGCTGTGGTAGTGAAGAAGCAGTGGGGGGAGCTATAATGTTAGCTAGTCTGGAGAAGTTATGTTAGGTCAGGGCAGTGCTTCACAACAGATCCATGTTTTTAAACATTAATATTCATCAACATATGTTATGATAATTAGGATGATTACCTGGGTTTCACTGGAGCAAGGGCTGCTAGAAAAGAGACACACACCCGTGCACACACACACACATACACACACACACACACACACACACACACACACACACACACACACAAACGTATGACTGTAGTTTGCTTTAATGTACTGACTGAGGAATGTGCAGCAGAAAAACGCTACTGCAAAATACAGATCTTGTAACTAAGCTACACACATCCTGATCAGTCCTGATGATTAGGGCATAAACCTAGACCACCTTATCATGTTGACACTTTGCTTTAGTGGTGCATGTGCAGTTTTCAAATATACTCAATGGAATGAAGCAGCTAAATTGAGCCAAGGTTAAAGCCACAAGCAGATTTCACACTTCACTAAGCTGAAAAAAGACACTTCAGCTAATTTCATCCTGTTAAAAGAAGAAGAAAAACAAATTACACACAGTGACTCCAGTGTTTCAATAATTTTGTACTTTCCCTCCCTTCATCAGATTTGACAAACCTTGGTGTGCATTTTTAGGAGGCTGCTCAGGACATCTCCAGTGAATTTAAGCAGGATTGTACAAAGACATCTTGAGTTATGAACAATGATATGATAGGCCACGCCCACTAGCAACAATCGGTACGTCACTTCTGCTTTGGATTTTTGACCCCCGCTAAAGGTCAGACTCAAAAAATGCGCTGATAGACTTATTCACAAAGCCTGATTAGGACCTGGATTTATGATGACTGGACAAATGATTGATGACTTACAGCCTTACGCGATGAGTTGGATCCATTTTCCTGCTAAGCCCTGTACATAAAGTTTATTGGTGAATATATTGACAAACTTATAACAAACTACATACAACTTTATACAACTATTGATAAGCTTGGTCTAATCATGATCTACAGGCAGCAGTCAGACCGACAGTTATTAGTTTAAGGATTTTTTTGGTGTGTGAGCTGGACATATTGATTACTTTGTCACTGGGTAGATAGATAGATAGATTCACTGGTAGTGATGATAATAGTTATTAAAAATATAATAAACAACAACAACAACAATAATAATAATAAAAAATAAAAACAATCACGTTCATGATCTACTTCCTCTGGCTGGTGTATTTTACAGCCTGATGGCAGTGGGAACAAAGGATCTCCTGAACCTCTCTGTTCTGCAGCACAGTGAGAAGAAATGTTACTGTTCTGTTTCTCCGACCTTCCAAAATGTTGTAGAGAGGGAGGATGCTATTGTCCAAGATGGCCTGGTACATGTGCCTCTCACCAACAGTCCTGAGTGAGTACAGACTCCTTCTAAGCATATGTGCAGCCTTTCACTGCATATGTCAAAGGACATGAGCCTGAGGAAAAAGAGCCAGCTCTGCCCGTTCACGTAAATGGCATCTGTGTTCAGGGACTAGTCCAGTTTACTGTCTAGGTGCACACCAAGGTATTTGTAAGTGTGCACCACCTCAAACTCATTCTCTTGAATGTTGAATGGCTGAAAGATGAGCCTCAAAATCCAAAAGTCAATGACCATCACCTTGGTCTTGGAGGTGTTCAGAAGGAAGTTCTTGTCACTGCATTCACTGAAGACCATTGTTATATCCCTGTAGTCCTCTTTAGGCACTCATAATTACTGTGTCATCAAGTATTTCTGGATGTGGTAAGACTCAGAGTTGTATTTAAATTCCACGATATATACAAGGTGAACAGGAATAGATCCAAAACAATTCCCTGTGGAACCCCAGTGGTGTTCATCACTGTCCCTAAGACATAGGGACATACTGTGGTCATTTTGTCAGGTAATCCACAACCTAGAATGTAAAGAAGCAATCCACACCCATCCTTTCAAACTTTCAAGGTTTAAAAGTACTTGAAAAATTAAAGAATAGAATCCTCATGTATCCACTTGGGTCATCCAGGTACAAACAGGCCTAGTGGACCATGTAAAGGATGGCATCATCCACTCTAAAATGTTCCTTGTAGGCAAACTGTATGGGGTGTACTGCATGTTGAACCTGTGGCCTCAGAAGGTGGAGAAGCAGCCCATCCATGGTCTTCCTGATGTGTGATGTGAGGGCCTCCCGTCTGTAGTTATTTATCTCAGCCTGTCGTCCTACTTTATGTACTGGAACAAGATGATGTTCTCCAGAGGACTGGGACCCTCCCTGTTGCTAGACTTAAGTTGAAGGAGTTGGAGAGCAGAGCTCAGACACACACCACCCATCTAGAATAGATGTAGCCTCTTGAGGTCCACTCTCACCACCAAGGACAAGAGACTTGATCCCACTGTGGAGGGAATTGCAGCTGCAACGTCAGGTTGTGAAGAAGATGCCATAGGAGAAGGAATAGGTGAGGTTGTGTCAAACCTGTTGCAGTCCTCCTTCACCAGATTTAATCTCCTCTTCAGTTCATTTTGCACACCCCTGAGCTTCTCCCTGTCTCTATCCACAAAGGCCTCCTTTTTCTGGCATGAACACTTGGTGTGACTGGTGATCCAGGATTTGTAGTTTTGAAAGAAGTGCACAGTCCTGGCTGATATTACAGTAATGTTACAGTCTTTCAATAGAAGTAAAAAACACGGACCACTCAGATTATGATCTGATCTGCCAAATGGTGGTAGAGCTGGAGCAATGTATGCCTCCTTAACATTTGCATACAACATATCACTTACTTTCCCTTGTAAGACAGTCACTACTACTCCTACTACTCTCTCTCGCTCTCTCTCTCTCTCTCTCTCTCTCACACACACACACACACACACACACACACACACACACACACACACACACACACACACACACACATACAAAATGCTTTGATCAGCTGGTGACAAGCCCTGGTTAATCAAAGGCAGTAAAACTACAAAGTACATGCTACAGGTTGGAGTGCAGCTTCACAACAACCTACAGCTTGTACCTGAACACAACAGGGACACACAGTGCCATCGTCCAGGCTCTATTTCACTGACGGTCTGTACGTGCTCCTCCCTGTAGTTTTGTTCCCTTCTATTTCTGTGTTAATTCTGCAGGATCCAGATCTGACGACGATGATGGGTAGTTATCTTCATCATTACCATCATCATCCTCAGCAACATCATTATTAATTTTATTATTATCATTATCATCATAAACAACCAGTCTGACAGGACTGCAGCAGTATATGGAGCAGCATCTGTCCCTGGGCTCTCTCTCTCTCTCTCTCTCACCAGGTCATCACCTCAAAAAACAACACAGCTCCTACCAGCCAGACTTTGTTAGCCTGAGACCTGATCCAGAACCATTACAAACAATTAACAAGATATATAGTGACATAGATAGATAGATCTCTGTGGCAGCATCACTTAAACCTGAAACATAAAATAATACAAAAATTTTATATTACTATTACTTATTATTAAAATAAATAGATAATTGGATAGCATTATATTTGGGCTGGCCTGTGTTAAATCTTAAATGAAATATATGAAATGAAGTATAAAGGTCATTTAGAAGGAGACAGGGTTGCAGACACGTGTTTGTTATTATCATGTTGAACAGGTGGTCACTTCCATATTTTCTTTTTTTGTTACAATTAACATCCTCATTTCAGACACAGAGTTTCTAATGTCATGAAGATATTTAGTTTGTAGTTATTTTTTTGTTAATCATAAAATCAGTAAATAATAAATATCTAGTTAATTTAGGTGTCAGTTTGTATTCCTGAAGAAGCACCAACAGACAACAAACAACTGTTTCCTCTTATTGCCTAATTTGAGTTTAAAAATATACAGTGTGCACTGATTTGGACTTGATCTTTAAATTACAAAATGTGGTTCATTCTCAACCTTCCAACATAAAGAGCCAACAGAGTGTGTTCTCCTCAAATAACTGAGGCTTCTTTCATTCATTAGAGCTTTTGGTTCTAATGAAGGCTTTTGATCGGACACAGAGGACAATCCACGAATGTGCATGTGTGATGATCCACAAATATGTTTACACACATGTGTTGTGTACATTCATAACAGTACATGTAAATACAGTTACATCTGTAAACATTTACACATTATTAATCAATTTCTTCATGTGAAATCTCTTCCTGTCGGTTTTGTCACTCCCTCCTATTTATTCAAAATCCACAATATGAGGTGCTTTTTTTTTATTTAACTAATATTTATTATTATTAGCTAGTAACAATATTTTTACAATATAAATATAGTTTAATAATAACTTAACAAGATAAAAAACTACCCTGTAATTGTTTTCTGTTAAAAAAAAAAAATCAGTCAGAGTGTAGTTTCCTAAAGTCAGAAACCAGCTTTTATGCGTAATCAGGTATATGTTTGGGGAAAATTGGGGAAAACACGATAATTCTTTAATGGAGACACATTAGTCACACCTTGTCTCATCATGACGTGCTGAACATCTGAAGCAGGACACTTCTGTATACACCATTTTCAATAAAGCAGGTTTTGTCCTTCTGAAAGTAATAATTAAGAGAACTGAGTGCGATGTGGTGCAGTAAATTATTGGAATATGTTGTGTTTGCTGCATAACCATAACATAACATAACTTCTTGAGGATCCTGAAGTGAGTGATTTCATGTCATTAATAGATCATAAGGTTGTTGGATTATTTAGAAACTACTGAGAAAACCAAAAGCAGTTACTCCTTCACCTGTCTATATTTTGTATCATGGACAAACAGTGTTGTGTTATTTATTCCATAGCTGACTTTTGTGGGCAGAAGGAAACTGGACACATGTCAGAGGTGAGATGGATGTCACCTGTCAGTTTTGCTGTAAGATCAGTTTCTCTGACAGTCAGCAAAGGTTCAGTCCACATCTTCTAACTGTGGAGTTCATAGAGATCTGGCGCAAGATGCAAGCGTGCAGATACACGATTCCATTCATACATCTCATTCATTGAGAAATAGGGGATGAGCCTGAGTTTGGGTTTTCAAAAGAAAACCACCTGTACACAACACAGAAACAACAACAAATGAAACACAACTTCACTTGGTCGGATTACAAACTGAACTCACCAGTAAACTTTAGACCTGTTTTTAGTCTTAACATTTGTCAGGACAAGAGGTGTCTTCATTAGGCTACAAGACAGTTATGACCTTTGACCCATACTTGTGCCAGACTTTCACCAATCATGCCTGCTAGTAAAACATGCTCATGTGGACAAGTGTTTCCAAATGAGACATGTTGAGCATGTTGAGCATGTTGAGCATGTTGAGCGTGTCTACAGTGGAGTGTCACTGCTGCAGTGAATTAATGTTTGATCAGGGGTCAGACCTGGGGAAAGTTCAGGGCTCAGTCACTCCTCACACATCATTGTGTTTCTCCAGTTGTCACCAGTGTTTGTTTGGTGCTGATGAAACAATCAATATGGCCGGTTCCAGCCACCAGTAAATACAAAGGCATCAATCATGCTGTGAACTCAAATGGAGACATCAGAATGAAATAATATTAGATTTATATTCACCATCTTCAGTAGAAGCTGTCATTGTATAGAGCTGATGTTAACCACTTCCGAGAAAGTTGAATCTAGGAGAAATGGAATTGGATGTAGATTCTTGAAGACGTGTCACCTTTCATCCAAAAGTGTTCTCATCCACCTCATGTTCTGAAGCCTTAGGTTTGTAATTTGGTGAGGTTTAGTGAGGTAAACATAGAGGGTAAAGGAGAATAGAAGTATTGTTATTTCTATGCAGTCAGACTTCTTTTTTAACCAGCATAGTCACTCAGAATCTACATCCACTTTTATATACAGTCAATGATGGGCAGGTCTTTAATGTTGCAGTGTTGGCTTCATGTTTCAGCCTAAAGTTTGATGCTTGTGTACAGTCATTGCTCAACCACTATCATGCATTCCACTCATGAGAGTGTCTTTTCTGAGGGGCTTCACCCTTTTTCCTCCAAACACGTGATGAACAGTTAAATTTTTGTTTCATGAGACTAAGAAATGTATCCAGAAAAGTAAGCTCTTTGTCTCCATGTGCAGTTGCACACTGTAGTATGGCTTTTTATGGCAGCTTTGGGGGGTTTTGTTCCTTACAGAAGAGCCTTTCAGGTTATGTTGATATAAGACTTGTTTTTCTGTGGAAATAGATACTTTTGTACCTTTAGTACCTCAGTCTTTTCTTCTGACTTCAACTTGTCTATTTTTATACTGAAAAAAGTATTTTCAGTGCTGTCACTGTGATAAAATGTATCTTATAAGAGAGGGTTTATGTTTTATGTTGTGAGATGTTCCAAATCCTGCCTGTTTTGTGCACATTTGTTTTGGTGCACATTAGATACAGAATTTGGGCAGAACTGTCATAATACATTTTAAACTATATTTATCACTACATACAGAAAAAATGGCATATTTCAGTTGTGAGTAATCAATTAATTTATCAATCATCATCAACCAATCAATTATATCTCACAATAAAACAATGAAGGTGAATTATTTTCCTTGAAACTCTTCTACCAGTCCATACAGTTTCTGGAAACCTCTCACCTGCTGCTCCACAATGAACTTTTTTAAACCTCTTTCAGGCAAAATGAGTACATCAGTCACGTTAAATTAGCTAAATTATCAGGACAGTTAGAAATAAGTAAATTTCACTAATGTAATTTAAGTAGGCATAAGCATTACTTTTTACAGTTTGAAAGATACAGATGTGTTTGAGCAATAAATACTACCGACTGACAGTCAGGACAATTTTCTTTAATAAACTATCTCTAGCATGGAGGTGACGCACGCAATGTAGCAAGGCTTTTCCTGACATTGTGTCTATGTTTCACTTTAAAAACAGAGCAGCTTATCAGCCGGTGGTGATAAATAAATCCACTCCTTCCTTTTTGATCACGATTTTTACATTTTTTTTATAAAATAGTGTCAATATCTTGAAACAAAGATATTAAATAGATGATAAAACAGAATCAGAAGAAACAGAAGTACATTATACTTCTTTGTAAACAATTAGATCAGATCAGCATCCAAAAGTTTTTCAGTTTTAACAGAATCTGATTTTTCCATCTAATCTACTGTATTTGACTAATATAAAAGACACTGGGAAGGCTGATCCTCTTTAAGTCAGGAAACGACACTGGCCCCTGCTCAACAACTACAGTATGTCTCATTGCTCATGAATAAGGGAAGGGTGTGCAAGAGTAGTGCCCTAGTCACAGGGCAGTCCTTCATATTTAGAGGGAATTGAGATTGCTCCTCACTGACATGGAGCAAATTAATTTGTGTCGCTGCATTCCAGCTTTTACGATGCTTCAGTTTTATTTAAAGTTTGGGGGATGTAATAAAATCTTATCTTTTGCTTTCACCATGGACAACTTGGCTCTAAACCACCTCTGGGGCGCTCTAAGTGTCTGTCTGTGCCTACCTGGCTCATAAACACAGAGCCTGATTAGCTTAGCAGGAGAACAAATCAATAAGTGCAGCTGAGCATGACACGGGCGACATCAGAAATGCTAAAGTGTTGACGTAGTGGCAGGAAGGCACATTATGATGCACTCTCAGACTTGTGTAGATGATGTGTCTTTATGTAATGTCAGGTCAGAGGATTTGAATGAATGAAGGTCCTCATTTAATGCTGGATGTTACAGAAAATTACAGGCTTGAAAATATCGAGTCCAGGTTTACTTGGATCCTGGATTCATGGGGAATTGCAGTTCCATTAACAACAGAAGGAAAATCATAAAACTGGTTTTGATATGATACCAACAAAGACCCTTTTCCAGACCCCTGTATAATGAACTTTGTTTGGTGAGGACAACAGTTCTGGTGTTGTTTCAGCCATTTAAAGCATTGTAGTCAGGATATAACCTGAACTATCATTTTAATTCTTCAAAGTATGTGTGACCTAATCAAAATCAAGTGTTT
Organism: Rachycentron canadum; assembly: GCA_038496675.1. NCBI lineage: Eukaryota > Metazoa > Chordata > Actinopteri > Carangiformes > Rachycentridae > Rachycentron > Rachycentron canadum. Next base: position 22,535,692 of record CM076654.1, read on the forward strand.
GAACTTGTTAATGTCCACATGATATTTTTATATAAGACATATGAGGAGTTAAATAATAATTTAAATAATCCTAATCATCACCATGACTGAGCACTTCCACCTTGAACTGCAATGAAAATGGCTGATTCGGAAATCCAGGGTTTCAAATCTAAGGAACAAATCCTGTGAATTTGTGGGGAATGGGGCGGAGCTAAGTAAACCTGAAACCTTAGCCATTTCTCAATACCAAGTATGCTATGACTCGCATATGAAGTACTTCAAAAGTTCAATTCCAAAATTCAGACCCCTGAGGATGGAAAGACTATTTACAATTGGAACAATGCATTCTTCCTAGTATCAACAGCTCAGCTCAGCACAGGTTACAACTTAACATAACCTTTCCTGACTGTACTGTGACACAATAATCTAAGGAATATCAGTAGCTCGCAGAAGCAGAGCTGTTGTTAAACTGTCCAGGAAATCACATATTTTTAACTTCATCTGTTCAGATTAAACAGTAGCAACACATGTTATATTTCAACTCAGACACCACAATATATCAACATGTTGCGGCAACCAGTAAATAACCAAAGAGCTGCAGAGATAACACTTTTCTACCACTCAGTCACCGACCTCAGGAACTATGCTGTGAGCTGCTATGACTGCCAATGTCACCCAGTAGCGCGGTCCTCACGTTTCCTAAAACTCCCAACAAAATTTCCCATGTTATTTGGATAAACTGACCAGATATTCATGGTCACTTTCCTATCTGAAAAATATCAAAATCTCTCTTATCACTTAATAAAGTGATATAATAAAAGTCTTCAAGGATCAAAAATTCTGCTGTTGTTGCTGTTTGGTGTGCAATGCATTCTGGGATACTTAGCTGCCCCATGTTCACACAAGTCACGTCCCAATGCATCCTCTGTGAAACAGGCAGAGTGAGAACACTCCTGTGATGAAGAAGAGGAAGAACGCATATTGACAAGCAGCTCCTGTCAGTACAAAGAGCCAGAGTTGGCATTATCACAACCACTAACACTGTGTCAACCACTGCCAGTTACAACCAAACAAACAATCTAAACAAGATTAAAGATCCTGCCCCTCAAGTGTTAGTTTCTGATTCTGGTCTCAACACACTTCTCTGACTCTGGTACACTGGGTCTGACTGAGGCTCTAACATGTGGCTGAGTTTCTCTGATGTGTCTTCCTCTAACCATCTTGAAATGTATGTTTCTGAATAAAAAAATGAAAACTGATAATTCATTTATAACAGGAAGAATCTTATTGCTTGTTTCTCTCAAATCTAAAAACGATGATTTGATAAGAAACAAAGCCATTCACAGGCCACTCACAGAATAAAGGGTCAGTTCAGCTTGTTGCCTTCTCACTGTAAATTGACTCAGAGAGCCGGTGCTGGCTCTGTCACTGAGCTGTCACTGCCTCATAACTTTTTTCAGTTTATTTTCTGTGACACAACGAGAGGAGGAAATGAGTTTCAAAGCACTGGCTGAGAGCTTAGCATCTCTACATGGATCCCATGGCGCAACACAATGAAAACCAACTTCTAATCAGCTGACTGTATAAACAACTAATTAGCTGTCTGCCGGCCCCTAATGATGTGCTGACAAACATGTGGAGCGAAACACTGGAGCTGATAAACAGCAGGAGCTGACAATTTATACAGACTCTTATCTCAGCAGTTTAAACAAAGGCCTGATTAGAAACAAACTGTTGAGGAAAGTCAACAGTTTGGGAGGGCAGGGTGTGTGTGTGTGTGTGTGTGTGTGTGGAGGAGGAAGGGTCTTAACATGCTATTTCCCTTCATTATTATTACACCTTTTTTCCACCAAAGTTATTTGGTGTACCTGAGATTTTTAAATGCAGGTAATTCGACTAATAGATTCTGATTTACCCCTTTCCCACTGCCATTCTGGTTTGCCTTTCTCTTGGGACTGAGGACGCACACAACCAAGGAGCAATGTCATCACATGCGCCCACACATGCAGATGCAGGTGAGGAAACATTAGCTTCTAGCCACTGTGTTTTTAAAACTGGTCTGTCACATCTCATTTCTGGGTGCTCATGATGAGATGAGATGTTAGCAGGCTCTAATGGGATTTTTTTTAACCAGTAGAAAAAGGATTTTAGATTCATTTGAATGACTTTTGTTGAATTGGACTGATGGGCCCCTCGTGAATTTATACCAAACCTTTTTCTACGCCAATCAAATAATGTGTAGGGAACATAGGACTGTGTTGACTGAGGCCTGACGCAGCTCTGCTGTTCTGCCTCCATCCTGGACTAAGACAAACTTCTTCCGACGTGAATGAATAGAGAGCTCATGAGCATTATTAAAGAAATCAATAAATGTTGACATCAAGCTAACTGTTAAATCCAACAATGTGTACATGTGTAATGTATCATTTTGTTGCAGCTGTTCTGGAAGAATGATCAATTGATAAAGATGGATGAATTAACACATTTCAGTGAAGAGATGTGCCACAGGTGGAGGAGTTAAAACCAGATGTAAGAATTAAAGAGATTGTTTGTAGAACTGGAGAGTGAACATAAGACCAAGGAGCCAGAAAAGAAGACATATCTTAATAACACTGCAACTCTAATTTACAGAAGATCAGCCCAACACATTCTCAGGCATTTTTTTTTTTTTTTTACAGAAAATCTCTCAAATATCTCATTTTGTTTGGAATAAAACAAAAACTCTGTAAGTTCAGTCAGTCAACACACACAACACTGACTGTGTGCCCAACATCTGAAGTTATCAGAGACTGTGATTTATCAGAGCCTGTGTGAAGATGTCCCCAGGGGGAGTGTGGCTGCTTCCTGCAGTCCAGCAGAAGGAGGAGCGGGTAACTGAAGTCAGCCTGGTGTCAGAGCTCAGCTCCAGAGCCATCCTTCACTCTGAGACTGTCACTCTGCAGAGCTGGAGTGCTTCCTGATCAACTTTACTACTATCAGTGTGTGTGTGTGTGTGTGTGTGTGTGTGGCACTGGGTTTTATTGAGCAGTCCATTTCACTTTGCTGCTGTGCTGCATTTTTTTTTTTTTTTTTTTTTTTAACATGCAGGACCTGGATGCCATATTCTCCACACATAAAACAACTAATCAGAACCCACTGTCCCATTAAATGCAGAGTGTTTGGTGTTCACTCCTAACCACACGTAGTCTGCTCTCAGCCTTAACGGACCTCAGAGGAAGACAACCTGCATTGCCACATGCATCACTACATGTATGTGCCTGCTCAACAGGCCACAGCAAACAAATCAGATACTGAGACTGAATTTCAGGTGAAGCTCAGCAGCCTGACAAGAAGTCTGCTGCATGAAGCTTTGTGTTCGAGATGGATTATTTTAAAACTTAATAAAAAGGGCTCTCTCTAGCTTTCTCTCTGACTCTGGTACTCTTTTTTTTACAACAGTTAGTGGACATAAGTAGATTTTCAAACCCTGTTAAACTGGCTAGAGAGAGCTGTTAGATCATAAAGGGGAGAACAAATGGGCTGTTAGCTGCCATACACACTCTCATTCCTGGGTTGACGCCTCCATCTGAGACGCTTCGATTAGTGATTGTATGTTTTTAACACTTATTTGGGGGCCGCAGTTCACTCTGTTCGGCCCCAACACATTGTAGGCACAGGATTTCTCTTTTAACATCACTACGCTGGATGAGTGAAAGGTGTGTTTACAATGTTTGTGTATGAAATACTAAAAAGAGGTGAAAGTTTGTGTTTGCACCCAGGTGTTTACATCAATGCCTTTCAGAGCCAGAGCTGTGTACTTAGATGATATTTAGATAAACTTCAGTCACAGCCATAACACTCCTCCTCTGTGTCTGAGCTGAAGAGTCCACTGAAAACTCTCTAGCAGGTCTTGGTTTGCTGTGGTTTCAGGAACCTTCAGACTGATAGTTAGTTATAGGCAGAGTTAAACCTGCTGCTGATTCAGTCCCACAGGTCATATTATTGTTGCTTTGACAACAAAGACCCGATTTGTGGCCCATACCATTGTCTATACTCAACGTCTTGCAGCATTTAATAAGCAGCAGTTTTCTTTTACAAAGTTAAAAAGGTAAACAGGTGAGATTCAAGAATATTACATGAAAGCTAAAAAATAAGCAAAGTTTTATGGATTTATGTCACAATATTAGTGTCATTTACAAAACAGGAATCTTTTCTGATCAAACCATGAGGACCTTTGAGGGCTTTGAGTGTTCAGTGTAGCTGCTGGCCTGGCTGGCCGGGGAGTTTTCCCAAGGCTGGTGGCAGCAGCCGCCTCCCTGCCTCTGCAAACTGTCAGCCACACCACAGGTGTTGATTTATACCATTAATAATTCACTAAGTTGCTTGCTCTCTTCTGTGTTGGCCAGATGCCTCCCTGCACTGCCAGAGTGTGTCAGCTGCACACTGAACTGGGCATGTCACAGATGCAGAAATAAGACATAAATATTTTAGAAAATATACTGCCAGTGAGACAGGCTGCACATCTGAAAGTGCTGCCATGTTTCAGCCATCTTCTCCTTTTTCTAAAAGCTGGGAGAGCGCAGGACAGACAGGAGACCCACATACGTCCCTGTTCCTCTGATTGCTGCTCTCTAATGAGCGTGGCGGATGGTGAATCTTTTCAGAGCAAATTGTTGAAGACATCTGGCCAAGCTTTCTCTCTGATGCAGCTGAAAATGTCCCTCTAGATGGCGTTGGCATGGCAACCTCTAACTGCTATTCAGCAGCATTGCGGTTTGAAAGGTTTAGGGTCCATAGTTGAAAATCCATTTGGGCCTCTAGCAGAGCGCTCTGCACTCCACTCCCCGAGCTGGAGGTGCAATAAATACTCCCTCACCCAAGGAAAAATAGATTCTCTTTATGAATTGATGGCACTCATGGCACCAGCGTGTTTCTGTTGTTTGCCTTTGTTATAAGGGCCTTATTAGTGGTAACGCAGTGGAGTGGTTTGGCAATGGTAGTATCTTGAAAAATCTTGCCCTAATGGAAAAGGTAAGACAATTTTTGTCACATTCTTATATAAGGTTCTGTGTGAATTACTCTTTTAGGGTCTTGTTAAAATCCAAATATAGAAAATTGCAAAAAAAAAAAAAAAAAAAAGGCACTGCTCTGAGCTACACCCAAGTAGTACTGAAGAGAAAATCTGACTGTGTGTGGAGAGGTGATGGTGGGGAAAGGTGGGGGGAGGGGGTGGGGGGACTTAGGTCCATCCCCACTGTTAGCTCCCCACAACAACACTTAATAACCCCTGTACTTCAGCTGAGATGAGACACTCCATCCACAGAATTATCTGAAGGACGCTGCGTTTGAGAAAATTATCTCATCCTCAGAGACAAAATTGCTGGGAACTTATCATTACAATTAGCATACTTTGGTCCTTTGGCGCATTTTAAGTAGGCAAACCAAATAACCGACCATGACAGTGTTCACATACAGCCACTCAACACACACAGACATACAAGATTCATTAGATGCTCTGCGTTTTCTTAAACAGTGTATTTCATTGTTACTGTTCTGAGCAGTGATAAATAATATTGCCGCACTGGTCTCCTCTCAGCTTCTCAGGATAAATCCTCATAAGTACAACATAGGGGAGATGCTGTAATGAGGATTAAAAACTGTTGCTTTTTGTCACCCACAAAAAGAATACTTCATTTGGAGCACCGCTGTTCCCTGAGTCTGGAGCCTGTGATGAATATTTAACACTGGATTAATATGTGCAAAGAACTGCTTTCTCTAAAAGAGACGCAAAGTGACACATTAAGAAAGGTTCTGTTACTAAGTGCTGCACAGGTTTTATCCATAATCTCTGGCACATTAAGACCAACAAAGAATTGCCCTCTCACAAGTTATTTGAATTTGTTCAGATGTCTCATTTATAAAGCCACCTCAAAGTTCAGTGTGGTGACAGTGAATTAACGCCTTTACCTGTGACTTCAGAGCTCTACAGCCAGTTAAAGTTTTAATGAGTCTTCATCTGTAACTTAATATGTGTTCTTACATTATCACAAATGTTTCCATACATTTCAATCATGGTAACGCTCCATTTCATTGGTCGTCTGTCAATGACTTCATATGCTCATGTGTTTGACAGAATTTGAAGTCTCATTTTTAAGATCCACTTTTTGCACCTTGATGGGTCTCAACTCTATATTTTTTCATTCCACTTTCACTATCAATACATAAAATAAATAAAAATGATGATGTGATTTTTGTTGGTTTTATCGATTATTACAGTTGCAGAATATGATCTATATCTGTCTCAGCAGCAAAATGCATCATCTATGGTCTATGGTGACACATTTTACTTGGCTGTATTGCAATTTTGATAACAACAACCAAGTAAATGTCTGTATAATGAGGACATTACTGTAATCAACTGAAGTCTGAACATTTTAACCATAGAAATCAGTCTTTTCCTGATAGTCAGTCTTCATGTGGTCTGTTTGATTTATCTGATGTATAATGGTCAAAGGAATTTACATGTAGACAGGAGTCTATTTCCTGTCTGTTTATTCTCCTGTGGCTGCAAAGAAGAGAGAATAATGTTTCTGTCTTGGTGAAGGAACTCCCAGAGATCCCTGTGCACACCTCTCAAATTCATAATTATTAATCTCGACCTTGACAGGAGTTATTCACAGCTGAGGAGTTACAGGCATATGCATCACTGCCACATGTGACCAGCAATTGCATTTACCCCTGACCTAATTACCTTAAATTTCTCCATGTTCAATACACATTCTCCTACTGCCAGATGACACCCATTGTCTGCACAGACATGAAGATTGGTTCAACACTCTGCTCATTATTGTGTCTCTATCTATGACTGTACAGCACAGCAACAGGGCAACAAACACACATGCACAGACACATGCACGTGCACACAAACACACACGCGCGCACACACACACACACACACACACACACACTACACTGCCTCACTTTCATCATGCATCTATATGTCGAAAGCTAGAATTTGTCAACATCCTTATTGTCCTAAATAATGACTTCTTTGTTACCCTAACACAGACGATGTTCATTTCCAGATGTGCTACTCTTGGTGTCTGTTTCCAGATGCGGTCTCAGGTCACAAACAGGTTCCACAACTAGCAGGTCAGAGACTGACCATCATAAATACTAAAATTAACATTAGTCAGGAATCTGTGTGTGTTATTCTCTGGTTGGGGAAAGTCTGTCTGTATTGGACAAATGTGCAGCAACATTCAGCATCAGAGCATGAAACAGAGTCTCTATGGAGCAAACAGGAATGTAAGAAAACAGTAAGATCCTAAAGAAAACTGGCTTATATGAGCCTGCTCAACACCTGACATTGTGATGGTGATCAAATGAAGGCCTATCAGCACAGCTCTTGCTTTTCGTGTTTCGACAGAATTGATTTCTTAGATCTTGCAGAATTATGTAAGATATCTGTTTTTTAAAGATCAGAGCAGTGAGAAAACAAAGAAAGACAAAAAAGATTCTTTAAATTTAACTTAAAATGGGCCGATTTATACCTGTTAATTAAATACAAAAAGGAAGACTATTTTCCCAGGAATTGAAATTAAAAAAAAAAAATTAATAATGGTCATTATGTTAAGTTGCTGTTAAATTGAGCTCAATTATGTCTGGGAGAAATACACTGGACAAAGAATAAATCTTTTTTAGAATTTTTCTTTCCTCTGGGTAAATATATTGTCTGATTTATCACTGTTCTGTTTCTTACACTGATGATGTCTTATAGCTGAAACACATTGACCATGTGAAATGATTTAACTGGGTGCCAATGTCTTCTCCACCGTGTTGACTCAAATTCATCCGTGCACCTGATACAGTACTCAGGACTGGGAGCTGTGTGCACTGTCACTATTATTTTTTTGTAAATATAGAGAACTGAACTTTTCTAGCAGCTGTTTTTCATTTCAATTCTGTATTTAAATGCTACAACTGCCTTTACTGTTCTTGTAACTAACCCAGTGCAGAGTTGACAATTCACTGTTCATGCATGGTCATGTTATATGTGTTTTCAGGTGTGTTAGTCAACAGAGGTCATTTTCTGTTTTAAAATGGACATAAAAGGTTGGACGTAGCCTCAATATTGATTAAATCCCTTTCACCTGAAACAGAGCGACCTGTAAAACAATGTGAAGCACATTTATACCTACCTGATATAAAATGTGCAACATTAAAGTTGTGTTTTCACTCACCCAAAGATGTGTGAGTGAAGCTGCAGCAGGGACTGTTATATAAATCATGCCTAAGCAGGAACATTTGTTCTCATGATGAAGACAAATTGAAAGCATGTAACACAAAGGATTTCTATGTGCACTCGTTGTATTTTCATCCATTTTTTCAACTGCTTTTGCCGGTCAGTTGCTATAGCAACCCAGGCAGAGGAAGACTAGTGTTTAATTGATCCACTAATGCATTTAGCTGCACTCTCACCACTAAGTTGCCTTTGTTTCCAGGTCGCATTTTAGGGACAGTATTTACATAAAAGCATTTGCTGTTGCCAGAACCAATCATTATTAGCAGTTTTTACTTTTTGTCCTGTGGCAACAAATGTGGTGTAAACACTGACTATTAAAAGCTACAATATTGCCTCATCAGGGAATTATTATAATACTAATGCTGGTGGGAAACATAATAAGTTTGGCAGGCGCTTTCTCCAAACAGTGAGTAATATGGGAAATGTTAATTAATAGTTGCATTGCAAACAAAAACAATCCCCAGGACTCGCTCGCCATTAGACCAGTATATCTATTAACATATCAAGTGCAAGGTACATAAACATGTGAATGTGAGCAGCATGGGAGGCTGACAGCATTCTGAGAAATGCTTTTAAAAAAGAGGAACCTTTAAGCTTTTGGTCTAAATCCTGATTATTTATTTATTTGTTTGTTTGTTTATTTATTTTTACCCCAGCAGGAAAAGGCTCTGAGCTTTATAATTTTTTTTATTTGAATGTAAATGTAATGATGCCCAAAGTCTATTTTCACCAAAATGAGGACACTTGTTGAGCAAAATTGTATTCCCATTATCAAAGTGACATGGTCCAAAGGATGTTAGAGAAATCAACAATGCTCAAATTACCCATCAATTAATCAGTGAATCAATACCAATTTCAGCATAAACCAATCACATTCATGGAAACTGTGGCATAAAATGAAACCACTCCCTCGGCAATAACAACTAGACAATTATAGGTGCATTATTTCACCTGAAACAATCACAACCACATGTGACCTGATAGCTGAGACAAACCTTTTGGTACCAGCACCTGGTGAAGAATAAGCACTATCTGCTAGAATTGATTCAGGCGTCCTAGCAAGCAGTCTACACAGACTAACAACTTAAACTCACCCATCAAAATGAAGCATTTTATTGCAAAATATACTTCATAAATAATAAGATTGATTATTTCCAAACTCACAAACACACACGATGCCGGGGAACTAGACACATTATGTAGGTATGATCTGTAATCCTTCATGGCTGCTGTTTCTCTACTGACCAAAGGTGCATTTGCCTTAACCTGCTTAATGTGCAATTTAAAATTGCACTTGCAAACTTAATAATTAATGGAAAACATATGAATCTCAATAAAACTTATAAATTTATATACGCATATGAAGTGGTTTGTCTGACTGTTAAATTTTGCAAAAGTGGAATGGAAACATTTTTTGTGTTCGAGTTGTCAAGTTTAATAGGAACAGGATTGTGAGAGGAGAAAACAGTGGAAACACAGAACACACAGAACATGTTTTTTTTTAATAAAAAAAATGTTTTTATTCAACATAAAACTGTATTTGGTTATCAACTTCTATTCGTTCAGTTGAGTGAACTTAGTAAATGCTCTGTTGTTGTTTGATCAGAATCTGTGATAATGTTGTGACAACATAACAAACTCCATTATAACAATTTACATTATAAATAATTACATTTGTAAAATGAGTGACTGAATGTGAAATGTGAAAACTGTACTGGGACTTGATGGAGGATGTTTTTTTACTGTGATGAAATGCTGAGGGTGAAGCTGTGAGACACCAGGTGAGGTAACACACTGCAGATGTATTTGCCCCATGTCACTTGGAGCCAAAAGACTGTGTGTGCATGATGTGACCAAATCTCACCAGCCATTACTGCAATTACAGCGGTAATGGCACAGAGGCTGGCCTGTGAAAAGCACAAAAGTGCAAGACCGAGTAATTCTCATGAAAAACGGGCCAGCATGAGCAGTGCTTTACAAGTCCCCAACAGATTCCAGTGTATACAGTAAGACATGATGGGTAATTATTAATTATCCCAGACAGTAATGCCGGAATAGATAATTATGTGACAAACATGACATCCTCACTCTTGACGCTAAGTGATGAATGTCATAAGGAGTCTGCAATTATGTCATCTCATTCATACAGGAGTATGGTAATTGCAAAATTAAAAGCACTTCAGCTAATTTTGGCTTATTCCTCAGAGTCTAGTCTTGAAGGTAGGCTTGTAATCACTGAAGCACACAGGAAAAATAGACTGCTGTGCAAATTCTAGGTGGAAAATATCAAGTATTTTGTCATCCTTGGGACAGAGTCACCAGAGACACAGCGCTGACAGTAATGATTCACATGAATTATGATCAGAATGAAAAATGCCATAAAGAATTTAAGAGGTGTAGCTGTGAGTATATACCATTATGTACAACTGGAAAATGGATGTGTCTCATAGGTTTTTTTTGTGTTGTTGTTGTTGTTTTTTTTTTTTCACACATCTGCAGAGAGATTTATAATTCTTCCCATTTCACTCAGAGAATGCTTTATATGGGTATTGAAAGGATTTTCCAATGGCTTTCCTTAAATTCAAACCCACCTGGTCACCAGTGACCAGTTTAGAGCTTGTGCTAAACAGTGAAGTAAAAAAGCTATAAAGGGTTCAGCTCTAGTCAGTATTAACAGGCACATTAGCTCAATACAGCTTTCCTACAATTAAACTGGTCATTTTATAGAAGTAAAATTGACTCAGATTTACTAGCATCAGGAGAAATGGATGTGACTCGTTGTCTGTTTGTCAGTTATTTATATCCCTTTAGTCCGAAAGAGTCCAGAGATCATAAGAATCAAAAGTATTTCAGGTTGTGAATACTGTTATATAAAGTCCATTGCTGCTACTGGTACTGCTGCAACTCCACTGCAATTGCTTTTTCTTCTTGTTCTTCTTCTGGTTTGATTGGAAGTTGGCCTCCAGCTTGAAAGTGCATTACCATCACTGACTGAACTGGTGTGGGCAGCAAGAAAAAAATTCTCTCTATATTCTCTCTATTAACTGTTTTCTTAAGATACTTAATTAGGTATTCCCCATAATGCAGCTCAAAGGTTCCCTATAGTGTCAGTTATCTTGGCCTCATCTTATATCCACCTTCTAGTGCCTACAGTTATGGAGTTTTGGAAAATGTGCATCTACTGTCATCTGTTTATGTGAAAGCATGTGACTGATGTGTCATTGATGATGAATGATTAATTCATTCAATTGAATGAAGTCCATTTATTCATGCTGTGTAGGCCTATGGCTGTTTGGCCATATTGGATGATTGTTGGTTCAAACTGTTGGCTGGACTGTTGGCTAATTCATTCAATTCATTTTTGATAATTGCTGTGGTGATTTGAGTCCAGGCTGTCAAAGCAGAGCTGATGAATTTGACACTAAGGCTGACTCTCGGCTAGTTTGCAGGATGGGAACTGTGTAACTGTATCTCTGTGGTGACATCCCCACTGTGCTTATGTGTGTTCATGCAGATGTACACGTTGAGCATATGTATTTGCAATGGGGTCAGTCACTATAGTATTAGGCTACATGGTGTGGGGTTCATGTGATGCTAGAGAAACCCTGCTGGCTTGTAAAGATATTTTACCCATAACCTCTGCCTTGATCTAGCTTAACTGAAGTAAATGTAACATGTACATATATTATATTAAATGTCTATATATGAAATAGCATCCATGTTTGATTTTAACATAAATGTGGTTATTTTATATATACATAAATCTAAAATAAATAAACCACTTAGAATGAAAAGACATGATGATGAGTATGAGAAATTAAAAAGAAAAATATATATGAACAAATACAATTTTTATATGTATTTTGATTTTATCAATTTGACATATATAAATTACATATACAGAGCTGCTTAAACGTTTGTGAAGCCCTTCAGCAGTTTAGATGTTTCTGTTGTTTTACCATGATTTTCTTTTTTCATCATCACCAGTTTTTATGTATGAAATGTCAGATATATGTTTATCAATCACCTGTACTTGTTTAGTGGGACTTGTTTAAGTCGCCCCAAAAAACTACATGAAACATGGAATTAGTGTATGTGCAAAAGTAAGTGAACCCCCAGCTGCATTGGTTCAGTCAAGCAGGTAACGGACTCAGGTCAAACACATTTGGGTGTTTAATGAATCATTTAAACAGACCAATGAAATGAGACATCCCTGGGAAAGGGTTTGTCCTGAACTAATTAAAAGAGAGAGGAAACCGACCAAACCACTGTGGTCCCATACAAACCAACAATGCCCAGAGCACAGGAGATATGAAGGAGGAGGACATTAAGAAGGGGGTAGTGACGGCCCATCAGTCTGGGGAGGGCTATAAGACCATCTACAAAAGATTCCAGCTCCATCCATCCACTGTAAGACAAATCATTTACAAATGGAGGGCCTTCAACATGACAGCAACTCTGCCTAGAAGTGGACGCCCATCAAAACTATCACCCAGAAGCACCAGAAAAATAATAAATCAGGTAAAGGCCGACCCACACATCACCTCCAGAGAGTTGAGGACCTCTCTGGTAGCATCTGGGACAAATGTGCATGCATCTACAATCAGACATGACATTCATGGGAGGGTTGATAGAAGGAAGCCTCTGCTCTCAAAAGAGAACAAAGCTGCCTGTTTCACTTGGACAAACCAGAGGCCTTCTGGACGTCCATTCTCTGGACAGACGAGTCCAAAATAGAATTATTTGGTCACAGTCAAAACATGTTTGGAGAAAAGCCAACACTGCAGATGAAGAAAAGAAGCTCCTCCCAAAAGTGAAGCATGGGGGTGGAAATGTGAAGGTCTGGGGCTGCTTTTCTGCTTCTGGACCTGGACGACTCCATATTATCCAAGGAACCATGAATTCTCCGGCACATCAACAAATTCTTGACCAGAATCTGCTGCCATCAGTCGGGGAGTTGAAGCTGGGACGAAAATGGATGATGCAACAAGACAATGACCCAAAGGTTTCCAACAAAGCTACAGAGGAATGGATTCAGATAAAGAGGATTCGTACTCTGGGTTGGCCCCGTCAAAGTCTGGACCTTAATCCAATTGAAATGTTGTGGTGAGACCTGAAGAAGTTGATACATACCAGATGTCCCTCAACCTCTCAACTGGCTGAGTTCTGCTAGGAGGAGTTTGCAAAAATCCCCATAAGCAGATGGAGAGACTGGTCAGTGGTTACAGAAGACGTTTGGTTGAAGTAATGGCTGCAAAAGGAGGAGCCACAAGCTACTAATACAAGGGTTCACATACTTTTGCAGGTTACATTTTCAGTTTTTGTGAAATCAACCCCCTTTGTTGAATTAAATAATGAAAATATATCTCTTTTTGTGTGTGTGTCCATTATTTGGAAGGTGTGCTTTACAAATGGGGATTTGGATGTATGTGTAATAAGGTTATTTTAATGTTTTTTACAAAAACGGTGACCATGTCTGGAGGGTTCACAAACTTTCAAGCAGCACTGTATATGGTTCTTGAGACATATATTTTAATATTAAACCATATAAAAATGAATTGTGTGAATATTTGAAATATATGTACATAAAGAAATTTTACAATGGGCATTTCATGTGTGTCTCAACTTATATCCTCAGGATATACATGTGGTAATAATATATCGCCTTATAGATGACATCACTTTTGATATGGGCACATATACAGTATGTCACACATTATATTTCTGTACTGAACTAAAGCACACGCGTTAAATAACTACACACAACATACTGAAATTTTCTTCCTGTAACCCAGTGATACCTTTGCACTGAAATTCATTAAAAACCCAGTCACTCAGTGTAATTTATTTTTATAAAACTGAAGAAAATAAAGAATTAAACATTTTAGATAAATAAATAATATACATCATAATCTAGACTAGATACTGTCTATGAGTTTTGAATGTCCACAAGAAAATAATGAAATTAAGCAAAAAAAAAAAAAGAGATTTTAGAGAGCGATTTTAAAAAGATGTAAGGATTTGCACAGTGGAAATGAATTTATAAATGAATCTATATTTATTTGTTTTAACTTATACTAAAACTTTTTAAATTTCCTTCAGGGGGAAATAGTTCACAGCTGCGTGAACAGGTTCATATTTTTCTGAGAAAAAAAAAAAAAAAAGTCATAAAGGCTTTGATCAGCAGTATTGCTGCATTTGAGGCATTGCAATAGTGCTGATAAGGACTTGAAACTGGGGACTTCAGAGCCATTTATTAGGTGTAATTGCATCTCAGCAACCCATGGTTTAGTTGATCATATGTTCTGTAAGTGCCCCACTCTTGTTGACTTCCTGCAAATGTCTATTTTTGGCAATTAGTTTAAAATCAAAAGAATCAATGGAAAGGAGCATTCACCTAGCTCACAGTTCGGGACATAAAATCAATAGCTTTCAAAACAGTTTTAAAAACCAACATCCAAAAGCACAATTTACATTGCATTCCATACTCTGTCAGAGTGAACGTGTGACAGCCTAAAAGAGCCTGCTAAAACGAGCACTGCTGTATATATATATATATATATATATATA
>CM076654.1:22550884-22581404 GCA_038496675.1 Rachycentron canadum
TATATATATATATATATATATATATATATATATATATATATATATAAAGGATATATATATCCTTTCCCTTCACATGTAGGTACGGAGAGGTCCAAAGGTCTGAGACCACTTTTCCATTCTCTTCCATATGGGAAAGTGGTCTCAGACCAAGGTGTTAGCATTAAGGGGGAAAGGCTGGAATTGATTGTGCATTGAGGTAGAAGTGACAGAAGTTAAATGTATCCACTGGAAGGTGTCTGTGATGGCTGCATCCCCTCTACCATTTTGTCATGCTGCATGGCCCAACTCCAGAGGATCCTGATTTAACCAGGCGTGTGGCTTTTTTTGGGTTGCAGGGGCACATGGGATGCCCTGGCTCAAGGGTCCCAGACTGATTGCTGGTTACTGGGGTTTGATTGGTTCTGCTTCTCTCCCCACAATGGGACTAAATTCATGGGACGGCATATAACAGAGAGGGATTGACTATATTGTCCAGAGGACAGTAACCAAAGCACAAGATGAATGAGGGCTTGTGATTTGTAGTTAGCAGTGTACTTGCTATGATTATAGTGACTTCTCTATCCTTCTCTGGTCCCCAGGAAATAAGTGGATTTTTTTTTTCATGTTCTCATCTCTAATATTCTTTTCCCTCTCTTTGTCTCACTTTCATTTTTCCTTTTCCACTCTTCCCCACTGACCTAAAATCTCCTCTCCTCCTTGTCATTACATTTTTATATTATTATCATTAATAGTTGGAATAATGGACTCTCCTAATATCCCACTGTCTCCCCTAACATACCACCACACTCTTTTTCAATCTTTTCGATTAAATTGAAGTTATATAATGTTTTATTGAGTAAAAATTCAGACCCACAGTAATGTGAATTTGTTAGACCTGCACCTGTAAACAGAGACCAAAACATTTCTTCTTATCTTTTCTGAGCAAACCAGGACGACACAATAAGGGCACCTCATGCATTTGTTTGACCACACGTACACATTGCATTTGAGAGCAAGCTGAGTTAGACACAGAGAAGGGAAATTGCGAAATAATAGTAATTTAGCATAAAACAAAGCAGCTGCATTTATTACTATTATTGTAAGTTTTACTGTTTCGCAGCAAAAAATATGACAATTCATACATGCAAACAATTGTGAAGTGTTTGTATGTTCAATGTTTTGTTAAGAATTGTTTTATATTATATCATATTTATTGTGAGACATTCTGTAAACTGTATATTTGTCGATCATTTAGTGTGTGTTTGAGTGTAGTAGGCACACCTTTTTAATTCTGACAAAAAGAATATGGTTGCTCCTTTTTCCCCTGAGCCAGCTGAACTTTAAAGTCATGACAGTAGAGGATGGTAGCTAACTGGTATAGAACTGGTAGAGGTTAAGTCATGGTTGTTCTCTCTGGAGACACAAGGTCAATTTTCGATGAAGTAAATTCTGTCTTTGAGGGGACTATAAAGTTGATAAGAAGTGTCTCTGCTGTCACGTTGTCATGTTGTTTGTAGTGAACTCTTGCTGATCCTCACTTTGACATACATCTGTTTATTTGATCTGATCTGATCATGTTGGTCCACAGTTTTTAGTGTCTGACTACTGTTGTTCAGATCTGATCAATTGTGGTCATTTTAAAGTAAACCAACACTGACCGTAGGTTTGTCTGGGTTCAGACCTCTGACCAGCTGGTGAGCTCACTGATGAGCCTGTTGTTGAAATAGCTAAAAAATCAGGATTTACCCAGCTCCATGGATAATGAACAGTGACAGAGAAATGGCATGATGAAGTCGTTCAGGGTGTTGTGAGCTGATTTCAATAAATCATTATAAAACATTCAGTCATCAGACATATTCTGCCAATGGTAATGGTTCATATGGATTCAACAGCTGAGAGTTCAGTTTGACCATTCTGTTCGTAATACACAATAATGTATGAATACGGGATAATAGAGATTTGTAATAAATGCGCACTCGTTGGTTCATCATAAAGTGACATCACGTGAGCACTGTGCTGGCAGATGTTACTGTTTATGTTCATGCAAATACAAACTCCAGACCAAGGGGCCACGAGTCACAGCTGATCCAGCTGCTGTGAACAGGAACTGAATGTAAAGGGTCAGACGACGTCTCGTTTCTCGAAAAATGTGCTTCCCTGTTTTCTCTCTCCTTGCATCCTGTCCTTGCATCCCTTTGACAGTAATGAACTTGAATGTAGTTTTTTTTTTGCATCTATGCTGATGACAGTCAGAGCCAGAGGTTATGCTATGATTTGGTTAATTTGGCACAAACATTTTTGGACCCAAGGATTAACTGATTAGATCTTGGTGGTCAAAGGTCAAAGCTGAAGGTCACTGTGAGGTCACTATATTGGCTGGTTGATGCAGGAAACAGCCACGAGGTAGTAATTCTACTTTAATCTTGATCCAAATAATCTTTGTAGTCCGTACAGTCTGTCCTGATACAGAGAGCAAAAACATTCAACTGGAGGATGCCAGTTTCCGAGCTGGAAAGCAATTAGTGCTCTTTAAATGGCATTGCAACTTTTGTTAGGGAAACAGTAGTAAAGTCTTGCAGCACTCTCCTCCCTCACTTGCTTATGAGGAATATATTAAAAGATGCTGCCCAGAGCACAGACAGAGACTATGATTATACTCTGCTCGCACACTGACAAATATCATCATTTAAGCCTGCCTGCTACATCTCAATCAGGCATGAGATGCAATCTTTTTTAATCAAACACTGTACTTTGAAGGGACAGCAGAAGGATTTGTGAGGTGCTGTGTCTTTCCCCCCGCGCCCTCTTTAATCAGCACTGCTGTCACACTGCCTGCAGGTTGATCAGTGCTGTATTTGACAGTTTGTGTCTGTGGAATTAAACAGAGACATGATTTGCATGTGACATTGAGGGTTTTAGTGTTTCAAATTGTATCTCCCTGGAATTAGTATGCAGACAGGCCTATCTGTATGTATGCGGCTGCTCTGAGAGGTTCAAATCACTGCTTTGTGTCGGGGCAGGAGGTTATATAGAGACTGGAGCCAGCTCTCTCCTCATCTCGACACTTACCTACCTCTTTTGTACTCCAGAATTGATGCACTCAATTGTACAGTAGGTTTTCTTTTAATCTTGCTGAATTGATGCCACTGCTTTTTGTCCACCTTAGCTCTGGGTTCAGAATAGATGCTCTCAATGGTGGGGGCTCTTTTGATACCGTCAATGGATCTTACACAACCCCTCCAGTTTTTGAAGCACAAATGTACAACCTACAAGATGTGTAACATTAGAGTTTGTGTTCCTCTCACCATGATAATCACACGTAAGATTTCTTGAAGCATTTCTTTCTTCAATCATAGCAATCTGAATTGGGAAAACGTTATCTCATTCTCTTTCAATCAATTCTCACGCTAAAGCAGCATTCAGACACCTATTATATTTCAACTCAATATGATGCTCTCACTCTAAATCAATTTTGTGCCTCAGAGGTTCACCTCACTTCTTAAAAAGGGGAACTGTGAAACTCCCCTGGACAACCAAGGTAATTCTGAAAGGCTCTTGAATGCCTTTTCACCTTTGTGCCGCCTGTAACACTGACAATGATTCTCTCAGATGTGAGACGAGAGAAAGGGATTTTCAAAGGAGAAGCTTTGTCAAAGTGCATTTGAAAGTGACTCAGTGCTTCAAGGACCTTGTTCAGACTTCCTTTGCTTCGTGTAACTGCAGATGGATCAGTCAGTCTTGGCAGCCAAGCCCATCATGTGCCTCATATTGTTTCTCATAGAGAGCAGTCCTGGACTTGTGACATTTTCTATCTGGGTGCAGAAGTCACTTTATGTAGTGAGCGATGCTGGGTTGTCTTTGAATTCTTCAAAACATATCATACACGACAAACAGTAGGAAGCTGGTATTTAGTCTGAGCACATTGTTGTTCAATGTTGATCATAATGTCTTTCCTTCACCACACCTAACCTTAAACCTGCCACACATTAACATTTGTCAGAGATGCCTGATTAGTTAAAAGCGTTCAAGTTCATTTTCAAGTGACTCTGGTTTCCTCCCACATTCCAAAGGCATGCGCGTACAGGTTAATCTGTGACTCTAAGTTAAATATGCATGAATGTGAGCGTGAATGGTTGTTTGTCCCTGCATGTCTCTATATGTCGGCCCTGCGATAGACTGGTGACCTGTCCAGGGTGGACCCAGCCCTTCCCCAATCTCAGCTGTGATTGACTCCAGCCCCCCCGGCAACCCTTAACAGTTCTTAAATTCAGGAACTGTGTCCCAGTTCAGGGTCTGATCCTTCAGAGGCCACATCTGAAGACAACAAAACTACATCAGTGATAACACTAGACCCATTTCAAAGGCTCCTTTGGATGTGCCCTTCTTTTCCTCGACAATGAAGGCTCCTTCAGGCAGATCCTTCATGGACCAACATATTCCAAGATTCACTGTGTGCTGTAATGCTGAATATACTAGAGCCTGAGGATTACACTGTTAAATGTAAGTGTTGCGTTTCAGCTCAGTACAACAGCAAGTGGTATCAGAGCTGGCAAAGGGAAAAATGGGTTGAAGACCTAGTTCCTTTCATTTTGGTCAGCTTTGTCGTCTACAATGGCTATGGACTGCTGCATGAATGAGTCCTCAAACCTGGAGATTGGTTGCATTTTAGCACCTCTAGTTCCCTGGTTCTTTAGTCTCTGGCACTTTTGAATGTGTTTTCGGTTCGATGGCTAAAATAAGGTCTGTGGTTAGGGACATACTTTAAGACATGATATGGTAGAGGTATATCAGATTTTTGACTAAATTAAAGAGTATTAATGAGTATTTTTGCCCAATTTTGGGAGATTTTATTTATTAATTTGTGTTTTCTAATACGTAAGAATAAGAATTAATACATTATCCCTGCTGCACTGCATTAAATATACAAATTATTTATTTATTATGTGTGGATGATCCTTTAGTATATAAACTGCCGTAAGACTGATATTACCCCACACACTGATCACACAAAATGTCATCAGCAAAAAGTGAAAGTATTAGTGAGAATGTGTACAAAAGCATTTATTTGATTATGTCTGAAATCACCCTGTGGGCTATAGGATCAATAATTGTGTTTTAAGCCCCACACCTTATCTTGAGACTTTAACATTAACCTTCCATTAACCATTACACAAGCACTTAATTGCACCTCAGTCAATAATGTTAATTCAGACAGGCTTTTTCTTCAGTTTTACAGAAAGTTGCGTTCGTATTAAGGTAAAGTGACAGTCTTTGGAGGGGGCTGTTAGAAACTGGAAAGCTAACGCAGTGAGATATTTCATGCCGAGGTGAATTATGACTCTGAATGTGTTTCTCTGCACTAACCTAAGTGAGGGGTCAATGCCTTTTAGGACAGTGATACCAAAGTGATGGGGATACCCTCTGTCTCACCTTAACCTCCTGCTCTAATTTGGCCCAGTGGAATACAACAAATGGTGTGCATAATTGAACATTACTTTGCTGATGATTTCTGGCAGGCTTGGTGGGGATTCTCCCAGGTCAACACTTATGTCACTGTAAAGGGAAAAATGGAACTAATTTTGCTCTTTGATCTCTCTTAAATGATAATAGAGGCCAAGAATCATTATCAGTCTTCAAGGAAAGTAACTCAGAGAGAGGGACTTAGATATATAATTTCGAACATAACCTTAAGTACCAGAAAGTATGCTGCAGTGTGCCTGCGAAGCAAAACTGACACAGTAATACACACAGGTGATAAAGTGAGTGGGATGGAAATATCTCAGAGAGCATATGGCACCATGAGAATAATGGCCGCTAGCCAGAGAAAACCATTTCTCATTAATGGAGCAGTTGTGTTCACCATCCCCTGTATAATTTGTTGTTTGTTAAAATTTTAAATGATTTTGAAGGCATATGTTATAATGTTCTTTTACCTGATGCAATGCACCCGGTTCATCTGCAGAATATAACTGTTTTATGACATCTTTTTCATTTGTTCTTTGTCTGTGGCTCTCAGCCCAAATTTCCTAAAACAGCTGCTCACTGCAGATTTTAGCTAGGGTTACTCAAACAAGAAGAAATGCATTTGTTGAGGACTATTTTCACGTCTAGTGTGTATTTCCGGCTGCAGCAGGACAGTGTGAGTCAAAATAAACTGTAGTGTGTTCACGGTGATAAAGTAACATAACTTGGTTCCCTCTAGGGTAAAGTGGGGGACTGTTCTGGGGTGCCCGGCCCCTAGTGGCCCTGAAAGCTCCAGTATAACCTGATTGTAACTGATTTGTGCTCATTTAATTGAAGACCTTTTTAAGGAAGCTGAACTAAGGCACCAACTGAGATCTATGTGAGGTCCTGTTAGTGTTTCTGTGGCAAACTGGGATAAATTCTATAAAACCTCAGCCTTTTCATTGCCAGGGTCTGTATCCCCTTAGCATTTTATTCTGAGCTTTATTCCAGCATCTTTGTTCAATTTTTCCCTATGAGGAGAGGGTGTACACTCAGCTCTGAGCGCCACTAGTTGAAAACCTTCAAATTTTTCACCCTGGTAACCAAGAAAATATCAGAGGAGCTTGTTTCTGTCTATCCAGAGCTTTATGATATATCAGGTAAAAACTATCACAATAAAGACCTGAAAGCTCAGTTGTGGGAACTGATCGCCAACGAAAGGTAGTGATAAACTTTGTTGTCAAGATGCTGTTGTCATAGAAACAAAACCCACAAAGTTCCAGGACGAGGCATTCCTCAGTATCCTGGCAGCATTTAAATGCAATATGTGCGCACACCCTTATTCATACAAAAATATGCCAGGTTCACCAATACATACAATTTTTTTTTTTTGTACATTAGTGATTTCATCATTTCATCATTTCATCTCTGACTGCTGCTCAGCTGTGAGCTTTTGTTGAGCTAAACACAGAGAGAATTAGTGATGTGAGAGGAGGGTAAATTATTTCTAAGCCCTAATTGGAATCTTATGAATTACATTAAAGCTCTTTATATTTTCTTGGGAACTGATTAGTATACTATTAGTATTACTAATTAGTTATATAATAAACATCTAGATTTATATATTCGATTATTACTGAGTGAAAACATTGCTTTTACTTAATCTAGTCTTGTTGTGTCATTTAAAGCACTGGTACAGGATGTGAAACCATCAGGCAGCCATAACGACATGAGTCTAACTGTGTCTGCACCACAGAGAACAGGGCTAATGTGGTTTCAGTCAGTCGGTTTAATGGAAGGCAGTGCACAGCCTGTCTCATCCATGGCATCATGTAAATGTGGATGGACTCATTTGTTTTCACCTTGTTGGGCTCTTATTTCATGTTGTGAAAAAAAGTTTAGCATCACAATTCCCACAAAAGCAGCTTGAAAAAAAATCAACATGCAATTACTATGTCAGACTGTAGGAAGAAATGGCTTCATCTTACTGAAGGCTCTGTGACAGGTGCATTGTGGGAGAATTGATTCTTACATAGGGAGTAAGTGAATTGTCATTACCTGTCTGTTTCTTATGACACTTGGCTGGGTGCCATCTGATTTGTTACAGGAGTTTTGAATTGGCCTCCCGCCCTTGTGCTGGCTGAAGCTGACTCTCCAGATTAACATGGGGAAGATATAAGACTTCTCTTCACAGGTCAAGAGCTCAGCCACGCACAGGTCACACATCAGTCAAGCAGGGTGTAAGATGTGTGAAGCAAAGCAGCAAAAATGCAGGCATGATGAATGTTTACCTTCTCTCCCTTTATGCTTATTCAAACATCAGAGGATGGATAGGCAGGCGGAGAGGAGAGAGAGGAAAATAAGAAATGTGAAGTGGCTTTTCTGCGGTCGTCGATTCATTGTGAAAACCGTGGCAAGAGGGATCAATACAATATCTGCTGCCTCCATTAGCTTGATTAAAAAGAGGGACGGATGAAGGCTGTGAGCTAAACAACTTAATTCAATGGATTATATGGGGATAAGGGCTTTGGCTGTAAAGAGCTCCAGCTTAAGAAGAGACAGAAGAGAGCGAGAATGACACTGCAGTCAAGGAGTAGGGCCGGCCATGGACCTTCCAGGGCCCTGCAAGATTTAGAACCACAAACAACCTCAGGCCTACACCCCGTGTTTTCTAACCTGTGCATCCCATCTTCACTAAACAGTCTGTGACCAAAAATATATGGACATCCAAACTTACATCCATAAGTATGTACACTGATCAAATCTTCATTTGAAGAGAATAAGCTTCAGGAGAGTGAGAGCCCTTCTGTGTCACACTTCACGGTTAGGGCTTTGAGGCATTGGAGAAGTAAAAAGTGTGGCTACTGAACAGCTGTATACTTTTGACCATGTATGGATGTGATGTGATTGCTCTTGTTGTAATGCTCAGGTTAAAAACTTTGTAAAAAAAAAAAAAAAAAAAAAAAAAAATGAATAGAAACATGACTGCCATGCAATTGTTCTTTTATTATCTTGTGCCAATGACCAATCCAGTATTTTCAGCAAAATTAGGACAACTCTAGATACCATTTAGCCAGATTCTAGCAGAATGATGTAAATTGGTCCTCTAACCTGGTGCAAGTAAGAATATTAATGTTTACATCAAGAATGGACCCAAAGCAGTTCCATAAACAGTTTAGACACATCTCGTGAAAGTAGCTCGGTAATGTGTCTTGGTAATGTACCCAGGTACTGTGGCTGCAGTTTGTATGAACACACAGGTACTGTGGGCTATAACCTGTCACCTTTCACGTACATGTGTGGGTTTCCTCCAGGTACTACAGCTTCCCTCCCACAGTCCAAAGACATCCAGGTTGATTAGTGACTCTAAAGTGGCTGTAGGTGTGTGTCTCTATGTGTCAGCCCTGTGATAGACTGGAGACCTGTCCAGGTAAACCTCACCTTCGCCCAATGTCAGCTAGGATTGGCTCCAGCTCCCCAGCCCTAAAAGAATAAAGTGGTATGGATAATGAATTAATATACACTTAATGTTTGTGTGCGCCTGTGTGTTAATGCGCATGGATTACTGGGTGGTCCAGTGATGGATTCTGGCCTTGGGTGTTGTTTCATTTGGTTGTAGTTCGTTGAGACTTTTTACTTTGTCATCATTTGGGATGACACAACTGGGGGTGGCCGTTGTTGCTAAGAAGCTGTTTCTCTTTCACTGTGCTTTACTGTCTATCATACATCAGGTTTATTTATATTGATGTCTTGTCCTCTTCTTCTCGTGCATAGGTTGTCATGTACAGTAACACAAGCATCAATAAGCATCAGTGAGGTCCAACACAAAGACCTGGCTCAGAGATTCAGTTCATCTCCCATGTTGACTGTGGTTGAGATGAGGACTCTGCAGATGTTACAGATGTTCAGTTTCTATCTATACACACTTTACAACAGCTCTGTTAAATATTTCATAATGTTGACCGCAGAGACAGTTACAGTTGTTGTGTAGGGACATCGGCTCACAGTGGACCAGTCGAATTGACAGCTGTGATGTCGGTTAAGTGAGGATCTGGGGAATCTTTGTCTTTTGTTCAGTGTAAAAGAAAATCTGGATAAAAAGAAACTGACAAAACTAATTAGCTGGAACCATTTTCACTAGTGATTTAACTAGTAATTAACAAGTCACATGTCTAACAGACTTAGTCCTGTAACAGAGGTTTCTATGTCCAATACAGTTTGACAAACAGTACACACAGACAATCGCTCTGGTCACTATCTCCCCTCAAAGAGACTGTACATTAATATTTACAGATGTTCATGTAACAGACACTCACTCATCTGGGGATGATAAATCTGTTTCGACCCATTCCCACTGTAATGGACTTTAAAGTTGTCCCTCACATCAAACGAGTCTCTTCCACCTGTGCAATGTTGCGAAATTTAGACGCATCCTGTCTCAAAAGGATGCAAAAAAACGAATCCATGCATTTGTTACCTCTAGACTGGACATCTGTAATTCACTCAAATCAGGACATCCCAATAACTCAGTTGACTCCTTCAACTCCTGAGTACTGACAGGAACTAGAAAAAGAAACCACATTTCTCCTGTGCTACCAGGCTCCTCTTCTGTGGAACCAGCTCCCAGTGTCAGCAGACACCTTCTCTACATTTTACAAGATTAGGCTTCAAACTGTCCTCTTTGACAAAGCTTTTAGTTAGGGCTGGATCAGGTGAGCCCTGAACCATCCCATTATCCCTTAGCTATGCTGCTATAGACCTAGACTGCAGGGGGATGCACTGAGCACCTCTCTCTTTCTCTCTCTCTCTTGCTCTGTCTCCCTCCCCCATGCATTTATATCACACTACTACATGCCATTAACTTTGTGTCTTTCATCTCCCATTTTTTGTGCTTTTCCCTTGTGTCCCTGTCCTCATTCTGCAGGTACTGAATCACAGTCCCCATGTTCCTGCTATTAGTTATTATTTTTACTGTCATTACTAACATTACTATTATTGCTTCCTCTGTTATTTTAATTTACTGCTGTTATTCACTAATGTGCTATTCTTAATAGTGTCAGTCATTGCCATCATCATCGTACTCTTTACATGTTTCCCTTGTACCCTCTCTTCTCTCTCTATCTCTTTCAACCCAACTGGTCGAGGTAGATGGCCGAGTCTGGTTCTGCTCAAGGTTTCTGCCTCATAAATGAAGTTTTTCCTCACCATTGTCGCCAAGTGCGGCTCATGGTGGGATTTGTTGGGTCCCTTTAAATAATTCAATAAAGAGCTTGGTTTAGACTAGCTCTGTATGAAAAGTGCCTTGAGGTAACTTGTTATGAATTGTGTGAATGGTGAATTATCACCATGGATTTTGTATAATCTAGTATCAAATATGAGACATAAAATAACAGTATTTTTGGGACTATGTTTCAAGTCACCCAATTTAAAAATAAGGAGGTACATATAAAGGTTTTTATTATCAATATTATTATTATTATTATTATTATTATTATTAGTAGTAGTAGTAGTAGTAGTAGTAGTAGTAGTAGTATTGTGCAAGTTAATATTACTCATGCAATTTATTACTCAAAAGTCACAAATGTTTATATACTCAGACCTTTGGCATCTTTGTCAGTTTGAGGGGTGGGCAGTGAGATTGGACTGAATGATTGAGGGGGACCAAAGCTGGACAGGGCCCCTAAATTATGCATGGGGGTTAGTGACCCTTAATGTATTAAACTCAGTTTGCATGACATCTGAGGAAGGACAACGGGTAAAGATAAAATGAGTTGTAGGGCTGTGGGGGTGTGAGGGGTGAAGTGGCGAGGCTGGCAGGTGATACCTGGCAAGTGCTCGGCTGCCTCTAATTGGCCCATCAATGGTACCAATCACACTCAGCGAGAGGTGGCAGGCTGCAGCTCTTGATTTGGATGGAGGATAAGGAAGCCCCCCCACCCTCCACCCCTGAGATCTGGTCACATGAGAGACAAAAACCTAGAGGCTCCACTGAGGGCACAGATCTAAAAGCAGAAATGGTCATGTTAAATGCAAAGTGAAGTAGCTGCTAAGTAAGCAGTAACTGCTTTGGACCTTCATGTAAACATTACTATTTTTACTTGAGTTTTTAGCAGAAATATCTCTTTTCTTCATGATCTCATTGTGTTTCCCAATCTCAGCTGATATCTGGGCATGTGTTATTTCCGGCAACAAGAATCATAGTCATTACAAATAAGAGACCCAAGTGGTTTTGTACTGGATTTACCCTGAAATTCTGTTCTTAGTAAATAGCTTTTCAAAGATGATGCACTTTAGTTTGCACTGTGCCTCATTTTTACCAGCATCTCAAACTCTCATTTCTTACAATAAAGTTTCTTTAAATCCAATAGTCATAGCCATTATATATCATTGTGACACCAGGTTGGCACAACCTTCTGTAATATCTGTTTAACAGATTTGTGTTTTTGGGACAGTAGAAGTCTGCTGCTGAGTCATGTAAATAGGTTGGACATACAGTGGCTCTGGCCTATGTCCACAATGACCCACAGAGAGATGAGAGTCTTTCAATGCACTGACAAAAGTGTTGAGACTCTTTTTATTCTGGCCTGAAATCTGATCAGAGGGAAGAGAGAAGTCCCAAAACATTGGGCTGCACTGAGAAAGTGTCTATGCTCCACATGTGGGGCTTCGGCCTCAGTCAGACTGCAGGGCACACCCAGCGAGAAGAACAAACATGAGCACTGTCACTGTGCTTGGCAGCTGAGGTGAGTGAAGTAACACGCTGCTGACCAGGCACACGAGGAGTGACATCATCATGGTGTGAGCAGACATATGGTCAGATACCTTCACATGAAACTCTGATTTGGGGTTGCAGCGGTAATTCAATTAAAGTTAAATTGCTCGCATTCATTTGGAACAAAGCCAGGTGTTCCAAATACTTGAAAATGCTTGTCACATGTTTTCATTGTTCTTTTCATTTTAAAGGTCCATATTTCGGTGTTGATATAGTGTTGATATCCATAAGAAGATATTAAATATTTGTTCTTTAAAAAAAAAAAACATCTCCTCTCTCAGGCTTCTCTCTGGAGCCCTAGCAACAAGGTCAGTGAGCCAATTATCCATTCTGACTGGCTGACTGTTTTCTGAGTGATCCAATTAAAATATAGCAGATTTCAGAGAAACCATATCCTGCAAGGTTGGATAGCGCATCCAGGTGGGGCAGGGGCAGTGGACCATATCAAGGGGCAGGGCCAGGGAAGTGCTTGGGCATAGCTGAAGGCGGTGACTGCTTTAACGTGACATCACAAAGTCCTGACTGCTTGTATTAAGGCTCAGTTTCTGAATACAGGCTGTGTGCATTTTTATGTGGACTGAGCGCTTTGATAATTTCATGGTATTGATATCAAACTTACACCGGTCTTAAAATCAATGAACACATGGACATCTACCTTTAGACTATATGTAAGCTTTATTGAGCATTAATTATTGAATGTTCTTTGAAAAACAGCAATTTGCTGGTGACAAAAGTATTTTTCAGTCATAGTTAGGAGAGGTGATGACCAAGAAGAGAACAGGGATTGACTCCGTGGGTCCACTCATAACCCCTCTACTATACGCCATGAAAACAAAAGCTGGTGCAGGTGAACCTAGTCACTTTCTTTCACCTTCTGATCCTCAAACAAAAGTAAGCAATGTAATCAGGATAGGGATAATCAACAGAGAACTAAGTTTACAGTGACACCAGAAGGAGACAGCTTCAAGCTGTAAGGATTCATAGAGCAACCTTATCTGAAATAATATATTCTGATGGTATGATGGAACAGAAACCCTTGGAGGAGTAGTGAGACAGTGTTGTCATGATGCACACATAGATTTTGTTCGCCCCTTGGATCACGACATGTCTGCTGTATTGTATCTTGTCTGCTGTCATTGTTTCAGTTTGTGTGATACACAGTATGATATTGTCCTAGACTAGCTAGTATATATATATATGTGTGTGTGTGTGTGTGTGTGTGTGTGTGTGTATATATATATGTATGTATGTGTATATATATATATATATATATATATATATATATATATTAAATAATAATGTAAGAGCACAAAAGTCTGGAAAACAACAGATTTTCTTCCTGTAAATTTTCACCAGGAGCATAATGGGAAATAATATTCAAGGAGTCTTGTAAATAGTGATGAATAGGATCCCCAGTCTTAACAGAATCTTAGTAGCATGAGACTAAAAACTCTGATACATATGGCTCATTGTCTTTAGATGTGAGTCCTCTGAATGGTCAAGAATGGAACTCTTCAAAAAACCTGTTTGCGTTTCATCATATAAACTTGTTCAGTATATACAAATGGAAACATGATTGAAAGACAGCAGATGTCTCAGGTTGTCAAAGTTACTTTATAACTAGAAGCGTATTTGTTCATCTAACAGAAAAACATGAAATAAAAACACAGTGTGATGATTAACTGCATCTAATAAATATATGAAAGCAGCTCAGAGGACGTGATGTAAGGATTTCCATCAAGTATATCAACACCATGATTTACTTTCTTTTGTTTGAGTCTGTGTCATTTCAATTAGTGGTGGATGCATCTCATCCCCCTCTTTGTTCCACTTTATGAATCAGGTTGAATTTCCGCTCAGCGAGTGCATCTTTAACTGAGGACTGACAAACCGCTCTTTTCACTGGTTCTTTGGCAGACGTAGCTGGTGTGGAGAGGGTACAGTGCATAGAAAAGAAAGTGGATATACCAGGTGGCAGTATACTTGAAAATCTCATTATGTTTTCAGGGACACAATGTGGGACAAGGTGGTGAGGACGGGGCCAAAAGAAAAGCACGTTCCTCACTTCACTTCACCTGGACAGAGGATCTGTAGAGAAGCCAGGGCAACTAGGAGGGGAAATTTGGCAAAGCAGGAGAAAATAAAGCTATCCAGTTTTTAGTTTAATTTTAATGAAGAAAAAAATTACACATTCACCGATACTGAGAGTGACCTCTGTTCTCTACATATATACAGTGTGTATATGTATATATATATATATGTGTGTGTGTGTGTGTGTGTGTGTGTGTGTGTGTGTGTGTGTGTGTGTGTGTGTGTGTGTGTGTGTGTGTGTGATTGCGATTGTTTTATTTATATTATTTTAGTTAAATGGTTATTTTTCATCTGGGCTGATGTTTTGACACATTTTACTATGTCAAAAAAAAGAGAAACTGCATCTCTTGTGATTTATATTTGGTTTAAATGTGCAGCTCTGATATAAATAAGAGCTGTGAGATCGTGTTGTTGTGGTAAACAGTGTTACCTGACTGAAGCTCCTGGTCGTGGTAAATGTTTTTGTATTGTTTTTGTATTATTCTTCCTAAAGTTGAGATCATGTAGATGTGTTGCCACGGTAGTTCTGTTTTTATTTAAAAATAATTCACAGTAAGTCAGGATCAGAATCAAACATTATAAATCACACTTCTCTATTTACATAATTACAAAATAATTCGCCTCAGGTCTTTCTAAATTAACACATGTGTTCTGACTTATTCAGACTTGATTAAGGTACAAAATTAAAGCAGGAGTCCTGCAGTGTTTGAATTGTTTATCCAGTACAAGGACAGAAAATCTAATGATGTACAAAATTTATGTCATGTTTAAATATGTTTGTGTGTTCACTGTAGTTTGTTGCTTAAGTGTCCATGATAAAATGAAGAGAAAGTCCACAACAGTCAGTTTGACATGAAATCATGACAAATTTTTTGTCTAATGACTAACATTATCGTTGACTTTACACAGCAGAAGCATTTAAAGATAAACTGTCTGACTGTGAACAGATTATTGAGGCTGGTAAATGCTACTGGAATAAATAAAAATAAAAAACCTTAATTAATTATTGCAATAACAGAGCTGATAAAAAATACTTGAGCTTTGTTTGAAATGCATATTTATCTCAACAAACAGGATCAGTGTTGCATTCACACTAGCTAAGTGCTGCTGCAGTCAACTCTATTTATTATTGATTTTTTTTTTTTTTTTTTTTTTTTGTATTTCAGTAACTAAAATGACTAATATGGCTTAGCAGTGTAGGTTTTAAACATGATAATAGATTTTGAGACTGCGGCCGCTGCTGCACGGTTTTTGTTAAAACATAACATTAGCTGTCACCTGTCAATAATCTGTCCCAGGGCAGGGATCCAGTCTCCATGTACAGTCAGGAACACTATCAGACTGATAGCGGTAATGAGTGACAGACGATCAGTTGCAGCAGACATTACCCAGACTCAGCAGTCAGGGCATCAGGAGAACGCTCCACTACTTTTAAAAAGGAAGAGGAGGCTTCAGAGCTGAGGGGAGGGGTCCATTTTTATTCTTGCATGTGGCACATTCCCTTTTTGCAGTGTATCAGAATACAGGATGCACTGTCTGATTTCTGTTCCCTTGCTTCTATCTTGTCCCAATTCAAACCTCTTGTGGTTTATGTGGCTGAGATCCTGTTTCCTACGGAGCCACCTGACCATGAAAAGAGTGTATGTGTCACGTTGCTCAGGAGCCAGCATCTCTGATGAGCAGCTGCTCTTTACACCCACAGAAACACCCACAGGATACAAGGCCAGGAGTGCCATCGGGAAAATATCTGAGAAAATCAATAATCCATACTGACAAGCATGGAAATCACATGTGCACTATTTGAAAAATGAGGAAGCTGTTGTCAGGTTCAGAGGAACCCCACAGATCCGGTGACCTGGCCTATTGTTATCTCTGACTGTGACGTAGAATAAAACCTCTGGCTTGTGGGCAAATAGTGTCTGGTCCTTTCCCCTGTCCAGGTACTTCATGACAGCTTGTTGAACAGGAGTGCGGTGTGCTTTTGGTTATATACTTCAAACATTTCTTCATTTGCCTGATAAAGTCTTTTTATTTCCTAAATCAGGATCACATGCTTCTGTTATTGTAATTGTTGTAGCAACACAATCTCACAAACACATGATGTGATGATCTCTCAAACAGGAAGAAAAACCTGTTACTAATACTCAGAATAACTGTGACAGCCTTTTCCAACACGTTTTGTGAGTTTAGTGAAAAATTGTGAACGTAAAGTAACTAAAGTCTGAGCAGCTAAATAAATAAATAATTATTATAATGTTCACATTTTATCATTTATCTTTAAAAACCAAACACATTAAGTGAACTTATTTTAATTAATCAATTTAATTTATTGTAACGTTATTGAAACCGTTTCTGAGACATTAGAAGAAAAGAACCCGATGGACTCTGTAACAATTATAATTTGACACTGTACTGCTTAATATCAGTTTCCAAAAAAGTCTCAAGCGCTTGAGTTGAAGGCAATGAGGTGAAATGTCGTCTAGAACCTAAAAGAATGGACTTCTTTTAGGTTCTAGATGACATTTCACCTCTCATCCAAAAGGCCTCTTCAGTGTCCCATGGAAGTCCCCAGTTATTTTCTAAAATGGCTAAATTGCAAAGATGCTTTTTAAAGTGCAAGTGAATGCTTCATGAACAAACTCCTGAGTGAGTTTGGAAAGTAACCCTCACTACTTTATACATTCAGTGTTGTGCAAAACGAAACACCCATGCAGTATTTGTTTGTACCCACATGTCCATGGGAGATCATCTGAGATGGACGATCACGGCAAGGAAGGCAGGGCTGAAGGTGGACTTATTTATCTTTTTTGGCATTTCTGTCATTAGTATTATTATTATTATTACTTATTTTGCTAGAAAGATAGAAAGAAAGAGTGGATGACATTCAGCAAAGGGCCCAGGCTCGTAATGAACTGGCCACCACGGTTTAGGACTCCTACCAGCTGCCCCGTGTGAGTGGATTTGAGTCTGGGTGCTGCAGCAGTCAACATGGTGCTCTGGTGTCAGTAGTGTACAATATTACAGTACAGAAAATACCAAAAAGAAATATAGCAGCAATACAATATTATGTATTATAATGTAATTATAATATAATTATAATATTATATTATATTTATTAAATGTGCATAGATGTATTCACTTTGTATTTATTGTTATTACAACAAGCAGAGTGTATATTTAAATATGTTAAATGTGTTCAAATACATTACCAGGTATACACAACTTTAGGTCAGATTAGACATCACCAAACAAACAAGATCAGCGTGGATCTGAACTCCAACAGCAAAATAAAATTTAAATTTTGATGCATACATGTAGGAGAATTTGAATGCTATTGTGGAATTACATTATTATTTGAATATTGTAATGCAATGAAGGTAATGAACCAAGGTGTATTGCCAAACTCCACTATCCCCACGGCGCTTAATTGGTAGAATTTAATAGAATAGACCTTGTTTACTGTCAAGTGACCTTACCACGGTGAAGGGGTCTGTCAGAGGGCTGAGACAATGATCATCATCTTTTACAAAGAGATACCAGGAGTGAGATGAGGAGATAAAGCACATAAAACCTACAGAGCAGGTTCTAAGTAACAGATGCTTTGTGTTGTTCTGGGAGCTGTTTTTTATTAACGTTAGTTGACTCAATTTTTAGGCTAATGTTAGCCAGTGTTGCACACTGTCGATGCTGTAGGGGAGCTGGCGAAAAAAAGCATGGGGCATAATGTCCGGAGCCCTCATCAAAAACACTCTACAGGCTGTTACATACAACAGATGGAATCTTTTTAATAATGAGTTCAAAAGTTTATAAAATTTGGTTTCATTAGATGAAATAATGAGTTGTTAACTATGTGTATAGGAGCTGCATGATTCAACCTCACTAGGAAGATGTTCACATTTGTTTGATGCCGGCTTTTTTCTGGGAAGGACAGTCACAATCCTAATGACTTTAGTGACTTAGTGACATTCTTATAGATCATGACAAACTAAACAAATCACAGCTAAAGAGGGGGTTGTGTACTCTGCCTTTGGACTAGCTCTCACTCTTAAAAGGCTCTACAAAGAACTACGTCTTTAGACCATTAAGACTGGAGGCATTTCTCCCTGTAAGACCAGATAAGACATACATGGGCCGCCTATGATTATGTAATTTGAAAGACTTCAGATACTGACTTCAACCTGCTAAGCTGCTCATCAGCTTCTCATGGCTCAGGGTGTGACAGAGGAGGACGAGACAGTACCACAGGCAA
This sequence comes from Rachycentron canadum, assembly GCA_038496675.1. Lineage (NCBI taxonomy): Eukaryota > Metazoa > Chordata > Actinopteri > Carangiformes > Rachycentridae > Rachycentron > Rachycentron canadum. The sequence goes on from CM076654.1 coordinate 22,569,421, forward strand.
AGATTCACCTGCCGTGTCGCGCTGGCTTTTAATGTAAATTATTGTTTTTACCCAAATATTCATCAACATAAAAAAAAAAATCTGTACTTTAAACTTTAAAAACAGAACTGAACCACGGATGTTGAAAATGTGCAGCCATACAAAATTTCAAATGCAAAGCCAATGATTTATAATAAAAAGCTCCAAGGTCTCATGATGGTTATTACTTCACTCACTAGCTGCTCCAATATAATAAAGGTTTTAGTGAATGCCAAGTTTTTTCAGGAGACCCTCAGGTTTTACAAGGTTGTTGAAACAGTGTTTAGGTTTTAGAGGAGATTCAGGTCTGAATGGGTTAAAAGCTCGCCCTGACCCGATCTGGGTCGTGTGTGGTGATTCGTCATGTGGTTGTGCTGCACGTGAACGCGAGTGAGTTGACAGGGTTTTCAGGTTTGATTTCACGTTGCTCACTACCTTCACTGCTCCATGTCCGGAAAGGTTTCCCTTACAAATTGCTTACACAGCTCACACCCCAGCACCTCTCCATTTTTTATGATGAGGTCTAAATGAGGGAAACTGCTCACTGCTAAAGGCACTGTGTGCCATTTGTTTGCCTTTGCAAGGGAATTTTATCTACTGGGAAAAGCAAATTATATAAGAGCAGCCAGTCAGCATGTAGATGTTTACAGTGCTACAGTGAGCAAACATGTCATGAGGCAGACAAACAAAGATCCATGGGTTTCATTCTTGATAAACGGAGAAAAGAGCTGACATCAATGAGTAGGAAGTGTGGAGGACAGCACAGTGACAGGCACTAATTACTGTTGATACTGCTCCACAGAATCCTCAGCGTTATAATCACCATCATCTTTAGCAAATTAATTATCATCATTATCATCAGCTGATCCACAGTAACAAGTATAAACTGTAGGTGTAGCAATTCTGCATATAGCAGCATAGTCAGAGCTGGAGTAAGAATGCTTCCAAAGTCAAACAATGCTGAAGTTGAACTTAAATGTTTCTCTCATGGGTGTAGTTTATTTTTCTTCACCTCTGGAGTCTCTCTAAATCTAGGATCCGTGCTCCTCCTGCTCCGAGTGGAATCAATAAGGAGCTGAATGACATTAGTATGGATTAAATGAGTGCAGCCAGTGATGTCATGGGCTGTGTTTCATGCATGTCAGTGTGCAGGCTAGACTACAGGACCCCAGCAGGTCTCAGTGACAGCATAATTAATATATCTAGCACAGTTAATCCTGTGTTATTTAAAATACAAAGTATTGTTGCAGAAGCAGCATAAGGAAAGGGAACCAAAGGACTACAGATAAAACATTTAAACATGAAAACATGTTATATTCACATACATTTAAGTAGAAATTTGTGTTATGCTCATGGCTCAAGGATGGAAATACCCGTCAGTTATTCAGACCATCTGTCACTTTGGTTCAGAGATGAGCCTTAGAAGAAGTCGCCAGGACTTCTGTAACTTTGTGATGTCATAACAACGCAGTCACAGCTCTCAGTCGTGGCCCGAGCCCAGCCTACTTACACCCACCATTCAACCTTGTAGGGTTATTGCTTAAATCTACAAAATATCTGTTGGATCACTCAGAAAACAGTCAAACAAAAGAGAGGATCGGAGCCTCTCTTCTGATTGGCCACCTGTTGATATCAGAGCTCCGGAGATAAGCCTGGTAGAGGAGTTGTAAAACAATGAGATGGTTTTTTGTTCTTAAAACCACAAATATATCTTCTTATAGATATCAACACTTCAAAAAAAAATACTGACTAAAATATGGGACCTTTTGTCTGTTTCTTTTTTAGTCACAGACATTAATATATATTTTTGTTGTGTGATGGTGCAGGGTCTGTGTCATGAACATACATTTTATATCATATTTCTCTTTAATTCAGTCACAGTTGTCTATATACATATTTAAATCTTTCATTAATTTTTTTTGCACTTTTGCTATACAAATATCTGTAAGATCTGTCAGGAGACAGAAGAAGAAACAGAGATGGTTATGTTGTTGACTTGTACCATGTTTTATAAGAGGTCATTCAAGTATTTTGTCTGCTCCATTCACACCTCTGTTTGGTGGCTTATGAACTCAATGGCAGGTCTTTTCTGCTCCCTGAGAGTTGATGTGGTGACATTAGAGGTGAATAATGTGCAAAAAAAAATTCTTTGTTTTGTATTGTTATATTGTGATTATGTATACTTACTTACAGCAGATATTGCGATATAAAAATTTAAAAACAATGATGATGTCATTTTTTTTCTCCTTCATGTCTGCGATCAGTTCAGATTTAGAGGATTTTATTACAGAGCGATGGGGTGAAGCCACTGACATTGAAACATGCTGCTGTGTTCACTGTTGTCCAGTTTGATCACCTGTATGTCATTTTCAGACTGGAGCTACTTTGTTGCTGAGGACTGTAATATGAGACAGTGTTTCTCATACAGTTTTACTTCATCATTTACTTCACTGCAATAATAAAATCATCATCATCTCTATTTGATTAGTGTGAATAGCAGTGAATAACAATTCAACTCTAACATAACGAAATTGCATAAAAATAGACTCCTTTTCATGCCATTTGGTCTAGTCCATGTTTTACAACACATCACTAATTCAACCTCAGTATTTTAGATGTTTCTTTTAAAGTACAACACAGGCCATGTGTTATTTTGTGAGTTTTGTGAGTTTTAGTGGGTCAGCCTGAGTCAGGTCCTGAGACACATTTATCAAAAACGATTTTGATATTACATTTGGCCATACCGCTTTTTTAGATATTTTGATTAATTGTTGAGTCCTAACATTGTGCCAATTTTTTCTTTTTTTTTTTTTTTTTTAACAAATTTCTTACATAATAGTTTCTCCGTTTTGATAAGAAAATAAGAGACATCTTTAATTCTCATGTCTCCACTGAAGACACAGGTGTCAGTAAAGACTATGTGTACTGTTCGGCCTCTGTCAGCTGTAAAAGTGATGGACTTGATCATGAACACTTGACTTGATAAATCTGTGATGGAGTGAATATGTGTTATGTGAAAATAGAAACTGAAAAGGACTAAACGTGTGCTGTCATCTCAGACTTAATCTTTACTGTCAGGAGTACACAAAAAAGCCAATCGCTGCATAGACTTTATTTAAATCATAGCCACTGAGTTTTATTAGCTGTGCAGCTTATCTACATACATATAGCAGAAAACACTTGAGACTGACATGAACATTCCCCACAAATATATTTCAAGTAGTGGAAAATAAATGTGATGTTCCATTTCTCTGTGAATTCACTTGTCGTTCTTTGAACCTTAAACAGTAGTGTGTGTGGATGTTCTGATCACAAAAGTCAAATTGCTGCCAACAGGAAGATTAAATATCGACCAGAACAGACGTGACAGTTATTAACCCGGGAGTGTGCAACACATTGAATATGTACAACTGACAATAAAGCTAATTTCCATGGTGAACAAAGGTCATTTTGATTGGTGGCTGAAGCCTGTCTGCATAAATCAATGAAATAAACATAAGTGGGAAGAAGAGTGTTGAAACGTAAAAATAGATTTTCACAGAGAGAGAGAGAAAGAGAGAGAGAGAAAGAGACAGCCAGCTCGGGCTCCCATCTTACGGCCTTGTGCAGGTATGTGTCTGACTGGTAGTGAATACAGCTGGCACTATCTATCACATCTTATTGTATTCTAACAACACATTGTTAATCAATTCAATACCTGAATAAAGCTGAGCTCCTACAGAGAAAAGGTTTCATGAGGAAAGTATTAAATATCACAAGATTTTATTGCTCTCCTTTCACAAGGATTCACAAGGCTGCTTCCTGATGTGGCATTTAAGCCTCTGTCGTATTCACCACCTCGCTCCATTGTGTCCCCTGCATGCAGGACAAAGAGAGGAAGCTACGGAGCACAATGTGTTAACCAGTGAGTAATGCAGGCTTCATGATTACGCAGCATAGACACAGGGAGCCCATAACACCCTTTAAATTACTGGGAGCTAAGACTTCCCCCAGTTCAAAAAATCCAGCTACTCATTTACATTCATCTTCATGTTTTTACTTCAGCTCCAGGAAGTGTGTTTTGTTAAAAAAAAAAAAAAAAAAAAAAAAAAACAGTTAACACAGGGAGGAGAGAGCACAGCACTGAATGATGGAGGGAAAATAAACAAATGAAGCAAAATTCAACATAATCCTTTTGTTACCCGTTCCCTGCCATTAATGTTCGATAAAAGTTTTTCAGTATCTCAAGGGGCAAACAATTTGAGAGCTACCCAGTCAAAAGAGGAGACGCAGTGACTGAGAGGAAAGATAGGCAGAGAGGGAGGGGGCGACGGGTCTGGACTCAGACCATCGGACATACAGTCATCAACAGACCAATGATATCATCCCACTGATCTGCTGCATCAGAGGAGTCGTGTTATGCGATGTTATGCTGGGGTAAATATCCAGACCATCTCCTGACTTCTCACACTGACAGAGGAAGGCTAAGGAAGGAAGGCTTCCGGGATCTAGGTGACCTGCAATGGCATCATCTGGACAAGCACACCTAGAGCAGGAAGGGCTATATCTGTTCACATGCTTATCCAAACAGATTATAGAGGATTCATCAGGTCACATGAGGTTAAAAATAGACAAAGCTTTTATATTATTATTATATTATTATTATATTTTTTACTGTACATTGAACCTTGTCATGTGACAAATAAAACTTTGGGCTGCTGTGCAGTGGCAGCATCACTTACGTCTGAGACAGAAAAAAAAACCCAACAATGTCATTACATTATAAACCCCTCCCCCTGCAAAAAAGGTGATAATATTTTAATACTCTGATTAACACTAACACTGATTTCTACACCATGTCCAGAAGATTTCATAATTTCATGGGTGCACAGCTTTAATCCTGCTCAGTTACAGCAACAACGGTGTTTGCATTAAGCTACTCAAAGTGCAATTAAAAACTGTCATGGAAATTAAAAAAAAAAAAAAAAAACTAAAACAAAATGTATATGCACACAGGAGGTTACAATATTTCACAAAAAAAGAAATGACATCACTTTTTCCACATGAAACTTGACTTGACATGACTTAGATAGTCACATGACACAGCTGCTGTCTGATATATAAGGCTTTGCTGCCCTCATCACCTTTGTTCAAATACTATGGATATAATCGTCCCAACACTTGACACATGCTGGAGTCTGTCACCATTGTTTAATGGGACAATATTGGGAGAGGAATTCACGTAACGTCATTCAGTGGAAACAGAACATTCACAGTTGAGCTTTGTCAGCTATTCTGAAAAATTGTGTCTAGTAAGATGTGTAGCCAGTCAGTGTCTCATCGCTGAAACAATTTCAGTGATGACATGAATCAAAACTCTAAAGTCTTAATTCATCTAAGAACACTGATTAAATGTCTGTTTTTTTTTTTTCATTAATGTTCCCAGAAAAAGGACGAGCTCACCACACACTCACATGATGTCACTATCTCAGTAACTGGTATTTCCTTTCTCACCAGTGACTGGCATACAAACTCAACCTCTGTTTATATGCAGATGATGGCGATGATTTCCCAGCTCAGACCTGGCACCAGTCCCCTCAGTCTTCTTCTTTAAACTCTTATCAATAACCAGACAGCGCTGAGAGACACAGCCATTGTGTCTTTGTCCAATGACATTTGCATCCCAGCTCAAACGTCCCACAGAGGCACAGCCATGTTGAAGCAGAAGCTGGGTGTCATTTCACATGTCATCATGGCACTGGCTGCTTACTGTTAAGATGTATGCAAAGGCCTGCAATCTGTTAGCTTTTACAGGCCCCCAGCACAATTAATGCAATGTTCTCCATCTGCAAATAGAGGAGAGCTGTCATCTCCAGCATAGATGTCTAAGCACTGTTTAGCTGCTGAATGGGAGATAGGTCCTCTGTGATTGCTTTGAAAGCTGAGCTCAGCCTTCCTCTTGAAAAGACAAATGCAGAGAAAAAGAGAGGATTTACCCCCAGAGAACAAAGAAAACTACAAAATCACTTCTGTTTTTCAGGAGCTCCTTTTGACAAGAATGCCCAAGCCAGAGCCTTAAAATAGAAAGTTAACAGCTCATGTCACTCAGCTGCTGACAAGCAGAGGATAAGAGGCGTCGCTATAATCTTTGTGTGTTGTATCTGAATCCCTAAACAGGCTCCTGAACAGGGACAGCACAAACTACTGTGGTGGGGCATTTATGGAAGAAGGGGGTCCTAGAAGCAACTAAGTGGTTCCTATCTGCTGTGGAGAGCTGGCTCTCAGTGCACTCTGACTCATGCTGACACATGCACTTCAGTGACAAAGCCCAGAGATGTGGTTACAATTGTTCAGTGACTAAAGTGCAGATTTCACATGATGGGCTATGATCCTAATCAACTATTTAATATTAACCAGGCCACCTTTTCTACAAAATCAGTTTCCTTTCACATGGGCTGCTGATGTTTACAGGTAAATCGGATGTTTGCAGTTGAACCCAGTTGTTGACAGGTGAATTTGATATTTACAGGTGAATCTGGATGTTGTGTACAGGCCAACTCTGTATTTGCAAGTTTTTAGAGCAGAGCCTCAGAAGCAGTGAAAGCAAATGTATTTACCTTCTTGTGATACTGGATAAAATAATGACTGGACATTTGTTGTTTCTGTTTTCAGTATTAACTTAATGGACAAAAAGGAAAAAAAATCACACAACCCAGTGAGAAACATGAGCTTGTGTCTTCATGATTAATCCTTCACACTGTCAGTGGAAATTGTTTATCTGTCCTGAGATGTTTCTGTTTGAAGCTCTGTCCACATGACTCCAGAGATTTCAGCAGCTAAAATAGAGACTTTCAGAAAAACTGCTAGACTTGTTATAGTCTGAAAAGTCCAGGCTTATTTTGTAGTCTGGATGTACAGAAACTGAGACCTTTGGAAACAATGACGTAAACACCCAATGCAACAAACCAACTGAGGAGACAATCTGCTTCCTGTTGACACCGACTTGTGCATGTCCAGTGCATGTGAATAGTCATATTATTATATTATTTCTGTGTGTTTTCACATGTGATTGTATGTACAGACATTGTTTCTGATACAGTTATGTGTTATGTTATGATGCTGACACAACTTAACTGTGTGTGTCTTTTGGGACACAACTATAAACACTAAGACTGAACAACATGGTCAAAGCAATGTGAACAATCAACCAGGTATTGACCTTCACCACAGGAGTTTGCTGTCACCCCTGTTTGTGTGTTTGTTTTTTGAAATCACATTTTTCGAATCAGTTCAGGGCTTTCTGTGTAACTCGGTTGACAAACAAACAGCTGGTGGGGTGTTGGGTCATACATCAGATTATCAGAAAGTTTGGTGCTGATCCAGTTAAAGGGATGGGCCCATGAATATTTATCACTTTCCTTAACATTTTGAGAGTTTTGAATTTTTTTTTTTTTTCAATTTCTGTTTCTGTTGTTCTGGTTGTGACAAATGCATAACTAATGTGATCAGACTAATTCCTGGACCTTGTAATTCTTCCAGATAGACGCGTATAGGACCAGGCCTTGATGTTGGTGAAGGTCTGTGTTCTACTGAGTGATTCAGATTCTAACTGGTCTGTAGGTTTCCCTTTGCTGTGTATTAAGGATAAAGTATTTAATCTGTGTCTGATAGTGACTGTGATGTTAACCAGTATCAGTCTCACAGAACCACGTAATGGAAAATACACCATCACTGAATCAGATCAACAAAGGTGAACATTATTGACATGGTTGTTTACAGGTTGTCATCTCAGTTCACTTTCAATGTACAAGTGTGTGAACAGGCTAGTATGAATGAATTGAATGGGCACTAGTGCTGCTCAGTAAATAATAATCCTTGAGCTTGAATAATGACACTGTTGACATTGTTTTTTGAGTAAACTACTTGAAAGTGATTATTCAGCATCCCAGTACATTTTCATTTAAAACAGCTCAGGTAGTAATTATCAGACTTAGTGACTGCTTCCACAGCTAACACACCAGAGAGAACCATGATGCATGTTGGGTTGTACTGTGCTGCAGCTGATGGATCTTATTCAGCCGTGTGCCTGCATATACTGTATGTGCATATAAGCACTGTGTATATACTGTGTGGGCACATAGACATCATATGTGCCGTGTGTAGGTATATGTATGGTGTGTGGGTTTAAGTACTGTATATGCATACAAGTATATATATATGTATGCTTATATGACACTATGACATATTTATTTAATGGAAGAATTCAGATTTTGTAACTGACCCCAACCCTAGGGGCAGTTGTAACATATTAAAAATACATAAAAATGTATTTACCTTTGATCTTTGTTTCATTAAGCACAGTATACTGAAAATACGTATTGTCCTACCATAATAAAGTTTTATCTATTCATTTATTTAACACAACACATAACTTACTTTGAGTTAAAATATACACAATTTATGATTTATTAATTAAGAAAAATATATTGTAATCACAAAAGTCTGTATATTTGTAAGACAAATATATTGTAAGATTATTACAGGATACAAAATAATTATTATTTATTATTCATTATTTTTATTTATTTATTACTCTCCTGTATGTTAAAATTAGCATTATTTGTTGCATCTGTTGAGCTATGGGACAAAATTAACTTCATATGTTTTGAAATAAAAATTTAACATTCTTTGGCTGCTTAGCTCAGGGATAGACATAATAACTGGTTGGAACCGTCTCCACCCTGTCACATGTGAACCATGTACCTTGGAAGTCAACAAAAAAAATGATTCAAACACAGACAAGTTTTGATTCATTCATAAAATTTCAGGACAGTTAGAGGGCACATTCTACTGCTGCATTTCAAACATGTTTTGGAGGAATGAACAAAAAAAAAAAAAAAAAAAAACTTTCTCATGAGCTGTATTTCAGTCTTGCTGGTCTAACTGAGCATGTGCAGTGTGAGTTATCACTCCAGCATGGTCCTGATGGAGAAATGAGATATGTTGGAACTGCCCCAAGTCTCCATTTATTTTAGTCAAAATAATTGATATAATTGGTGGTCATAGGAACAATTTTGTGTCACGAAGTGTGTGTCACATCTTCCTTTCCTGAGATCAGGCAGATGTCTCAGCTGACTGCTCAGCTATTGCAGTCGTGGTTTTTAGAGGCTCTTATGTGAGTTCAGACAGAACAAACCTGGACAACATACTATATAACCTAATTAAATATTGTAGCTGCCCTAATGAACACAGGTGTATTTTCTTGCAGAGGCTTTGTCCATGTACATGTTGTAACTGTGAACAACTGTGAAACACTGAAGGAAGACAATGACACCAGATGATAACAGATATATCAGACATAATAAGTCTCAATGTGGCTCTGCAGAGCATGGGCTGTCGTTTTTAAACCTGTCTCCAGGCAACAGACTATTATTTTAGTCTATGGACAGGCACCTGAATCTGATGCAGCAGCCAAACAGCTTGGAGTTAGCCAAAAACTAACTACACACATGTTCACACTGTTAAAATACATGGGATCATATTGGATATCACTGCAGGTCTGTTTTCCTTCTATTTGGGGAAAGTTGCAGTTGTTCTATAGCAGCACATCTAGTGTGTGTTTGTCATACTAAAATGAATGGTGTGTAACTGGTGAGGCAGCTCAGCATAAGAACGCCGACTCCCAGGAGCTTTCCCTGCTCACAGTTATTTGATTTGTTCCTGCAGCCGCAGCCTCGTCCTGCCTAAGTGCTGTACAGAGGCATATGGCCAGGCTTGTGTGGGCCTAATTACAGGCATTATCTCATTCACTATTGTAAGGGACTGTTGTGCCATCTTCCATTTATTTAATTAGGCTTTTCACATTTTGGAAAGGCCCAGTTTCGGACGAAAATGTAACATATAGGTTGAGAGAACGCAGACTTTGGGGGTGATGTGGTGTATTAAAAATATATTCAGCGTTTTTCCTGATGTGGAGCAATTTGTCAAGCAATTAGCCACACTAATTAAATTTTTGTAGCCCTAATCAAACGAATATGCTAAAACATTCTTTACATTGCCAGTCCACTGTCTGTTCCCATTTAACTTGATGGCTTAAAAGAGCCTCCTACTCCTGGATTCCACTCCACTTGATCACCTCATTTGCATTTTATATTGGTAAATCAAATTAAGCACCCGCAGCTTTTAACATGATTGACTGCGGCCAGGGTTGCTCAGATGGGACTTTTTCTGCACAGAAAATTAGACCAATTTTAATGTGCGGAGCAGGGAGCCTGCCTCCCTCACATTCAGCAAATCGTATTCTCTCAGCTAATTAAAATGATTTCTCCCCCTTTTTGTCTGTGTTTGCCAAGGAACTGTGATAGATTTACCCACCTGCTGTTTTACTGTACATCCAGTCTCCCTGCCTCTTCCTCTCCCACACTGTAATATGACTACTTTCGAACTGCACTGCAGCCATTAACTTCATATCCAGCCAATCAATGACCGATCAATAAGTCCCAGTTTCCTTGTTTAGTCCCTGATAAAATACTTTTCAAAATGGTATTGACACATGTCTATTATTATTATTGTAGACATTTACAATAAATTGTGTATCACTTGATTGTGGTGTCACAAAAGCAGCTGTGAAACTTGTATTCACTTCAGTTACACTTTATATTTACTGGTCAAACAGCAGAGTCAATCTGTAATTGGTCATTTAACGAGTGTGTGAAGTACATTTGAGCCTAACTTCAATGACCCTGAAGGCTCAACACACTGCAACTTAGAAAACAGACAAAACAAACTAATTCAGAAAACAGCTTCATCAGTCTGACAATACATGAGCTGCAAACATTCACATTTATCACGTTATGACATATCGTAATACATGAAACACAAACATTGTGTGTATTTGCAGCACATGTTTACATACAACCCAAAAGGTTTGAGGCAACCCCTCAAACCTGACACAAAAGACATTTTATTATCATCATATAAAAATATCATACAAGAGGAAGAACAGAGAACATGGAGAGATAGCAAGCAATATTTTTTCATTTTCACAATTGATCAAATCCATCAGTGTTTAAATATTTCTGACTTTATTTATTTATTTGTTTCATAGGGATGTGCAGTTTAACTTTGAATACAGAGCACAAAACTGATGTGTTTATTTTATAGCTGCTGATGATTTTTAATGCTTGTCCCTGGTATTTCTTTTACATGTAGTGTGTGATTGATTACAATAGTTAGTGTCCTTATCATTATCAGAAATATAATTTAACACTGGTCTGAATAATAAGATAAGATATATTCATTTGATCTGTTACATCAGAACATGAGTCTCTGTTGCAGAGTGGGGTTACAACATCAGTATCTGTCAAGCTACTATGTAATAATCTGATTCCACTGTAATTCTTGATACAGTTGATTGGAAACGACATCTGCCTCATGTATTGTCTGAATATTCTGAGGAAGAGAAATAAAAGTTGTGGGAGCATTAGACACACACACGCACGCACACACACACACACACACAGTGAGAGAGAGAGAGAGAGAGAGATGCTGAGAGAGAGAGATTCTTTATGGAGCATTCCCACTGGGAATAATAGGTGCAGCACAGTGCCGGCACCAGGCGCTTCCCCAGAACGCGACAGTCAGCTTAATTGCAGCTTTTAGGATCATTACTGTTCCCATGTGAATGTCAAAATGGACAAGGCTAGTGGGCCTTTGACAAACAGGCAACCACCACCCACCGCCCTGCAGTCACAAGGGGCAGGCCTATGACGGAGAGAAAAATACAGGCCCTGTTTGTTGTCCTTTCTGCCTCACACCAAAGAGAAAGTGATTTTGGAAAATAAAGCCTCTGCTATCACGTTTCTGTCTTTTGAAAAGTAAAATCATCTGTCGGCTGCTTGAGTGTCATGAGCTTAAGCTTATACACACGCATATACATATATATATGTATATATATACATATATATATATATGTATATATATATATA
>CM076654.1:22581780-22594417 GCA_038496675.1 Rachycentron canadum
TATATATATATATATATGTGTGTGTGTGTGTGTGTGTGTGTGTGTGTGTGTGTGTGTGTGTGTGTGTGTGTGAGTGTGTGTGTGTGAGTGAGAGTGTGTCTTGGGGAGAGGGTGGTGTGTCTGTGTGTGTGCATGCTTGGTGCAGCTCTCCTCTCTCTTTTACACCTCCGACCTCTGCAGACTCCAGTTGTCATGGCTGCGAATGGCTCATTACAGATCTGCTAGTTGAGGAGCCCCCATTCATCATTCAAGAGCAGAAGCTTGCATCCAACTCAAGAGCCGAAGGGAAGTGGCTCTCCAAGAGCCTTGGCCTCGTCCCTGCAATCATCCAATGAGGTCTTTCATCGAGCGCCGTTCCTCACAGCACTGAACATAATGTAAAGTACTCCTGTTTCTAAAAGCCCCGTCAAAAGTCTTTAGCTGCCATAATTCTGTCATTGCCTCACTTCAGTTTTTGTGACCGTATGCAATCTTCTTGACAGATGTGCCGGGCTACAGATGTGTAACTGGGAGCAGTGTGTTATTGTAATTAAAAACAGACACACACTTGGCCTACTATTTCATGTTATTTAAACTGAGAGGTTATGTATATGTTTAATTAGCCCAGTGCATGTGATTTGCTTAAGAGAAACGTGTAAAAAGCTACACTTGTTGTTGCTGTTATATTTCCAATTTACAGCATTTGTGTGTGTGTGTGTGTCTATTTCTAGGCCTTGAAATCTATCAGATCAAATGTTTTTAAAGTTTTGTGTCTTACGGTTTGTGTGTTTGGTGTGTTTCTATGAATTGTGTGTGTAGAAATTAGACAAATCAGAGCATCACTGTGACACTGACACTCACTGGTGTTAGTGACTGACTTATTTTTTTTTTGTCCTCTGTCAGTTAAAATGATGGGGGTATGGAGGTGGGGGCGTGGGTAGAGGGTCAGAATCAATTTCCTGGTATGATATGCATACCAGGTAAGAGCATTTTCAATGATTTTCCAGTCAAGCTTGTTTTGGTTTTCTATGTTGTCGTGCCAATTCAGTGGCGACCCTGAGCGCGCAGACCCAGCCTATCAAAACAAGGAAGGTCAAAACTCTCAGGTGTTGTGCCCGTCTGAGTGCTTTAAAGCCAAGTGCGTTATCGTTTCCACGCGGAGAGAGGCTGTGATAGCGGCGCAGGATGAAGGTTAGCAGGCTGCACATTGGAGTGCTTCAAAGCCGCGCTGATTTTGTTTTGTAACGTCACTCTGCTTTGTATTGCACGTTCACGGGAGGAGAGTGTGTCGATGCTCCCTGTGTTGAATCAGGTGGAGTCAGGTGCAGCCTCCACCAGGTACGGACTCACATCCCTACCTCCAGTTCTGTGCGAGGTTGACTCTGCTCTCTGAGGAGGCTGCAGGGACCTAAACTCAGTCATTTGCTGAGTGCAGTGCAGTGACCTGGTCTCTGTTGAATTAATCGTTTCAAATAGTAGAACAGAGCTTGTGAGGAGTGTGGGATCTGTAGCTTTTTTGATTTAAAGAATTCAATTCATTTTCACAATTTTACCTGAGTCACCTTCCTCAAATGAAGTCATCTTGACCAATACTGAAGCTTTCCTGACAGAGCCAATCAGAGGAGGTCTCTGCTGGTCTCAGACTCTCATGTATTCAAGTTGACAATTCAAATTAGCTTTATTGATATGATCTTAATTAAGTACATGTTGCCAAACGTGCCAAAATACATGCATTTCCTCCATACACCAGTCTACATTTTACAGCTGTTACTATAGAAACAGCATATTATAATAAAAGAAATGAAATTGCTAAAAGAAAAAAAAAAACTGAAAATCACCATCAGATCTGAGAGGTCCGGTTAAACCATATAGTGTAATGACTCATTTGATGTGAAGATAGAACTAAAAAAATTTTTTGGATGGTTCAGGAGCTCAGCAGCTTTATGTTTTATTCTTCTGATATTCTTTTTATAGATTCTAGTTAATATTGAAGTTAGCTTTGTCTTGATAAATTAGTCTATTTGACTAATTTGAGAATTGATAATTGAGAAAAAAAATAAGAACAAAGTTCTAATGTACATGTGATACAAAATGTCACATTGGTTTGCTAAATGATAACAGTTTCAGGATGATGATTCTTCTTCAGACTCAGATTCAAGAGTTTTGTCAATGATTACAAGTGTGTGGTGGTCCTTACAGAACTCAGGGTAAGAGACAGAGAAGCAAAAAGCAATATATGTGTTTTAATATACACCTTCTATACACCTAAACAGACAGGACAGCTCTCAGACCTGCTACTGTAGGAAATGATGCTCAATGCTCCTCACGAGAAGAACCCTGAACCAGACCTGCTGAGTTTGTGGTTGTGGTCTTCCCCGAGAAAGGAAGTGTCTCATTAAATTTGCAGAGGCAGCGCATATGAATGTAGTCCTGTGTGAATAGGCAGTAAGGTTAGAAGACAGCCAGTGTTAAAGAAAACCATTAACACTGACGGTCCTGAACCATACCTGGGTCTGAAACTAGATCACACTGATCGTGTGTGAGTGTACAGCACATTAAGTGTGTGTGTGCGTGCGTGCGTGCGTGCGTGCGTGCGTGCTTGCGTGCGTGCGTGTGTGTGTGTGTGTGTCAGAGTGATAGCAGATAGTCAGAGAGTATGGTGGTTCTGATTTCCTGGCTCCCTGAGATAATCCATTTTTAAATTGATTATTGAGTATCAGATCTGAGTTTCAGATCAATAACTTGTACACTGTGACAGACGTGGACCCATTAAAGCTACCTGGTTTTACCTGGTCCTAAAATGTGACCTGACCAGATCCTGATGCTACCTTCACCCTGCTCCACCTGTGGGAGAATGTCTTCATGTGGTCTCCAAATCACTTATATGGTGCACCTACATAGAGTCTCAGTCTCATCAGTCCATCAGACATGTTCCAACAGTGTTGTGGGGGTCAGTTATCCAGCAGTTTCCTCATATAATGCCAGGTCATAACAAATTTCCTCAAGGCACTTTAAATATAGAGCAGGTCCAGACCAAACTCTTTTTAAAATTATTTAAATGGACCCAACAGATCCCACCATGAGAACTTAATCATCTTCATTTCTAGACAGCTTCTCTTACTGTGGACTGATGGATATCTAAACACCTCATCACCTCTCTTCATCCTCAGTCTCTTAGATCTTTGTTTTAAGGCCTAGTTCTCCCTGATCCTATTCTGTGCTCATGAGACCAAAACCAACAAAATGTTGTGGGTTTTTTTTTTTTTTTTTTTTTTTTGCTATTGATATTTAGTTTAATTTTACAAAGACAGGCACAGTTTCACACAACAGGACACTCCTCAAACAGGAATAAACAGCATCAGTTATGACTATTATCAGCAGTGGGTTCATACACTTTAGGAGCTGCACTGATGTGTGTCCACGACACCAAAGGCCTGATGTAAAAACTCTGTGAGCACAATTCTGTTTGACAAACCTCTGCCATTGAGCATGAGTAAGATTTTGCTGTCAGCTCAGATGGCTCTAGAGAAGTTCTCTCTGTGACAGTGTCTGTCTGCGGCACCAGTCTGAGGTAACAGAAAAGAGAAGCACAGCTTCACCCATACACACAGTGTGTTTGTTAGTTCATCCGCATTAGACCCCAGGACAGTGTGTGTCCTGAGAGTGTGTGTCAGACAATAACGCACCCGAATGTCATATCATGAGCTGTTTTTAAAGTTTAAACCCCCAGCGTGCATGTTTTTTTATATGAGAAATACATACTGTATATGGATGTACTTTAAAAGGAGGTAATGATGCTGTAAAATATGTACAATGGTGTGTGAGGGTCTGGTTTCAAGTTTTCATTCAGGCATTTCAAATTGTGTAAAAATACTTTCTTTTTACATGGCTTTTACACATAAAAAGTGGAAAACAAACCAAAAAAAAACTAATAAAAGAGCAGAGTATCAAGATGGTTAAAGGAGGAAACATCAGAGACACAGCCACATGAATGAGCCTCAGTCAGACCCAGACTTGTGTTATATAAAAACATCATATGGATGTTAATAGGTTTATACACAATAAGCTTTTTTTTTTTTTTTTTAAATAGGTTTAGAAGCCACTTCTGAATGGCACAAGTACACCTGTACCATATTTAACATCTCACACAGTCCCCAGTATAAACACCGGCTGACCAGTCTTCTTCCATAAAGAACACTGTGCCAGTCCCCTGGATGACTTCCGTGTTGTGGATCCCAGTCAGATGGTTTTTGGATATCAGTCGACAGCAGTGGCTTTGTGTTGCCATGGTTTCTCAGATGTTATCTGTGTATCTAATGCCCAGCAGAAGAACATGGTGAATATGACTGAGCTGCTGTGTTGTCACCATGGACTTGAAGACTTCTGGACACATGGATTCACTTAACAAGCTGCACAGTCTAAAAACACAGAGTGTTAATGAATGAGCAATTTCTTGTGAAGCATCTGCTCTTTATGACCTAGAGATGGTTGGTTTGGGTCAACAGAAGTGTGTGTAACAATCTAATCAGCACAGTAGTTCTAAAATAAATGAATACAACAAATTAAATAATTGATGAATTAAGATTGTTTAGACGAACCAATCAGAGCTGCCCCTCAGTCACACACTATAAACAGCTGTAGGTCCCAATTAAACAGTCTAATGGGTTGGCTGATAGCTGCTGTGCGTTTGTCTCTCACACACTCTGATGGTAGAAAAGCTAAAACTCTAATAACCAGAGTCACCCTAACATTTTTCCTGCTCAGATAAAACACAAACAAATCACCTGCACACAGATCTCAGTATCACTCAGGGAAAAATGTTGATTTACAGAGAAACATAAGAAGATGCTTGTAAGCAAATACCTGAATTTATAGATGTGCGTTTCAATATTCACACACACGGACACTAGAAAATGATCTAAAGTGCATCATCAGTTCATGTCTTTAAATATTATAAAAGTCTCACGGCAGATGATGCAGAGAACATCAGAGGACCTGCTCTATGAAGGTGTGAATCCATCCATGATCCATGTCAGGCAGTTCAACTTGCATCATGACAGACTTTACAGATTTAGCCTCTGACAGCAGACAGTCTGGTTTCAAACTGCTTTGTAGAGTAACTTTCTGAGACCATCAGTCACTGGTCACTCTGCTGCTCCTGCTGCATAGTCTCAGTGAGCTGATGCTGCTAACGGTCAGATGTGTTTATGATCAGTATTTACATATCAACACAACATCTGCGTTGGCTTTCTGCACACTTCCTTATTTTAGCTACTGTGAAATGTGCTTCACCTTGTGGTTCCTGCATGAACATGATCAATCAAATGCTTTCATTGGCTCAAGGAGGTAAACAGAAGCCAGAGGAAGTGTGCCATCAGCCATCTTTACTCAACAGATTTAATGCTGTGCTCACTTCAAGGTCTTGTCCCTCACTTTGGATAAAAGCATCTGTCAAATGATTGAATGTAAATGTGTGGACACTGTGTTGACTTTCTGCTAACCTGGAGGGCTTTGGGGAGATAGGCGCCAGATTTCTGAGGGAGTTAGTTCCCTAGCTTATTTCCCATCCCAGTTCTCAACCAGAGGCCTGCAATTGTTTCCCTTAGCCTGCCCAAGGTACAGTGCTGCTTTTGTTCCATCTCCCCATCAGCTCTGAATGCAATACCAGAGCCAGACAAATCTGCAGGGTATGTTATCAGGACTCTTTGTCCTGGTTTTTAGCCTCCCCTGCCCAGATACACATCCACACAAGAGAGGACAGTCACCACTGCAGGCACAGACTCTGTCTCTGAGCCTCCACAGTCTGTCTGTGGGGGCTCAGCACACTCATGTATGTATGATAATGATGGTGACTATCAGACTTTAGACTGTGTGAAGCCGATCAAAGCATTTTTGAACTGATTGTGATTTTTGTTTCATTTTGTTCCATTAAAGTTACTAGCTACTACTAGGTAAATAACTAATTAGACTTTTTCTAAATGATTAATCTGTAATCATGTTTTATTTTATCATGTGATGCCGCGATTATTGAATTGTGAGTCACTATGCGGCAGTAATGTGTCTATAGAATAAATAAAATGTGTCATCTCAAGTCTGTGCAGGTTCATCTGTGACATGAATGGGAAAAAAATGGTAGCCTGCATGGAAAGACTTATTACCCTGTGAGGCCATCATTATACATCCCAGAGAGAGGCCTGCAGATGTTCTTATTATTATTGTAAAACTCTCTATCCATAGAAGAAAATCACTAAGAGGCTAAGTGGGCTCTTCACTGCACAAATCAACATATTAGTCCAGACGAGTCTTAATACAGTTGACTAAACAACCACAGGGACTGACCATCGTCGGTCAATAGAGAATATCTGTGCCTGACTCATTCGCTTTGTCAGAATCCTGCCCCATGAGGTGAACACTTTGAAACCACACCTACACGTGTCCACTGTCAAAAGAGATAACCAAAATAAATGTGTGCAGCATAAAAAATAATAAACAGCACAGGCAAAATACACATTGCGGCTCTTCCATGTTGAAAATGAATCATGCCCGTTTTCCCTCCTGTGCTGGAGAAATCAAGTGTCATCATACAGTCATGGAGGTAATGATAGATAACTCTTTGATATGACCCACAGGAGTGTCTCCTGAAACATGGCCCCGAACACGCAGCCATCCTTATGCTCGAGGTTAAGTTCAGATAAAGATTGAGATTTGGTTTAAAAGAAGTACCCTCGTTAAGATTAGATTATTTTCATTGTCATGGTTACAATAATAATGTGCTCACGGTTGAGGAGCAAACTAAAGAAATGACTGCTGGTGTCGCACAGGAATTGAACATGCATTTTGTTAACCCACCTATACACGCCAACCTCCTCCTTATCGTGACGTTGTCTCTATATACTCCACCACATCGTGTGTTTCTGCATGTTTCACTGTTTTTCAGTGCGCTTTATTGTTTTTCATTGTGTTTCAGTGTGTTTAATTATATTTCAGTGTTTTTCCATGTGTTTCATTGTGTGTCAGTGTGCATGATTGTTTTTCATTGTGTGTTTTCTATATGTTTGAAATGAAATTATTTCAAAAACATTAAAAATGTTTTAGAATGTCTTTCTTTTTTCTTCTCTTTTTAAAGTCCATCACTGTGATCAGCCAATGTACTTGTTTATATATACTTTATATATACAGTACTTCTTTTTTTTCTTTTGCTATCTCAGTCTGATTAAAAGATCACATCTATGGCAATAACTGGAGAATTAAATTGGATATCTGGTTAGCAACAGGAAGAGTTAACAGGAAATAATGTCAGAGACAGATGGTGAGACAGCAACTGATCTCTCCTAAAAAACAAAAAAATAAAAACTAAGCTTCCTGCTCTCAGTTCAGAAGATCATTATCATTAAAATAAAAAGCCATTGTTTGGCCTCTGTATTGTTACAGGGTCGGATGTGGGCTGCCAACATCTTTGAGATTTTTAAGTATGATTTGGAAAAGGTTGAGAACTGGTTCAGTGTGTCCATGGTCAGTGGTTTCTTCAGATGTCAGATCCCTGGTGGTAGTGGGTGTGATGACTCTTATGTCGATGTAGAGACAGAAGGAGTTCCCCCAGCTGTTTCCTACCCATGGTCACTATTAGCTTTTCTTAAATAGTGTCACTTCCTGCCTAACCAAGTCATCTCTGTGACTACACTAAACCAACCTTAACCACAACTAGGCTTTAAGATGTGGAATCGATACACCCAGAGGCAAGAGCCCCAACATGGAAGCTGCTGCTGAGAATATGACGGTTATCTTAACTCTGCTTTTAGAAATTATTGCTCCATTTAGAGTAAAACTAAAAGTCAGTGTATATATAAAATGTTTTGTGTGTGGGTGCTTAAGTGCAGTCTGCTGTTGACCTGCTATGAGCAGCAGCAGAAGGTGTGAAATGCAGCGAATCTTGAAACCAAAATTACAGTGCATTGCTGGATCACCAGTGACACTCTCATACTGCAGCTCTCTGCACAGCAGCACACGGAAATAACAGTATGTGGCATTTTCCCAAGTGAAGTGAAAATGCCAGAGGCATTGCCCTCGAAGCAGGACGACTCCATCTGTCCTTGCTCGCCCTCGGCTTGTCCTGAGCTCCAGTTTGTTCCTGCATCCTCACATCTTCTGCTGCAGGTGATGGTACATATTAGCAGTGAGCCTCCTAATAAAATATTTTATTATGCACTGACTCTGATCCACTAGATGATGATTCAGGAAAAATATTTAAAAACCAATCAGAGATCTTGTGATGATGGTGATGTGATGATGATGCTCAACGGCAGTGACTTCCTGTGATGCACCTTCACCTCCAGGTTTCTGCTCAAATGCTGGAGCAGAAATTTAACCATGACAAAAAAAAAGACAGTGGAAAAAAAATCATCCTGAGAGAGACTGAAAGACTCCATGTTTAACTTCAGTCATTATCACACAGAGAACACTCACTGAGTCCCTCCCTTCATGCTCACACATCATCACATTTCATTGATTCACTGTGGAAATAAACCTTCTCCAAACTGCAGTTTTCCTGTTATGATTATTCTTCATATCAGCTCAATGACATATTTACACAAGGTTGCATTGAAGCTTTTGTTCACTGTGCAACTGTACAACACAAACACTGTGTACTTATTTGTGGGTTGTACATTAAAGTTTCAGTTAAAAAGGGCATTTACTGTCTCAAATTTTCATTAATATTCACAATTTCAGTGTCATCGGTGTGTGATGAACAGTGGTCTTGTTGTGTCTCTGCCGTTGCAGCTGCCGTGTTGAAACACAGACTCTCTGTGGAAACAGTAAAAATTCACAAACTGAGTTACACTCATAATTGCATTTAAGTTATTGTAAGGTTTAAAGAGTGGCAGAGTGAGTCACTGCAGGGACTGTAGCCTGCTTGTTTTTGACTTGAATGCATATACAATATGCATTGCTGTCTGTTTGCTTGTCACCCACTGTAATGCTTGTATGACCTCACTGACCCATCCTTCTTTTAATGTACCCGGATGGCATCAGCATGTCACTAATTTTATCCATGCTCTCCCAAAAAACAAATTAAACCTGTACATTTAAGGAGTTAAAGTGACTCAGATGTCTTAATTCTTTTTATATTTAATTTAATCAGCGTCAGTTGAATTAAAATGACAGCAGCTAATTCCCTGCTGCACCTCCTTTTAAAGCTCACCTCCTGGAGCAGAAGGAAGTTTGAATAAATTCTTGATATCTTTATAACTCTGTCTGATCATTTATAGATTTAACAGGCCTCTCATGAAGGCTGCAGAGGGACAAGGATCCTGGAGACACAGTTTGACAGATTAATTAATATAATTAATAAGTCAAAAGATTCTGAGACTACTGGTCAGATTCGACTGCAAGGATAATACGAGCTCACAGAACATCACAGGAGCAGAGACACTCATTGTCAGTTTCAACAAACTTCACCTTTCTCTCAATTTTGCTGAAGCACCTCGGACCTGTGCAAAGGAGTGAGTGTGCGAATGAACCGGACTAAACATACCTAACGATCAGGACACACACACTCCAAAAAACTGAAATACACACAAACATCTTCACATGATCAGATAATCTCTGCTCATATATAAACAACATATACAGATCATGACACAAGAGTCAGCTTTAAAAAAAAAAAACAAATGAAAAAGAAAAGTACTTTTTTAAGTAATGATGTAATTAAATGAAGTCTTCCACATATTATTATTATTATTATTATTGTTTTTATTATTGTTATTAATCTTATTATTATTATTATTAAATACATGGATGAACAATAAAAACCATTGTTTCTGAACATCTGTCTGTTCTTTGAGGTTCCACTGGCATTTGGATTTATCTGTTTGAAATAATAATAATAATAATAATAATAATAATAATAATAATCATAAAGTTGCAGCTGAGCTCTTGTGAAGCTGCAGCTGAACTGAGGCAGCCTCAGCCTCAGCACCAGCATCTCACTCAGTCCCCCCGCGTTTGTCCCGCAGGTGAACACACTTGATGCTGACCTTACAATATTCACTCCACAAATAATCCAGATGAATTATTTAAAACACTGAAGAGAAAACCCACAGACCAAACGTTTTTGTCTCGTTTTACTTCAGTTAAGAAAGTTACACAAAAGGTGGCAAATTTTTCGACAATAAATAATAAATAATTTTTTGTTGCACGGGAACAAACGAAACATTTTCTTTCAGAGCTATACGGTATTTTTTTTTTTTTTAACTTATCATCAATTTACACATCTTTGGGAAAGAAAAAAAAAAAAATATTCTCGGACAGACACTAACTCACACAAATGTCCCACGAAGCTTGTGGCAAAATAGAGGTATACCTTGTTGCAAATGCTTTAGTACTTGGGTCATGTAGGAAATCGTGTAATTAAATGAAGAAAGCAGTGCTGTTCCCTCCAAACGTCTATTATTATATGATGAGGTGCGTTTATGAATTTAAAAAAATCACCAGTCATTATTTTCTATTCAGAAGAGCGCACAGCGTTGAGATGGAGTTAGAGTCCAGGTCTGTCTCGGCTCAGGGGTCCCGTTGATCGGTGGAATCACGGTCACGTCTTCTCTTTTGGCAACTGTGACCAGGCGTGAGCGGGCAGCACCAGCCGTGAGGACGCGTGGATGGACGGCGGACGCTCTCGACGTCCATCTGGGGCGTTAGAGTCGGTGGCTATGGTAAAATCCCATGATTGTCTTCACAGTGTCAAAATACAACCAGGGGGTTGCTTGGTGCAGTCGGGCGGGAGTTGATGGGATGAACGGGAGCCGCTTGTTCAGTTCAGTCCGTCCACGCACGTCCCGCTCAGGCCTCAATGGGACTGGACACCATGCTGTTCGGCGTGTCTGGAAGCTGGGACGACATGGACGCTACCTCGCTTCCCGTCGAGTTCGAGCCCGGTCCTCCCTCCGAGAAACTGACCTGCGGGACGCACAAGCAGGGAGCGGTCAGACACATCTGGACGCGCCGCCGACAGCTGGATCACGGGTTAGTTCGTTTAGACTGTTGAGGCCGGTCCGGAGCGGCGTCTCACCGAGACCCGCTGGGTCAGAACTACCACAAAGCAATGCTTCACAGAGAGCGCCAGAGGTTTTATCAACGAGGATAATTGCAGATTAATTTCCTGCAGAACAATTATTAGTTTTTCAACAAGAAAAGAATCAGAGCGTGTTGTCGCCTTGATGGATTACCCATCGGTCTCTGCGTGACTCTCAGGTACAGAGAACACAAATGCTGTGGTGACGGTTAAACAATATTAAAAAAAAAAAAAATACCAGCAACTAAACAGCAAATACCTTCTTGTTTCTCAAAGTCCTTAATTAAAAAAAAAAAAAAAAAAAAAAAGAAAAGAAACATTTCGATTGGTGTGTTAAAATAAATCAAATTAGACATGGCGTCATCTGTGGCGATTCTAAGCACGTTATTTGAGATCAGAACCATAAAACGCTCAGCAGTTCAGCTGCCCCGCAACCAAACAACGCAAGTGCGTGTCACCTCCCGCATCCAACGTTAATTATTCACTTATAGAAGCACGTGACGCGGGCTCTCGTCCACCTGCACCTGGGGGCCAGTGCAGGAGATTTCAGGAGACTCCAACAGAAATAGGCCTAAATCAGTTTCTTTCCAAAGATTTAGAACTGGCCCCATGTCTGTCTCGGATCAGAGGGAGAGGCCTTCCTCTGATCCGAGAACCTGAATCTAACAGGAAACCAAAGAATCAGTGGGTCTGCAGGACTGAACTGACCCAAAACTCAGTCCAGAGCGGCTGGACCGGGTCATCAAAATGAACTGCTCCTTTTTTTAATTTGGGGGGGGAAATCGTGTTTTTTTTTTTTTTTTTAGGTGAGTGTGTTGTTGTGAGTCTTAGTGTTTATGGAAGTATTCTGAATTTAAATAAAGATCCAACAGCGGATAAAAAAAAAAAAAAAAAAAAACTTGGAGGAGAACCACTGAAATTCATTTGTTTAAATCAATAATTTCAATGTCTCACAACAGATTAACCCCTTGAAGAACACACAGACACACACACAAACACACACACAAACGCGCAATTCGCTGGTCGCTGTTCCCAATACTTTTCGCACATAGATAAAACTTGAACCGCATCTGTGCGCCAGCTGCTCACAAGAGAACACAAACGCAATTGGCACCTAAATATCAAATATTGTAAATCAGCCAATGCATTGAAATCACGAAGAAAGGGACCAACCAGTTGCTGGAAGGCCGGCTGATCGATGTCGCTCTGCAGGGCGAAGTCGCTGAGGACCTTCCAGGGCGGCTGGTAGCTCTGCACCTCCACGGGGTTGGCCTGGATGCCGCCGTCGTGCCGCTCCGGACTGGCCGCTACCATGGGGGTACCAGTCATTCCCTGGATATTCTGCAAAGAGAGGGACGTGGTCAGTGCCACCGGGGCAGATTAGACACCGCGCGCGCGCGCGCGTGTGTGTGTGTGTGTGTGTTTGTAATGGTGGTGGTGGGGGGGGGGGGTCATTCATCTGAAATTAATCCATCAGAAATCAGAGCAATAATCAATATATGAGCAAACTGACAAACAGATGGATATGTGTGTGTGTGTGTGCGTATATATATATATATATATATATATATATATATATATATATATATG
>CM076654.1:22599379-22620901 GCA_038496675.1 Rachycentron canadum
CACACACACACACACACACACACACACACACACACACACACACACACACACACACACACACACACACACACACACACACACACATTGTAATATATTTAAATGAATTCTATTTACCTGCTGCCATTATATATATATATATATATATACATAGGTGGATATTTATGTTCTCATTTGATATTTATTTGTTCTCTTGTTTATTTAAATTAATTATTAATGAGTAGTAATCTTGTCTTCAACTAAAGCCACTAAATTTGTGTTAATTAATAATACAGTGCTGTTATCATGTGAGTCATGACCAAATCATAAATATTTACTGATGAATTTTCAGCATTTGTGATGGCCAGTGATTGAAATTCAATTAAAAAATTCTGTAAAGAAGAGATTATTAAATATCAACGAATCCACGAGACAAACAGCACTAATGTTACAACCAGTGTATCTTCAAATTGTTCAGGTAAATAAAACAGTCTATGGCACTGTTGTGTGGAAGTGTTTTTTGGAGGTGAAAGCATCCACCCTGCTCAATCACACTTGCTGTATTCATCCTCTTAATCTGAGGGACGAAACATCTTTGAATCAATTTTCTGGCATCTCACACGGGACGGAGACACGGGCATCACTTCCTCATGGGCTCTGCTGCACGGAGAACGTCTCAGCATGTTTACATCTCAGTTTAGCTGCTGTGTGTAATTATCAGACCTGCCAAGCTCATGACTGTTGGGTCTTTACAGTGATGAAATATTGATTCACGGAGATCTGCTCAGTATAGGCAACGTCTAGACGTGTAAACACAACAATGAGCAGTGACAGACCGAGGTCAGCATTCACACTGTGATGCATTATTGAATGGGCTTTTTGATCCAGAGGAGAAAGGCAGTTTGGGATTAGATCCACCGTCTGTCTCGTCTTTGTTTTACTGAGTGGGGTTTTGGTTGTAAACATGATTTAAATGTAAAGGTTGATTTAATGTGGATGTAAAAATTTTTGGAAGCACTATACTAATCTAGTTACTAACCTGTTTCCTGTCATTCTCCAACTTCGTGTAACAAATGTCATGGCCACATGTCATCATGTGTCACTGTTAGGGGTGTAACGATTCATTGACTACATCTATGTAGCGATTTATATTTGTACATTCGACTACATCGATAGGCACTCAGCAAGTTGTCCTTCACGGGGATCTCAATCTAAAATTGATTTGCAAGGTAAAAAATCGATTGTATCGATACTAAGAATTTGTACATTGTATTCAAACACAACAAACTTTAAATCAATGTATTTTTAGCACTTTTAATAGTAAAGAAATGTTAAATGTTACTCTGATTCACTCTCCTTGTATGTGTATCATCGACATGCACCAGCAGCGCCAGAGAGACAACAAAAGGAAGTGGATAGAAAGGCATGTGTAAAATACTTTGGCTTTTGCTAAAAAGGAGATGTAATCAGGTAAAAATTAATTATTTATTAATTTATTGTTTATTATCATTTGTATTATTAATTCATTATTAATTAAGTTATCGCTGATTCCCTTATTCAACCAGAGAAAGTTGTTTCTCGTCATTGGTAGAACTGTCACGTTGCTCTGGATAATCTGGTACATGATTAACCTCTCCATGTTTGGGCTTTTTCAGAGAGAAAGGACTGGCTTCCTAATCTCCTCTTTCTTGTTCATCTACCTCATTGCAGCCCACCTGATGCAGCTTCAACCTATAATTTCCAAGCCTATACTTGATACTAGTTTTCCATCCATCATAGCCTGACATGCTACCTGGCTCCTTCAGGCAAGGATACATGAGAACCAGCAAAGAGGCAACTGATGCAAGTTCATCTTTTTCATCTTTTTTGATTCAAAAATAGCCTGTATGATTTTATTCAAAATTTCCATTTTCTTATCCCAGTCACATCAAGACCCTTCTGTGACTCTTCATAGATCTCATTGCCATTATGCAATTATAGTTCAAAATCATATGAAAACTTGGGTTTAGGGAATGGAGAGGGCCATGCAGTGACAAGCAACTGCAACTGCTCTGGACAAAATCATTATGGCTAGACATGAAATCTCTTAGAGTGAACACTGGCTGTATCTGGAGAGGAGACTGACCCAATGCAACAGTCAGTGGATAGGTTAAGGGAAGATGAGTCGCAGTTCCACATAACATGCAGGACTGCATGCTGGGCTGGTAATTCAGACATTGTAGTCAAGTTGTGTAAAGCATTTCCAAAGTCTGGATCCTCAAATTGGATTGAGAAATCACCGACAAGTTGAAGTCTGTCTTTAAGTATATCAATGCGTTGGTCCACAGATTCGGGAACCTCAGTACGCTGAATGAGAGGTTTCTACCTGAAGACAACTACCTGAAGTAACAAAGAGGACAGGGAAAAAGTGAGAAACTAGTCTGGTTCAGCATCACTACAAGTGTAAAACTTAGTTTATTGCACTTCCACTGCATTGAGAAGACTAGTTACAATCTTATGGAATTCTGGGAGACCACTTCCCATCAGATAAAATCATGCCATCTGCATACTATGTGCCATAAAAGTGAACACTTTTAGACAGATTTATTTTGTTTATTTTTTATTTTATTGTTTTTATTTATATAGCGCCAAATCATAACGGACCTCAAGGCACCTTGCATATAGAGCAGGTCTTGACCAAACTCTTTGTAAAGTTATTTAAAGAGACCCAACAAATCCCACCATGGTCAAGCGGCACACGATGACAGTGGCACTGCGTAGAGGTGTTGAAAATGAGATGTGGAAAGTGGTTGATAGGGTGGCGTTTCAGCTTCAGTCGAAAGTCTGGAAAGGCACTTGCGATGGTCCTGTAGTTTAGAAGACAAATAACTAACTGTGAAGTCAGTTTAAATCTCCCAAGCAAGCTCATGTTCTGGTATCTTGTATCCAATTATGAAAGTAAGCAAGCGCATCAATGTCAACTTTTCATGTTACCTCGAGCCTCCAGTTTCATTGCTTCCGTGTGGAATTTTTAACTTGGTCTGTACAATCAATTTATCAAGCTCAAAGACAATTCTCCAGGAATGACCTCCAGATGTAACACATCTGGAGGTCATTCCTGGAATCCAGGGTGAAGGATGAAGGAAAAGTACATGGTTACCCAGTACACACTCTTTTTCATCCCTAGTAATGCTTTGGAGGTTGTCAAAATGCCCAAGATGTTCCCAAAAAGTGTTCATCAACACCCCTCAACTGTAGATTATTAACATCAGTTGCAGCAATTTGATCTTTACTTGACCTTAACTTTTACAAACAAAGCCGAACTTCTCAGTAGTAAAACTTTAATATAAGCCTGAAGGACAACATGCTGCAAGGTTATCAGCATACACAAAATACAGTACCCTTAACAAACTGCTGTAAAACTTATACAAAAATTCTCTCTTGTTCCAGACACCTTATGTCCTTAATCAATGACATAGAGACATTTTATGTCAAAAATAAGTTCACATGTAGTTTTAAATTAAGAGAAAATGAATATTCAGGTATCCTACAATTTCTATGTAAAGAGATAGAAATGGCAGCAGACACGCAGCCAGTGTGAATACACATGCTTTTTTTCCCCACAGCATATATACGAAACGCATGCCACGCATCCAGCGTGTATTATTACACATTACTATCAGCATCAAGCTATATAGAGAGACTCTGACAGTATGTGTTTTAACAGTGTGGAAGTCTAATGAACCCTAACCCTGACAGTGCCAAACATATAGACTACACAGATTACATACCTGTAAATATAACATTAGATTCACATCTGAGTGGCTGACGTTGTTTACCCCACAGTGTTAACTAATGTTAGCTTTGGCTAACACATAAAACATACACTGGTCTATGTTGGAACATCTGAAACAGCTCATAAGGCAGCTGTATATGTTGTACCAAGATATATAGCTGCCTTATGAGCCTATACAACCTATACAGCCTATATAGCCTATACAACCTATACAGCCTATATAGCCCTTCCTTCCCAAAACAAGAAACAAAAAGATACCTGTCTAACTGGTCATTATACAGCCATCATTGCATCACTTTTCAGGCCATCTGCTCCCTCAGTTGTCACCATCTTAGAAAAGTGACACCAGTGTTTACTCTTTTTCTGGTTTAGGATACTAATGTATAATCCAGTTGTCTTCCCTTTACAAGTGCAAGCTGCTTCTGAAGTCAGAGCATAGGTTGAACTGGCTGTGGAGTTTCTCTGCTACATATGTGCATCTTCTTCTTCTTCCTTACCCTCAAATGCAGCTTGTCTGACTCCAGCACTTGGACATATGCAATAGTGGACGGAAGTGCATGGCCAGATTACACCAGTGGGGGGGCTGACAAACAAGTAGGCCAACTCCAGTATCATCAGTATCAGGCATCATCAGTATCAGAAAGTGGCCTCGCTTTGTGGAGGTACATGACAAAACTTAAATTTAACTTTTATAAATCCAACCGATCCATCTTAGTCAATCCTGTGGGCTTAGTAGGGTTGATATTCAAACATTTTGAGGAGAAAATATGTTGACCTGAATAATGAACAACAGGAAAACAGAAGGCACAAGTGAATTTGTGAATGAGGACATGGCAGTGAGGTTAGACAGGACACAGCTTATCTGTTGTTAAGGCTCTGCTCCATAGATGTGATGAAATTTGCCGGCAGTCATGGCCTGGGGCCACAGCTGCCCCAGAGACAAAGGAGGACGGGCTGCCACCATCATGTTTAACCACCCCTGACACATCATCGCCCTTATTGTGACTCTCAATCTGAACACACACACACACACACACACACACACACACACACACACACACACACACACANACACACACACACACACACACACACACACACACACACACACACACACACACAGCAGCAGCAGTTCAGGGCAGCAGTGCTGGAGCACCATCTGTCAGCCTGGTGTCAAGTGGCCCTTGTCTCCAGTGATTATGAGAGCTCCTGCTGCCTCAGGTGGTCCATGGGCCAGCTTACCCATCTACAGGGCCCAGGCCAGGCCATATGGTCTGTGGGGCACAAGGGGGCACCCAGGGGAGGCAGTTCCCCTCCCCTGCCACTGGACAGGACAGACAGCAGCCACAGCGCATGACTGTCTGCTAAAATGTCCCAGTCAGCCCTGAAGTGATGTCAAAGGACTCGACAGACATCATTCAGAGTTTGTGAGAGGAGCAGGGAGAGGTGGAGAGGGAGGAGCACAGACCAAGAGGTCACTCAGGTCAAGGCCGGCCTGTTAGTGCTTTTACATTCTAAACATATGAAAGAACTGTAGGATCACATTCAGGGTGCTCAGAAAATCCATATTAAAAATGACTCTGCTCTGCTTCTCTCCTTTACGGCAGAGTCTTCAGTTTCACATCTGTTCAAGAATGTTTGACTGAACAGTAAATATCAACCTTCTTCCAAAGAGAAAGATAAATATGATGTTTTATTCATGCCATTTTCAAGGACACAGAGCAGTGGAAAGACCAGACCAGTGTGTGTCTGTGTGTGTTTATGACTCACAAGCTGTGCTTTATATTATTACTAACATTTTGGATCTACTTCATGAAAATAAACTTTACACATGTTAGGCTTTACATGGTTCCTAACAGTTTACTCAGAAAATCTTTAGATCCTTTTTCACGTGTAATGTTGCTGCCTTTTGCTAATACCATTTCATTCTTCACTCAGTCCTCATTAATGACAAACATGATTTAGAACATTTTTCAAAATGTATGAAAAAGCGAAAAGTCAAAACTCTCATTGACGTCATCTCAAGTATTCAAAAACTTTTTTATGACTCCTGAATTTTAGGTCAGGTTCCTCCATCTCTTTGGAGATCAAGATGTTTCAACACTTTGATATGAGTCCACCTGTGGTAAACTCAGCTAACTGGACATGATATGGACTGACATACATCCGTCTATATGAGTTTTCACAGCCAACAGGTTTTACACATGAAAGTGGACTTGCAAGCTGGGGGTCTTGGGGATAAGGCTATCATCCGATAATCAGTAATTCATTGGTAATTTAAAAATGAAGAAACGGTAAATCTATTATTTGTTTAAAAAAAAAAAAAAAACATAAACACTGTTTTGGTTTTTAAAATCAAAAATGACCTATTTTTTGTTTTTGGCTATTCCTTTTATCTTCATTTTGTTTAAAACAAACAAAAAAAAAAACAAACAAACAAAAAAAGGAAACAAATTTACATGGAATTATTTAAATTTTGATTTGAAAACCAAAAACAAAATCACATTGTCAATATTTTTTCTTGCTCCCAAATTAGTTTTTTTTGCAAATTCATTTGTTATTTCTCGTTTGGCTGAGACAGTATATTGGTATACAGACAGGAAAATGAAGTGAAGCATAAAAAATTCTAAATAAAAGCCAAGAGGACATAAAAGCATAACACTAAGGAAAAAATGTATAAGACCATGAGATTTTGTTTTTGGTTTTACAAAGGCATTATGGAATATTGGATGATGGTGTTGATTGTGATGATGGATTAGAAACCACGCCAGTTTCCAATCCAGCCATGTTCTGCACTGTATGGAGACCCAGGATGTTGTAAATTGAGGCAGCTTTGTTGCTTTAGATATCAAGAAGAATCATCTTGTGTCATACTTGAACAACAACATCCAGATGTGGTTGCTGTGAGCAGTGTCTGTGGTCAGTCTAGCACCCTGAATAGTTACTGTATGTTCTGTTTGGACAAAGTGCACCAATTACGTGCAAATGAAAAAGAGACCATTCATTTTGTCTTTTTAGTCTGTGTTCGTGTTTGTAAACATAATGTATATGTGGTTGATGATGATGGTTATTTCATTGTTGTTTGATTGTTACTTTTACAATATGATACTTATTTTAGAAATGTATATATTTATTTATGTTTTTTTCTTTAATGTTAGCTCAAATTTCTTATATATGGTAAAGCCTTTAACCTCTGTAAAAGACTTGGTGTATAGTATGTGTAAAATGTGTTATTGACTGATTAGTCTTTCAGAAATTATTACCAAAAAAAACCCAAAATATACAGTACCCTGCAAGTTACCGTGGCTACCCGTTATTTATTTTATATAAATTTCATAAACATGACAATGTAATTTGAGATGCTGTCAGAGAGCTGGGTGGAAATCTTTCTGTCACGGTTTCCTCCATCAGCGTTTGAACTTGTGACAACAGTGTTGTTGATGAGGAAAATGAGGTTTCACTGGGTGACAAATTACACGGCCTGTCAGCGCGGCGGCTTTCAGACACATCGGCTGTGATTTTCCTCTTCACCACTCGAGCTCTACTTTCATAAGCACAGTCTTTCACTACATGCCAAACTGTAATCAGAACAGGCTTTCCAAAAGAAGTCAGTGAACTGCTGGGCTGATGGGCTGACAACGCACACACACACACACACACACACACAAGGAGCTACAGTATAGACAAAGAGCACCAGGAATGTAAATATTATTTGTACCATATCATGAAATGACCATAGCACACAGTATGACTGGGAGTCAATAAACATATAGTATAATAATGATAATAGGACTTAATTTGTTCAGCACTTTTCACTTTTACTGGTCTTTGACATGGTAGATCAAGACAATGTGGACAGCACAATATTTCACCCATCATTCATTCATTCATTTATTCATTCATTCATCACGTGCATTCACGTGCTGCTAGTTTCAGTCTCTCCAGCTCTCCAACCTGCTGCGAGGATAGAGAGGTCCACTTCTGGGTAAGCATGTCTGGATCATACTCAGGGCTCTGTGCAGGGCCCACCACAACAACGTGAGGAAATCAGTTATGAAAAACATTCATATACAACAGAAAATAAAAATGAGGTA
This sequence comes from Rachycentron canadum, assembly GCA_038496675.1. Lineage (NCBI taxonomy): Eukaryota > Metazoa > Chordata > Actinopteri > Carangiformes > Rachycentridae > Rachycentron > Rachycentron canadum. Next base: position 22,607,225 of record CM076654.1, read on the forward strand.
AAACTAAATGAAACAAACAGAGTAATATAAATGACACTGGCAAATCCTCGATAACCAAGCATGCACCCAAATCAGAAACCAAAACCGTCAATTCCTCCACTGACCACTAGAGTCTGGCTCCGGAAGTGAGTCCCCATTGATTCCCATGTTATATTGTTCAATTTTATAGCAGAAAGAAAGATGTTAACAGCCTGGTACAAGACAGTTTTAGTCTCTATGTTTAGTTTCCTCCTTCATGACTTCTGAGTGACAGATGAGTAAACATATGCTTGACACATGGGCCGAAATCTCGGCTTCAAAAATGCCTCACCTCTCTGCCCATTTTTGCATTACCTGGGAGTTAGGGGTGGAGTCAGACACTGCCAGGATGGCGACGACGGAGCAGCTCACTCTCAGCTTCAGAACTACTCTTCAAAACCTGTGGGCGATGTCACAAAGGCGACATCCAACTTTATTTACTGTTCATCTTTGAAACAAAGAAAATATCTCTAATAGTCGACACAACAATATAGAGGTAAACTTAAAATGAACCTTTTTCAGAATCTATATTTCACATACTGGTTCTATCCATTGTCTTTGTTTAGCTACTTCCTTGTGACAGCTTTGTTACTTGCTGAGTGCTTGTATTGGTTCACATAAAACTCATGTAGTCACATTCAGACCTCAAGTTGAGTAAAACGCATGAGTTGTGTGGTGGGGGATGAACTATGTCTCCTGTGACTGAATGAATCAAACATAATTTCTATTTTCTTCCCAATGTTTGTGTTGACATGGTCTGATCAGGAAAAGATCAGATAAAAAAAAAAAAAGCTGGACTCCAGTCTCCTTCATGAAAGTCAGCCGTGTTGGATTGAATTTTCAATAATTCTAAGATGCGTAATTTACTTAACCAAAATAGGCATGAAAAACCTGTTGTCTTACCCACTACAACACATTCTGCGAGGTTGTTGCAGGTCTTTCCTCTTTGCTTTAAGTCTTGGTCCTGTCAGGCTTCAAGTTACTAAACATGAGTTGTTGTTGTTGTTGTTTTTTTTTTTTAAATACAGCTTTATACTGTTGCTAAGTATATTTTTATGTAACTCAGTAACTCATATTTACTGAGTCAGTGCAATGGGAAACAGATTACACTAAAATATCATTTTGGTGCAAAATACAAAAATATATGTTACAAATATTCTAGTGTGTTAAATAGTTAGTTAAATCTATCTATCTATCTATCTATCTATCTATCTATCTATCTATCTATCTATCTATCTATCTATTAAACACATTTCTTTTGGCAGTGTGTGTTCACACCTGTGTTACAGTGTGTGTCATAAAACTACCTCTGATTGGTTCCTAAGCCACAGGTTTCAACATTTCCAGTTGTCCCGTGTTTCATTCTGTGCCCCTGCGATCTGTTTACAGCGTTAGTGGGTTACTAACACAAGAGGGCGTGTTGGTGTGTGTCACTGCGGCCCCTGCGGGTCCCGGCCTGTCACCGCTCTGATTTAGGGCTCACGCCTTCCACTGCCGGGGACCGCGCACGTCCGTGTTTCACTGATGGTTTTTTCGTAGGGTTTGGGAGTCCGTCCTCTGTGCATCTCACGGTTTATTTCCACAGACAGTTGCTGATCCCAAAAGTTCCCATACAAGCAAAGCAGAGCGTCTTTCACGAAGAGGGGCGGTGTTTTATATGGTGTTCAACTTTGACTGTGGAATCCAAACCTGTAGGTCTACACTGTCCTCACTCTGCTCTCCTATTTGCCACCTTTACATCAAAAGTTGCAGACTTGTGTGTGTGTGTGTGTGTGTGTGTGTGTGTGTGTGTGTGTGTTCCTTCACGAACAATAATTGAACTCTGCATCAACCGCCCTGTAAAAATCCGGCAAAAAAAAAAAAAAAAAATTAAAAAAAAAAAAAAAAATTAAAAATAAAATAAATTAACAGCAGAAAACAAACGATATACGCATCAATAAGTGATACATTCGTGCGCGTGTGTGTGCGTGTGCGCTCGTGCTGGTCAGGGTCTGCAGAGCCAATCAGCTGCTCATGCAGATGACGTGCTGATGTCCTACGTCAGCCCCGCCGCTTGTCAGGATCAGAGCTGCACACACACGCCGGCAACAAACACACACACACACACTCCCTCTCCGAGCCGGACAGCACAGCCCCCCTGGCCCGGCAGCCCGGCAGCGCAGGACACATCCAGGCTCCCAGGCGCTGCAGCCCTCCGTGACAGTGGACCTAACGTCGGCTTACTTTGTGGACATGGGAGACATGGGGGATCCGCCGAAAAGTAAGACATTGGACAGTCGGCTTTGGGAAGCGACAGAGAGGCTGAATTCTCCGCAAGTTGAGCTGAGTTAGTTTGGTTTGAGCACTGCAGACAGAGCGCGTTTCCTTTGGCCTGTTAAAGTCACTGAGAGGCTTTTATGAAATACTCCGAACATTGCAGAAGGTTTAGGCGGTGGTTACCGGCAGGCTTTTATTTTGGTAATTAAAAAACACATTGGTCTAAAATCATCATCATAATAATAATAATAATGACAATAATAATGATAATTAATAGTGGCAATAACAGTCGTTGTTTTTCAGGTCAGGGTCCACTTTATTCAGTGTATTTTGGTCAGTGTGTGATGTGTCCTGCTCGTGCCTTTCTTCCAGAGAAGCGGCTGGTGTCTCTGTGCGTGGGCTGCGGGAACCAGATCCACGACCAGTACATCCTGCGGGTGTCCCCGGACCTGGAGTGGCACGCCGCCTGTCTGAAATGCGCCGAGTGCAGCCAGTACCTGGACGAGTCCTGCACGTGCTTCGTCAGGGACGGAAAGACTTACTGTAAACGGGACTACATCAGGTAGGACGTGCCGGGACAGGACGGGACAAACCCTCCTTCGCACGCACGACAGGAGCTGGAGCTGCGCGGACACTGCGACCATCGCAATAATAATTCATGTTTCACACATTTTTACAATGTCAGAGTGAGAATATGGGACCGGCTTCAGTCGCGTGGAGTCTGTTTTCAGTGCTTTTGAATATTAATCGTCTTTACTGCAACAACTTGCTGTAAACCGCATCCTCACAACTGTCGGCGTCTGATTGACTCGTGTTTACATGAGATACATTTTAAACACGCGAGAGGCCGCGCAGACTGAGGCAGAACGACCCACCTCTGTGACCGAGGCACCTGTAAACACCCTGTTCTCAGATATTCTCTGATCAGGCCTGAAAATTACTCACCGCCTGTTTTTCCCACATCACGTGAACAATTATTAAATTAGGACTGGATCAGCTGTTTTCTGATGACAAAACTCAAATTACACTACACACACCGGAAATAATTATTACTAACCATTATAAAATATTATTATTATTATTATTGATAATAAACAAATAATATAAATAACGACAACCATAATAATAATAATCAAAATGAAAATTGCTGTTATTATTACCACCCTACCTATTAAGTATGGAAATGTTTTGATATCTTATTGAACAAGGCCAACATATTATTATTGTTATAATTATTATTGTTAATAATTATAATAATAATAATAACAAATAAAAATGTGTTTCTTTTAAATGAGATTCTAGTGGCTGGGCTTCCTGCGGTGAAACTGATCGGACCTTGTGTGTGTGTGTGTGTGCGTGTGTGTGTGTCTGTGTGCGTGCGCGCCCCGCAGGTTATACGGGATTAAATGCGCCAAATGTAACATCGGCTTCAGTAAGAACGACTTCGTGATGCGGGCCCGCTCCAAGGTCTATCACATCGAGTGTTTCCGCTGCGTGGCTTGCAGCCGGCAGCTGATTCCGGGCGACGAGTTCGCTTTGCGGGAGGACGGGCTCTTCTGCCGCGCGGACCACGACGTGGTGGAGCGGGCCAGCCTGGGCCCCGGGGACCCGCTCAGTCCTTTGCACCCCGCCAGACCGCTGCAGATGGCAGGTAAAGTCCCGGGGAGTGGGAGAGGAGGACTGCAGACAGAAAGTCCGGCTCGGACTTTTTTTTTTTTTTTTTTTTTCCCCCTGAAGGCTTTTCCCGCTCTTGGATTTTTGTGTCAGGCCGTGAAAATACAAGGATTATCCGAGCTGCCTCCATCCTGACTGAAATGTTTCATGGTCAGATTAACTTTTATCTGAGCGATGTCTGCAGAGATTCACTGACCAGGGTCGATCTGTATTCATTTCTCCTGGCTCCACAGCTTCATGTTTGTCGATGGGTTTTTTTTTTTGGTTTTGTTTTGTTTTGTTTTTTCTCCTGAAGATCGGTCCTGGTGTGTGCTCCTGTGTCTTTATTCTGTTTTGCATACCAGGCTCTTTAGATTAGATACTGTGGATGCTGCTGTCAGAAATACACCCCATTATCACTGGTGGAAGACGAGCTGTGGGTCAAGGAGACTATGCGCGTCTGGAAGGAGTTGGAGGTTCTCTGGTAGAGAGCTGATGCCCTGGTTGTTTTCAGTGAAGGTGCTGACCTTGGGTCAGAGGAGTCAATCAGAGCTGTGCTGTCCTTAAACTAAAATGCAGTGAAGCCTGCAGCTCCTGAAACACGAGCCATGGTCGCGCTCGGAGGAAGTTTAGTCCACAACAGGCTGTTTTTTTTTTTTTTTTTTTTTTTTTTTTTTGAGCATTGAGGTCTGAGCTTTATTTAGTTTTACTGAGCCAGTCATGTTAGGGGAAGAGTGGAGCTCACAACGCGCACACTTGTGCAACTTATGTGTCCCCAGACCCGCATGACCCTCACAGGCCTGTCTTGTTCCTCATCTTTCCCGGGCTACTGAAGCCTCTCTGCAGACAGATAAATTGATTTCCCCCCTCTCTGGGCTCTTTCCCCGTTCTTTTGTCAACAGCAGAACCAATCTCGGCCCGGCAGCCCGCGCTGCGACCTCACGTCCACAAACAGCCGGAGAAGACCACCCGGGTCCGGACGGTGTTAAACGAGAAGCAGCTGCACACGCTGCGGACCTGCTATAACGCGAACCCGAGACCCGACGCCCTAATGAAGGAGCAGCTGGTGGAGATGACCGGCCTCAGCCCGCGAGTCATCCGGGTCTGGTTCCAGAACAAGCGGTGCAAGGACAAGAAGAGGAGCCTGCTGATGAAGCAGCTCCAGCAGCAGCAGCCCAACGACAAGACGGTAGGAGGACCGGACCCGGGTTCGGCCCGTCACACCGTTCACACTGAGCAACACACGGATACACTGCAGTTACACGTCCCGTAATGTTTGACCTGAAAGGTGCAGCACTGTCTCTCCAGAGCCTCCGTTAAACACCGAGTCACTATGTTATTTTAAACCCAAATTCACACAACTGTCTTTGAGTCAAAGGCCGCGGGGGCATCAGGGTCCCGAATGTGTGCTCTGGGCCCCCTTTGGAAACTGGTGAATGATAAAGGTCTGGAGCTATTTTAAGGACTCAGAGTCTGTGAGACCAGAGATCTGACACACACACACACACAAACGCGCACACACACGTACGCGCGCACACGCATGCACGCACACACACACACACACACACACACACACACACACACACACACACACATATATATATATATATATGCACATCCTGAGCAGGCTTTCCTCCTCATTTTTCTTCTCTCTCTCTCTCTCTCTCAGTCACATCTACACACACACACGCACACACACGCACACAAACACACACACAGAAAACTGTTCCCTGCTGGTTTATCCCTCCATACAGAAGTTAGCCACTTCCTTCTTGTAGCACACTGCAGAGCAGCAGTAGTGCCTGCCTGGCTCAGCCCACTGTTCCCCACTGGTTTCTGTAGCATCTCCTCTCTACAGGCAGCCTTAACCTGGTGGGAGTCTAAATGAGCCATATTGACATCCTACTGGGGGCAGTCTAGTTGCTTTGATAAATCCTCTCTGGCATTTATCAATCAAGTTGTCCTCAGCAGAGCAGAGACCCTCTAAACAGCAAGCCCCACCTAGGGAGAGGCAGAGCATTTAGAGTGGCTAAAAACACTATTCAATTTGTGCATCACTGCCACTCCCTTCACTAACAATTTATGCACACGTGCCACAAATTAAAATGAGGGGGAGGTTAGGGAATTGTCAGCCTTCAAATGGCTGACATAAGTTACAAGCAAAATTTTAATTAGCCAGGAGGAGTGGGGTGATAATTCAGAGGGGCCCTGTTCTGTCAGGGGGCTTGTCTACATTGTGATTGTCCTTTCAGGAGGCATCTGGAGGCCCCAGAGAGGCCCTTGGAAAAAAGGTCTACTGAGGATAAAACTACTTGTGACACACAGTGAAATGTAGGAACCTCCTCCATATTAACACTGAGCTGAAGTGATATTCATGCTGAGGATGCTGAGGAGACTTCACTGCATGTTACTGCCCATTAACCCTAGTCACTCATGTTTTGAATTATTGTCAGGAGTAGAATATAGATTTTTGTACGCATGTTGTTCCACCCAGCTGACTGCCACTCATCTGCATTTTATTACTGAGGTATAAAAACCTGCATATTCAAACTTGCTTTGGTTCATTATCTAAAGCACAGTGATACATGCAAAATGTTTTAGGCACACAAATATAATACAAAATAAAATTTTGACATGATGTTAACTGTAAACCAACCAAAGCAAAGCAGCTAGTAGATCTTTATATTGCAACAGGTGAGCAGTGGCCTCCTCAAAGAATGGAAATCCTTGGGTGGGTGGAAGTAACTAATTGAAATATTTTTGCCTCTAGAAAAGAAAAAAGGAGAAGATTCAAGTTAATGTGACAGCCAACAGCACAGACGACCCCTTACTGGCACACTCCTGGTTCCTGATTGGCTGTAGCTCGCCCACAACAAAGCCCGTCTATATCGTTTTAGGAAGCTGTGTCACTGCTGCAGAAGCTAATCAGGATCATTAATATTTCAGAGCCCACCACGCCTTCCCAACTGTTATCCAATCTCAGCTCCTGTTCCACACTGCACTTTATGTCACCATTATTTATTCACTGGTAAAGTAGGTGGGAAGGCAAACACCCTGCTGGAGAGGCTGGGCGTTGGGAGGTGGGAGGGGGATACACTGCTGGGCTGGGGTTGGCAGTTGTTCAAGGGGGTTGAGGGGGAGAATAGAGGGGTATTAGAGATCTGCCCTCTGCCCTCCCTCAATGCCGGCTGCTTGTGGGTGGGGGTTGACGGGGTGTGGGTGCGGGTGCGGGTGGGGGGTAGGAATACAATATTCAGCAGCACACAAATGTTGTTTTATATCGTCATACACGCTGTGTTTTTACAGGAAAGACTGAGGAGAAACCACATCTGACCAGCTCTTCCTCTGTCACATTAGTTCACAAACAATATTACTGATCAACGCTGATCGTAAAGAAGCCACATCACATCTACTCTGACTCAGAGCTGTGAAATAACAGGAGAGCTGAGACTGACACCTTTTTGTCAGGACTGGAGTTTAATTCAGTGCTCAGTTTTATGCATTTTACATCTTCCTCTGAGTGTTATTCATATTGTGTTTGTTGGAGAACTGATATATGCATCTCTGAAAAGTCTTGGCTGAGTTATATTCATGAGAAAGAGGGTCGGAAGCGGAGCAGTGTCACACTAACGACTTCTTTTGTTTGAAAATCAAACCCACAAGACACAATAAAAGAAGGTGGACACGCTGAAAAGGAGAATGTGAACTTGACAGCTTCTTGAATTTTTAATGCTGCTGTTAAGACCCCCCCCCCCCCCCCACACACACACACACACACACACCCTCTGACACACACACACACACACCTTGCAACCACATCTCCCCCACCCCCTTGCAGACATCTCACTAATATGAGTATCAGTGTAAAAACCATCCACCCCAGTTTGAATACAGATCATTTAAAAAAATGCTTTCTATAAGACTTCCTATAAAGGACAGTAGAGCATGTAGTTACTGATACAACTGTCAGTCATGCAGCTGTGTTACATCTCCAAAGGTGTCATACTGGATGTTTGGATGTATTTGATTTATTGACATGCAGCCCAAGGTTAGAGTTTATCCTCCTCTCACACTGAGGTCACAGTGACCTGCAAGACCTCTGACCTGTCTGTGTCTTTGTGGATGGTTATCTCGCCTCCACCCAGCTCCTGAGGGCTACCTGTAGCTATGATTGTAAATCCAGGTTGTTGTAAGAAACCATAAAACCAAAGAAACAAACAAAAATAAAAGCAAACAAACCAGCAGCCACCTCTGAAAAGTAATGATTAAGATCTGTGACCTGTCAAGCCTTTTACATTCTGTTTTCATTATTCCCAGAAGCTGACACCAGTCTGAACCCACACAACAGCTGTAAAGGGAAAAAGAGTTTATCAAAACAGCTGGAAATCCCGGCTGAACGTTCAACTCCAAGACCAAGACCAAGTACAATGAAAGAACTGGTCTTTCAGGTATCACAACTGACAATAAGGGAAATTAATTAACTCTCACTAAACATTACAACCCGAAAAAAGCAGGCAAGAATGTGTCATTTACTCTAGCTGTATTTTTTCTGGAAATATATGTTTCTTCAGACCCAAAAGGTGTATTAAAGACTGTCCAATGAGAAACAAGTGTTTAACCTCTTTAACGTCCACACGATGTTTTATATAAGACATACGATGAGTCACCCATCACAGTATCATAAAAGCAGATCCGGACACCCAGGAATCCATACATAACCAACCTGGGGAGCCAATCCTGTCTTGTTGAGATGGGGGCAGGGCTAAATGAGCCTAAAATGAAACTGAAATGAGTTAACAGTAGCACGACCACTAACAGTGTGTCAGCCACTGCCATTTACAAGCGAACAAACAACATAAACAAATAAAACACGCTAACTATATTCTAACAAGTTTGCTAATGTTTTGGTCTCGACAGACTCATCATCTGAGTCTGGCTGCGGCTGAGGCTCAAACATGTAGTTGATTCTTTCTGATGTTTCCTCCTCTAACCTTCATAACACTCTTTGCTCTTTCACCTGTCAACCTGGAGCAAGCAGCTGGTGGGCCTGGGTGTGTATGTGATGTATTGAATGCTCATGTATTGCATTGCTTTTCTCACTTCTTTTCCTCCAGGACTCTGAGCCTCATAAGTATGTCCTGCAGGCTCTTCTACGTATCAGCTGTAGTTTTAAACTCTGTCATTAACAGAATTGTCTGTCTCAATTATTGGGTCAAAGGTCTGATTGAAATCTGATTTAAGCCACTTAAAAGTGGAGTGAAAGTATAACAGGGGCTCTATAAATGTACTGTTGCCTTTCAGGATGTTGGTGTCGTCAGATCACCCATTTCCATCTACACAGTCGTAGCTGCTGAGGCAGGAGATAATTTCAGGATGACCCTTGTTATCTGACGACAGGAAGTTGCTGCCAAAAGGTTTTCTACTTTGTATGAACACAAAATTACCCATCCGAATGCATAACTGCCTCTGCTTATCTTAATTCCAAATAAATCACATACTTTTGTTCCTCTCTTAAAATGATATTGCCACATAAATGAAAGTTCAACAAAGTAAATTCAGCTGCATTTCCATAAATTTCCCTAATGGAGTAATCCCTCTCAGACAAAGGACAAAATTTGTAGGATACTGTTGCGTTTCTGCCTTTCATCCCAAGCTCCCTGATTTTCATATAAAAGTCTTTTTTGGAGGCACTCAGTGACTTGGCAGACAACACAATGCTAGTCAAGAGCAACACTGACTATGGATATTCATTTATGGCTTGATTTTAGAACAGCACTTGGAAAACAATAAAATATTCATCATTAGAATACAAATAAACCTGGAAACAGCTGCTGGATGTACATACGATGCTCCAGCCTGTGAACCTGTGGCGTTGTTTTATTTTATAGGCCACTACATGTCATGTGGTTTACATGTTTCACATGCAGGAGGAAAGATCTGTGCACCGTGTAGTGTGGATATGCATCACTTTTTGTTGCATTTGTTTTAAGGGTTTGTATGTGTCTGTATTTGCTGTTAATGTATTCGTTATGGATTTTCCTCTGTTTTTTTAAATTCATTTCTCCTGACTCAACCAGTGAGTGACAGGTGGATGAGCATTTGCTTGCCCCAAACAGACGTGCACTGAAGAATCAGTTCCACACAAGCCCCATCTCTGACTATTTCTGAATTAGCTAGGACGTAGGGGTAGATTCAGACACCGCAAAGATAGCGACAGTGGAGCAGCTCACTCGGAGCTTCAAAAACACTCTTCAGGAACCTGCAGGTGACATGACAGAGGTTACATCCATCTTTATTTATAGCCTGTGGTAGCAAGTAGCCAGTGTTACAAGTTCTTTTGGTACACATGTAAAGCTGACGCTGTAAAAAATAAACTGTATAAAAAGGACCACATGGTCTTGCCTGACTTCCTGGATATATATTTCATATTTTGACTTGAGAAATGTCTTGGGAGAGCAGAGATAGAGACAAAAATGGCTGCAGTTAAAGACAAAATATTATTTAAACACCGGTTTAAATGACCAAAGAAGATTTTGTTTTAGCTTCATGTTCAGGCATGTTCTTCAAATACAGAAAAAGGTCCAAGAGTTGTTCCTAACTTCACCTGCTCAACAGTACTTACATACATAGCAACCTAATCACATAACATTAGCCTGCGATGAGCTGAGGAGGACACAGCTATAAAAAGAGGGAGGATCTGATTATGTATTCTCTGGGGATGTTGGAATGGAGGGGGGGTCCTGGTTAACTAGATTGGGGAGGCACTAGGGAGAGAGGCGAGAGGAGTCCAGCTGGAAACGAAACAGATATGTGTACACAAAATAATAGGTGTGCGCCCCCCCCCTCCGACCCCCCTCGCCGACCCCCCACCACCACCACACACACACACACACACCACCCCCAACCTCAGCTGGTGCCACCATGAACCCTGAACCCTGACTTGACCTTGTCTATAAAGACTTCTCTCTCCCCCAGGTCTTTCTCCCTTATCCCTTTATTTTTCTCCTCCACTCAGCTTCGTCTCAGCAAGTCTTCCTCAAAGAGCCAAGCAGCAGAGAGGCAGAGAGGAGAGGAGGGGAGACACAAATGTTACTGTACTTGCTGTGGCGGAAACAATTTGAAAATGAATAATGCTTTTTGAGTCCCTTGAGGCACTTATGTCTTTCTCACTTTCCCTCTCTCTCTGCCTCTCTCCATTTGTGAGGGAGGTGTGGGTTGAGGCTGAATTAGCATAAAGGAACAAGCACAACAACTGCAGACACTGAAAGAGCTAACTGGTGGGTGGATTACGTATGTCATTGAATGGGGTTCTGTTGTAAATGATGGGGTGGGGCGGGACCTCATCCCCATCTGGTCTTTTTAAAGAATACCTTGTGGTAATTACCCCCCAGACAGCATTGTTGAGCGCCCGGGCCATCCAGCCAGGTGCCTGCATGCCCCGCTGTGTCCAGCCATTTACTGGCACTGCACACTGCCCTGCAGAAAATGGACCCAAGGTCACCACCTGATTTTTTTGGACTCCTGCTTTACAGGGCTTTAAATAAATACAGACCAGCGTGGACCATAATCCCAGTGTCACCAGAACCAACATGTTTGGAAGTGAGAATAGAAAGACTTTGATTTCCAGATCTTTCTATCAACAAATGTGTTCAAAAAACAAGTAGCACTTCTCCCAAACCCACTGCATTGTTGCAACAGTGATTATTCAGGGTGTTACAATAAATCCGGGACCTCTTAAGAGTGTCCCTCTAAGCTCCCTGGAGAGCTCTCTGTTAGCTGAGTTTGTTTGGCTGCCCTCTTTCAGAGAGGAAACTCACCGCTCTTGACCCTCCTGAGGGAGAAGACAAATCTGGAGAATGCTCTGATAAAACTCGTGAGGGGGTTTGTCCCAACTCTTTCTTTTTTTTATTTTATTTTATTTATGGAGCTGCTGCTTATGGACGTGACAGGGAATTGATTTTTATCTTGTGGTACGATGGGGAACAGGGGAACTGGTCCATACGTCATCTTTTAAAAATATCAATTGGAAGCTGGAAGGAAATTTTGGTCTTTTGGATACAACAAATTCACATGTTGATTTATGGCGCTACACTATGTTTAGTGCCCTAATCCCCGACAACAGTTTTTGTCCATAGCATCCCAATGGATGCTGCTCACTCAGCCCAGTTCGTGATTAACAGTGCTCCCAGTAAACAATAGGTTCTTGACCTTTGCCATAGACACATATAGAAGGTCCCCAGGCTCTCATCAGCTTTTCATCGTCACTCATGAGGCAAATATGAACAAAGGCAGAGCAACAGAGGACCTTAACTGTGCTACACCAGGGGATAAGATTCATCTACATAGCACGGTGGGGCCAAGGTAATGCTGTCTATCGTTGCTCTTTGTTCAAGGACTTATTCATAGTGTCTGCTGGAGATTTGAATTAGCATATGCAGTTTATTAGGTACATGTTGTCTAATCCGACAGTGCTGTAGTAAAGCCTACCTCATAAAGATTCTGATCAGTTTCCATTGGACTGTTTCAGGGACGTGTTGATTTAGCTCTTTGATAATTTTGGAGGGCTGTATAGTGCTTTGTAGTAAGAAGTATTTCAGTTTCACTGTCCTCAATAATCAGTGGGGTCAATAATAGAAACATATTAGAAACATAGGGTGAAATTAGTCAGTTATGGTGGTGTGGGACTGAGTCTGAGTTTTTTCCTCCTCAGTGTTGCCAAGTGCTGCTCATTGTAGAAAAGTCTCTATAATATTGTGAGGTCTCTCACTCTGTTAAGTCCCTTGAGGTAATGTAAGTTGTGATTTGGCAGTATACCAATAAAACTGAATTGAATTGGCAGTGGATTGTTGATATATCCCATCTGGACTGGAAACACCTTGGGATTGGGAGAAGAACGGCTGGATTACTTTATTTAGCATGTATGGATGAAAGGAACAGTCATAGATAATGTAAACAACATAAAATGCTACTTTTAAATGGGAGTCAAACACTGATCTCCTCTGTCATGTTCCTGTGTTTTGTTGGCCTATCCACCCACCCCAACCTCCTGCTAACTTGGATTTTGCCAGGTTTGCTCCTGCCATAATTACTATAGCCACTAGATGTTGACTAGCAACAAAACCTAGATAATAACCTGCTGCACACATGACCTATGGGCTCATTGTTTCCAGGTGAAGATGGGCAACAGCAGCATGTTCACTAGAGTCTGATACCGATATGGCTTCTGAGCGCGAGCCTGTCAACAAACAGATCGCAATGGAGGAGAGAAGGTGGCCTCCGGTGAGAAGCAGCAACACTATTGATTCTTTATCAGAGCAGACAGGTTCACAGGTTCACACTGGGAATGCACTGCCTACATTTGGTGATGTGTCGTGGCTGCATTGCTGCCACTGTCAGTTTACAGGCTCCTCAAAGGTTAGACTCCTCATAAATTAATTTGGATTCATTTTGGACACAAATGTCTCTCACTGTTTCCACATGTAGCTGCTAAAATGGTTATATATAAATAAATAAAATATTTTTTATGTTTTTTCATGTCCAGGTCATATTCAAATTCATTTAGCCCAGAAAGAGAAAACTATGTGCCAGTTTTACATGATGTTGCTGGAATCGGTGTCTCTAACCTGTTAAATGTAGGCACCAAATGAAACCAAGATGTTCCACAACCACAACATACACACCACACAACCACCACACAGCTGTAAAGTTCTAACGTCACATTACAAGACAAATTTAGTTGTAACTTTAATT
>CM076654.1:22623011-22646090 GCA_038496675.1 Rachycentron canadum
GTCATAAATGTGTCAAGGAACTCAAAGTACGTGTAATTGGTCCCTGTGAAACCATTATTAGTTCTGATTGTTTGAGCTCATCAGTTTATCAGTTTCAACCCTCCACCCAAGGGCTGTTCAGGGTTTAAAAAGTCAGGATCCGTTTTTATCAGTGAGTGTGAGTTTTATATTAATGTTGATGTTTTTAAAGGTTTGTTCATTCATTCAAACGTGTCGTGTCTTTGCCGAATAATCATTCAAATGTGGAAATAATGTTTAAACAGGTGATCAGTAATGTCAAACATGTTTTGTGGGGAGCAAATTGAAACATGCAAAGGTTGAGAAGTCTTGTGACACGAACATCAGCTCACGAGCGACAGCAGAACATCGCATGGTGTAGCCCATATGAGTTTGTTGCTGGTCGACATCATGACACCGGCGTCGCTTTTAGTGCCACTGTGACAAACTCGGTGCTGAAACATGTTTTGCTCTGCATTGTATCAAATCAGCACCGACAAAACACGAAATGCATCAGACCTTCTGTCTGCACGCAATAAGTGATACATGTTGGTTCAGATGATAATTAACACCGGGATATTTGCAGCTTCACTGAGTGCTATGCATGATGTCAAGTAAAAATATGCATGCACAACACTTAAAAATGCACAATTACAGCTTGGTGGTAATGCTGAAAAGGTTGTGTTGGTTACATGCGCTTGATGTAATTAATGACAGAGGGATATGTCTCTGTCAAGGAAAATGATAGTGATAAGCAGAATTTATTTAAAAAAAAATAAAAACACAATGAGAATTTACTGCAGGCACAGTTAATTTACGCAGGTTATGTCTCATGGTTAGAAGTAGAGTGTAAGTGGATGAAGCTCACACAGAGGAAAGGAGAGGCAGCACTGATGCTGTATCTGATTTCGTCACATTACATACTTTACTTCTACAGAGGTGGCTCTGGTTTGTTGTCTTTGTCCGACCATGTAGGAAAGTAAAATTTGTCTGGGAACATTTTAAAATGATATTTGCTTAATGATATTAATTGAATGATAATAACTGTTATAAATGTTCAAACATTCTCACTGGCTTTGACGTGATCATACATGTGTTTGTTTGGTTTGAAATCAAATTGTACAAGGTGTTGATTATTCTGCTGAAAACGGGCCTCAGAATACCTAGAGTTAATTAATATTTATAAATGAATAACAAGTTTTAGAAGTAAACTATTCCTGTTGGATATATATATATATAATTTTTTTTTTTTTTTGTACCTAAAACAATTTGAGACCACCACCCCTAACCCCACCTCCACTGCACTTCAGTCTAATATCAGTATTGTGGACAAGAGTTTCTTCCAGAGGTGATTAGATTGATGCTGATAACTTCAGGTGAACCTTTAGACACCCCCCCCCAAAAAAAGAAAAGACAATCAGGCCACCAAAGGAAAAGCCAGAAAGAAAACAGTGTTGTGTGCTATAATTATGGTCAGCAGCTTCTCATGTTACCAGCTTAGTTTTAACGTATATGTTCATTGTGTTCCTCATTTTACAACATTTAAAATATGATCAACAATGATCAATTGTAACATTGTGTTTACAGACATCACTAATAAAAACTTTCAGCAGAATCAGGATAGTTTAAATCAGGCTGCCTCATTGGACATTATATTTGTATTAACACCGGTTTTTCACTTATTAGTCCCTTTCACTTTCTAAAGTTTTAAAGTCTAAAGTCCTTTGCCAATTATATATTCCAATGAGGCTGTATATGACGTGTTTTTGTGAATTGTGCTGAAATAGAGTAAGATGGTGGTCAGCCTCTGACTTCAAACCATTATCAGTGATTTGCAGAGTTACACCTGAAGTGTAAAGAACCGGGAGAAGCGACAGGCCTTGGTGCTCTGAGTGCTTTGTCATTACTCTCATGTGCTGCAGTAAATGAAAAGTGAAAAGAAGAAGAATGAATAATCACAAGATTGAAGTTTCACTCATGAACAATAGAAAATCACAGTTTGATTTATGCTGTTATTCGCAGATTTACAATTTTAGGTGTTTTATCTCTGACAAATATTTAATCTAATCAAATCTAATCTAATTTTATTTATACAGCGCCAAATCACAACAAAAAGTTACCTCAAGGCACTTTACATAAAGAGCAGGTCTAGACCGAACTCTTTATATAATTATTCAAATGGACCCAACAAATCCCACCATGAGCAACACTTGGCAACAATGGTGAGGAAAAACTTCCTTTAAGAGGCAGAAACCTCGAGCAGAACCAGAGTCAGGGTGGGCGGTTGGGTTGGAAGAGAGATTTATTCATTCTGTATTACTGTGTCATTTTATTTATTTATTTATGAAAAAAATGCATTCATCATTTCATCATTTCACTATCATCGTCATTATTATTATTATTACTATTATTGTTATTATTATTATCTTTTGTTGTGCTATTTTTACATTGATTGGATTAATCCACATCCTGTGCTGTATTGAGTATTCGGAGCAGCATGAGTGTGTGTGTGTGTGTGTGTGTGTGTGTGTGTGTGTGTGTGTGTGTGTGTGTGTGTGTGTGTTCATGGAAGAGAAGTGTACCCAGTGTACATTGAAACTGTGTCTCCATAAGATCTGGCCTGGTTGTGATGCACATCCTTTCAGTTCATCTTTCCATGTTGTTAATAATAAAATTACAAAAACAGATTCTCCTTTCAAGAAATTACAAATAAAACAAAATAATATAACAGTAGTCCAGTTTCATTTTTCCTTTTTTGCTGTTCTTTTTGGTTTGTTTATTTGTTTTATCTGTTTATTTTTATTTATTTATTTTTGCTTTTTTGTTGTTGTTTTTTTTTTTTGTGAGTCAATAGCCTCAGTTACACATCATGTAACAAGCCTCTTACTATAAGCATTGATGAAATCCTGATTACACACTGACCGTCGGCCATTTTTAACCTTTGATCTGGAGCAACAGCAGAGCAGAGTTGTTGGAAACACACATAGAGCTTGAACCCAGGATAAAGTCACACACAGTGGCTAAGGAGGGGAGTAAAAGGACAAAACGGAAAGGAGCATGCTGTTCACTGGTTTTTATTGATTCTGGTTGGGTGTTGAAAAGGTCTTTGGTCATGCCCTTACCAAAGGATACTAATTTGCTCGATCAAGTCTGTCAGAGTATCGACTGGGAGGACGCTGAGCGCTGGCCATTGTGTGAGCTTCAGCGGGGAGCTGGTCTGTGAAACAGGATTACTAGAGGTCAGGCAGCCAGTGAAAGGATGTCCATCACTTTCTGGGGGCTAATACAAAGAGGCGGGGCCCAGGAGACGTGATTGAGATGTTGAAGACCAGAGGGGAGGGGAAACTCCAGCACCTCCCCACCCCCACCCGCATGCAGATTTGCAGCCTGTTAATCTGTATGTTTGGTGGTTACAGACACTGGGTAGGCTTTGTTTTCAGCCACAAAAGATCCTTAGAGGGGAAAATTTCTTCCACTGAGGAATAACTGTCTGGGACATGTATGAATGACATACATGTTTATTTTCACTCAAATATTATAAAGAGATAAACATTTGACATAAAAATCTCTATGCTACACAGACGATCACAGACATCATCATGAGTTTGAAACACTAATGTTTTCAAGCAGCAAAGGGAATTTTCACTTTTTAATTTTTAAATATTAAATATTTCTAAATATTATACTACTACTACTTTACTACTATAATGTGTTTGTAAAAAATGATATTATGACATATATGAGTTAGATTTTATTTAATATTTTGTTTATTTTTAGTGTTGTGTATTATATTTTTTCTTTTAATAAATAAATAAGATGAAATACATGTATATATTAATATACATTAAATATTATATTATTACACTATAGATTACACTACTAAATAAATAATTAAATCATCAGTGATTATTCAAAGAACTAAACATATATTGTTTATTAATTTATCTGACAAGGAGAATGTTGCATATCAGATTATTACTGATGTTGGTAGTGATGTAAGACTGTGCAGCTGTACATTGTGACATCAATGATGAAACTCAGCTTGGTGTAATTGTTCTTTACCACTATTAGGAGTGTTCTTGTTTATTTGTGTATTAACAGACCTGTTAATTGACTGAGAACAGGCTGGAGCTTTACTTTAATTATTACTGATTAAGCCTTTAATTTGTATGATATATTTTATTTTGACATAATTAATAACAAAAGATGAGAGTTTAACCTGCTGGTTATTTACTGACCCCAGGAATAAGTACATTTGATAATATATAAATTTAAAATAGTGAATATGAAATTATTGCTTGTTGCTTGTTGTTACAGGTCACATGTCCTCACAACATCCCACCACTGTACAAACATCCCCACTTTACAGCAGCCTTTCGGTACAGGCAGCCTCCAAACCACATGAAACCCAAGCCTGGTATCTGAAGAGACCACAGACCATCACAGACATGACCCCTTTGTGGAAACAAGCCTTTCTCTCCATTGAGCAAACAGCCAATTAGCTATTATGGAGACTGACTGCGAGGACGTGTGTGTGAGTGTGAGTCTGCTTTTTGTGGATGAGGTTGCAGCCTCTTACCTCTATAGGTGGGACATCTGCTGAGGGCTTGTGTCCCTGGATAAGTACCAGCCGAGCACAAGCCCAGCACCTTTTCAACCTGATCACATAGGTATTTAGCTCTCAGCCCCAGGCCACTGTCTCTGTTTGTTTTATTCCAGAGCAGGTGTTTTATAATCATTAGCGACTCCATTACAACCCCCGGCTCTAAGTAGAAGACAAACAGCGGCCGTGCATCTATTCTCAATGGAACCATCTGGTGGCAAGGAGGAAAAATGGCTGTGTTTGGCGCCAGTGTTTGCCAATGGTCACATAATTGTGTTTCAGAGGAGAGGAGGCAGATACCAGACAGAGCAAGCTCAAGTACTGCAGGTTTTATAGGATGTTTCCAATGTCTTTGTCCACTCAGCCAACATCCTGGTGTTTGTGTTCATCTGTTTACTGCAGAGCCTTCCTTCACTAAATGTTTCCAAGAAATGTTTTTGTGGACAGTCAATAAATGTCTTATTCCCAGGACACAGAGCCACAGTGCGTCTCCTCTGAGCATGTGTCTATGCTCTGATTTCATTGAGAACATCATGTTGTTGTTCCTCTGGTTTCATTTTTTTTTTTTTTTTTGACATTAGGTGTAGGTGGCATGTAAATGTTTTATTCATGTGCTGCTTTTTGTGTAAATGAACAAATATCATTTATTAGATTTTTTGAAACTAAAGAAATCATCTGCTCCAGTGCAACAACAGGACAACATTGGAAAAATGTATTGTATTATTTTTATATTTTATATACAATATGATAAAACATATAAGACTAATAAATAAGGAAATAACATGGGCAGTTTCTATAATTAAAGGCTGATGCCAGGGTTTTTTACACTATTTGTAAATTTGATGAAACTTTTAATATAAAAACAAAAAGTGCACAGACATGCAAACGTTAACTTGACCGAACCGTTTTAATGTGACAGATTCTGGTCTCCGGAGCCAAACAGCTGGAGGAAGCCAGGTTTCTGCTCATGACCTCATTATTTGTAAAATTCTCACTCTGGCCCTGAACCGGGTGCCTGTGTATTGTGGCTTTATTTGTGCATTGTGTTTGGTGGTACTGCTTCTTGTGTGGAGTGTGCTGTTTGTGTTTGCTGTAGCAGCAGGTTGTGTTACGCCCTCCGCTGCCTCTCAGGGTTCTACTTGTTTGTGGAAAAGCCTGTGAATGGTGATAATTATTCCAAACAAAATGCTGCACCCACTACACATAATTATGCCACCGATGCTAATTACTGTGTTAGTTATTAACGTCTCATTAAACAATTATGGTCACCGTCAATGATATGCTAATGAATTTCACATGAAACATGTGTAAAAGTAACTATCCAGTGAGGTGATGGATGGAGGGCCAGCACAGTGAGGACACCTCGTTCCTATTAGTATTAGCACTCGTTGTAATTACCATTACCATTACAATCATTAATAACTGGCTTTTATTATTACAGCTTTTATTATTAGTTAATTCCAGCAATCAGAAGCAGGTGACAGAGCTGAAAAAACAAAGAGTTTCATCCTCAGTTTAAAGAGCAGGATCATTATTATATGTGATAATAAATATGACACAGGAATCAATGTCTCTATAAGAGTAGTTCTACTCTAAAACTAAAAATACATTCATAACAAACAAATTTGTTTGGTTGTAATAATAATAATAATAATAATAATAATAAAGAATGTACAAATACATACATAAACATGTTGTTATGGTCCAGTGAGGAATAAGGAAACATTTTTCATCCAAATGTCTGCAAACCAGTAATGAACGTTTTTATGTTTTAAGTTATTGTTTACTACTCTTACAGTTTTTTTCAATCATTACACTGTGACCTGAACTGTCCTGGTGGTCAGACCCCAGTGTCTGTTCATGTAAATATATACATATTTATAATATTCAGTCATCGTCATGAAGAAATATTTGTTTAATAAGTATTTTACAGATCTGAGTGTGTAGATATATTTTGTCGCTGTTAAATTGGGACACTAAAATCTTTGCTGGATATTACCAACAACACAAAGTGCATCAGTCCTCAGATCAATATAATATAAACCTGACAGGCTGCAGATGGAACCTGTTCCAGATGTTGTTGTTATCTGAGTCTGTTCATGTAGAGATCATGAGAGAAATGTCCTGATCATGACAAAATAAAGCATGTGTGTTTCCTACTCATTCCAAGGTGTGGCTCAAGTTTTCACTGAGCTGTGGCAGATGATGCATGTGTGTGTGTCTGTGTGTGTGCGAGGGTGGTTTATATGCTCCTGTGAAGCCAGCGCAATGAACTATTTCATATAATGGCAAAATATCCTTCTATTTCATGTTCCCAGAGTGAAGACCTTGGACAAATTGATGTATGTATCCTCCTCCTCCTCCTCCCCCTCCCCTCCTCCTCCTGGATCCCTCCTCTTTTTTGTCCAGCAGCATTATGGGTGGTTTTAAAATATTAATATGAGAATGCATTTAGTGGAGAGCAGCTCATATGGGTATTCTCTCCTGACTCCCTGTTCAGGTCACTGGGGAGCGCCTGCCTGTTTCTCTGTTGGCTGATTTACTCTAAATGCAACATTAAAGAGGCTACAGGAGGCTACATGCACAATGCTGTCTTCTCTCATTACCCAAGTACACACACACACACATATATATACATATATATACAGAATCATTGTGTTGTGCTGTCCATGTTCGAAGCTGCTGCTCAGGTCTCAGCCGAGCAGCTCCTGAAAACACTGATGAGGAAAGACTGGGTGTCATTTCTTGTTAAAACATGAAACAGACGACACAACCCTGAGAGACAAACACACACAAACACATGTGTAGGTTTATTTGTTCCCTGTGGAAGCAAGCGCAGCTGCAGGGCATGTCTTCAGGCTACAAAGCTACAAGCTTTCTGCCTGGAATCGTCTCCTTATCTTTTTTATGTATATTTTTTCCACACTGATCAGACAGACACACACACAGTTTCACATAATACCCTTCTCCTCATAGGTTGATCTTCAGAGAAGCATAATTGATCTTCACTGGTTAGCTACACATGCACAGGCACTGTAAAGACACAGCATCATACAGTGAATGATTATTTATTTAAATCTATTTTAATTTGTTTTATTTTTTTAATCTGTTTTAATCCAGGAAGTTTCACTTGAAGCCCTTTTCCTACCCTACCCTATCTTTATTTTAGCCTGGGACCAGAATTAGCCTAAAATATGAGGCTCCACGTGATCAAGGCAGATCTCCATCAGCTCTGGTGAATCCTCTTCAGACACAGAGTGAGAAATGAGAAGTTCATGGAAATGACAGGTTTCACGGCAGCTGGTAAATGTGTGATACATCGAGCTGCTGCTGTTATCTCCAGGTCTGGGTCAGCTCAGGTCGAACACAAGACTGCACCTGGGCTCCCTCTTTTTCTTTTTTATGAACAAATGTGTAAGTCTCAGGTGTGGGTGAAGACCTACAGACTGTTTAGGACAGAGTCTGCCTGAAATAAAATTGCTTGCACCAAGTATTTTACCTTGTTGTGGCAACACATGCTAGTCCTTCAAGGGTAGATTAGAGGAGCAGAGGAAACATTTTAAGATTGTCTCTCCACAGAGATCCTCCAGTGATGGAGCATCTGACTCTACATTACACTACATATTATTATATAATCAAATTACACTCAAGGATAAATACATTAAAAATTGATGCTGCTCAAAGATTAGAGAACAGATGATAAATTGAAATTAAGATAACCCAGTATTCACACCTGTGGGAGCCCTGGAGTTCAACCAGAGAACATGAACCAGAAATCAGGTTCACAAGACTGTGGAAAAACAGGTGATTAAACTCACTAGATGGTGATGCATGGGACCAGTGTCAGGTAATGAACAAACGGCTGTTGGACTAAACATCATTTGAATTAAATATTATTCACATACATATGAACATTTACATACCTTACATAAATAAGGACAAAATGACATGATTGACGTTAATGGGGACAAAGTCTAATTCACACCTTAGGCAGATCACTGATGAGAATCATTAGTATCTAGTTATCTAGTAAAACATGACATGCTGCAATACAGTAACTAACAATCACTTCATGAGAAACAAACCCAACCAAGCATTTGTTTTTTAATATAATATTCAGAGAGCTTTAGCCCCACATGATGCAGTGTTAAACCTTAGCGTCCATGCAGGAGGTCATCTTTTCTGTGTCCTCTGGTGTTCATCAGTCCAGCTTTTGCAGTTTTTTACACCATAATATAGTCCTGAATTTAACCAGACCAAAGTTTCTTTGCTTCAGTATTGTAGAACAAAATTGGTTTTATATGTTGATGTTGGATGTAGTCTGGGGCTTATGACTAATTTAATAGTTTTCATTACTATATAGTATAATTAAGAAAATGTTTTAATGTCAGCAAAATAGAATTATTTGTTTTACTCTGCAGCATCACAACAGGTCAAAAACATGACATGTTGGTAACTAACAATTTGTTATGGTTCTCTCTGAAACACATGAACGCACTGATAATAGAATGTGAGAAGAGTGACAGTACTGATCAGACTCCAAGATCTGGATCAGGTATTGATTAGACTGCTGGTCCTCGACAGTGAGTCCTGTGTAAAACAGCCATGATTTACTGGCAGAACTTAGTTAATAATCATAGTGATGGTGGAGCATTTGCAGGGTGTGGTCAGGATAGTCAATACCTGCTTAAAAACCAGATGATCCATTTCCTCCTTTGTCTGACACTAACACAGACCTAACTAACTAACAGCTGACAAATGTGTATCACAGTCTGAACATGCAGTACAAAGAAAAAGACCAAACTAAAGCCAGAGCTAAAAAAATGACACAACACTGTAACTGTTCCCCTGTTCACAGCTGGGATGGCCGCAGCAAACTACACAATAGATGTGTAGACTGCACAGTTGTTGTCTACCAAGGGGCAGCCTGACTGACAATACCAAACCCCAGTGTCCTTGCAGGTGGTGGTGGGCTGAGCCCATTCAGACTCTGTGGGTACAGACCTGGCTACCAGGTGCTCACCAGCAGGTTCCTACCCCAGGCCTGGCTGCAGGAGGGGGCCCTGGTCTCCCTATTCAAGGTGATGTACCTATCCACAGAGGTTTTAGAATCAATATTTGTGTTTAATGGATGGAATTTTGTATTTGGCTTGGATTTTATTTCCTTTCTGTCTGTGCATTTGTAAATTGTATAGACTTGAAACCCACAAGCTAGTTAAAAATGATACTTTTATGAATGCTTTGTCACAGTTTTTTTTTGTTCTACCATATTCCATTGCAATATCACTCAACTATTACACAGCACTATATTATCTGCTACATCTGCTACAGCTTTCTAATAGGTTGAAATATTGTCTGACAAGCCAAAGTCTGACATGTACCAGGACAATGCAGAGGGTGATGCATCACGAAGTCCTATAAATTAAGCAAAATACATTTTCTGATTTGAAGAACTTTTTATTGTCATGGTCCTTAAAATAAACTGATCAGGCCTGAGGTGGATTGGATTAAGCTCCTAGGTTTACCTATGTAAATGGAAAACATTACACAAAAATTTCAAAATAAAGTTGAAAGGGTTGACTTCCTTTCCTCCAAGAGGTTTAAGTTCTGGGTGAGTCTTAGGATGTTACACATGGCTACTGAATTCCATACATGTAGGTGTACTATGAAGGCAACTTCAGTGGAATTTTGTAGCTATAATTTTGCCACACCTGCATGAGCAATACCCATAAAAACATTTTTCACAGGTTTTGTGAGCTTTCACACATCTAAGTTAAAGGTTAACAATTGTCACTGCCGCTATGAAAACCAGTTCTGAGTCAAGTTGTAGCCCTATGGCAGCTCATAGGTTTCTCCAGCTCAGTAAAGACAGACCAGTATTGGCTCCACAGTTGAACTGGGAAAAACATTCAGCCTTGGACTGATCCGCTGGGACCAGACACACGAATGACAGTAAAGGAATTGGTAGACCCTAAAGGAGCCAGTAAAGATGCTGATGAATCAGTTAAAGACTGGCAGCGACGGTAAAGACACCAATGATGTAAGTAAATGTACTGATGATGGAGTACATCTGCCGTTATTATGGATGGAATGCTAATTGTACTTTTGGGAGCAAAAGTGAAACAAAGTGAAATTTTTCAGGAACAAAAATGCAAACTAGTACCAGTGGTGTCAACTTTGTAAAAACTGTTTGAGGTTGATCTGTGATGCGTTTTTTTAGCTCTTGGCTACACTTGGCCATAATGTCACTTAATTTGTCTGCAGAGCAGATCATTACACATTACACAACTTCTCTGCTTGCTATGAATCTGCACTCTGGGCACTGACATGGAAATCTTTCATTAAGCTCCACTTACTTGGCATGCAGAGGGAAAATGATGAAGAGGGATTTGTAATTTGATATTTCATCTGAATTCCAACACTGCCTTTCACTCCAAAAATCTAAAGTAACAAATTATGATGTTGATAATTGCAGTTATTAAGATGATGCAAACTGAATAGAGGCGGCTGCCTCTACTCTGGCCAACAAAGCACAGAGTGGCATATGGTGAAAAGACAGCATCGTATGTGATTTGTGTAAAACAGTATGTGTGCTACACACGCAGTGTGAGGTGAGCTATTTTAAACAACCACACGGCATCAGGGTAAATGCTGTGCTGCTCTTCAGGTGCTCAATAATTAACTGCATGCTGCTCACAGAATTCTGGTGGTGTAGTGGAGGAAGTCAAGCAGAAAGTAGGAATAGGGTATGTGGGTGTGTGTATCTGTGTGCGTGGGGGGTGTAACACTGAATGTACCCTGAAAATTAGTCCCTCATGTTCATTATCATGTTCCTTTAATGACGACTAAGGTGGGAGCCACCGTTATGACTTGCACCACACAGGTCTGGGATGCAGATGACTGTGTCTGACATGGAGGAAGTCCCACAGCGCACTAGGATGGGGGATGAGCAGAATCCTGGTAGCCTTTGTGTCGGCATTAAAGTTTCAGGTCGCGTGGGTCTGTTATACATGGCTGGTGAGTCCCAACTGATGCTGAGCTGGAAAGCAGCCATGGGCAACAGCATGTCAGACATCAGACCACTGGTCTCCAGGTGCCACAGTGTCACAAACAAGTGTTGAATTAGAACCGGTGGGACTTGAAGCTACATACACTAACATCACCCTGATGCTGTTAAAATGGCTGTTGTACACAATGACTCAAAGTTATGCACTATCAAAGCTTGGGACTGCAGCTAAGCAGATGCACACTTGATTATAGCTGCATTCCTCCAAGTCCAATTATGTGCAACTGTCCTGCTGTAACCAGGGTTGAAAACTAATACAGAAGACATTGCTTATGTATTGTGGCAATGATAAAGGAATAACTGATAATCAAGCAAGTGAATAACATGAAAATAGAGTACTTAAAGAGACAGGAGCTGCAAACATGACTCCAGGCTTTGAGCTGGATTCAAAATACATTAGACCAAAAGTCAGATGATTTATTAATAAACACACTGGCTTCCCTTTTACCTTGAAATTCTTTACTAAACAGTACAACCCTTATAATTAACCTACTTAATCATACTATAAATTATTGTATCTGTAACTATAACTTCTATATTGGGAGTCCAGTCACAGATTCTATCATTTATGAAGAGTTCAATAAATAAGTTCAATAAGTTCAATAAATATTTATGTGTTGGACATAAATGCAAATGCTGTTAATGCTGCTCATATGTCCAAAATTCTTTCACTATTGAATCTATAAAAAAATGTTACTGGTTACACAGAATAGTACTCATTTTGAAGAAAGTTTTTATGGTTTCTTTTGTTGTTTTTTTTAAACTATTTTTAAGTCACAAAAAAATGAGTTCATAAAGAGAGTCTAGTAGACTAAACCCCCATTAGCCTACTTTCAGCTGGTTTCTTTTGACTGGCATCTGGCTGAATATCACACACACACACACACACACACCAATACAAGTCTGTACATTAATAGAAGAAATGATATCTCTTCATTAAAAAATCATCTTACTGAATGGACAATTCTGGGCTTTGTGAGTAGGTCTCCTCATAACCAATACCACACCAATGCAATGAAAGAGGAAAAAATGAAACATCCAAATTGCTACTTCAATCTCCAAGAGCTTTGAAGTGCTGTTTTCATCCCATTTTGACCAAAATAAATGTGTATTTTTATTATAGCATGTGTCGGGAGGTTGCTAATGGGTTTGGAATAAAAGACAACATTTTGATTCTGCCAGGCACTGGTGGCACAGAGACCCTTTTTACTTCAGCTCATTTTAAAGCTGGAGCGCCGCTGCTCCCCTATCATTGGTTGATCAAGTCAAAGATGACGACCCACTCAGTGTTAATGCTTGTCTGCAGTTAGAAGTGATCCCTATGAACCAAATCAAAAGCCTGACTCCCTGCTGAATAGATGCAGTGTCTTGCTCTGCTGCCTCCAGTTAGGGATCACAGCCACATGTCCATGTGAAAGGCTGAGGGTGGCCGGCCAAGGCTGCTTTCTTCTGCTCAGGAGCAGACTTCAGTGTTACCCAGGGCAAGCTTATTCACAAGCAGGGAAAAGTCAAAGCTGCTGAACAAAGCTGAGGAGCCAGTGAAAGGCTACTGTTAGCTGCAAGACGTTCCACACTAATGCGGCTAAAAATGTCATCAGGTTTCATTGTAGCTGTGAAATAAACATGTCATCTGTTTTCCACAAGAATCTTGGATAACTTATTAATTAAACAACAAAAGGTGATGAACTCCCACACACTGTCTGCACTTAGAATTTTAGCATGTTGTAGTTCTAAGACCTCACAGATACAGCAACACAATATAAAGACATGATTTGAAACCTAATGGAGTGTGTTTACATGCACATTTGAGTCCTGGTTTACATAATGTTAAATTCAAAGTATCAGGATTAAAATGCAAAAATATCTAAATCAACCATACTCACTATACCAAATCAATAACTCTTTAATGTTGTGACAAATGTCAAACAAAGGTTTGGTTTCAGGCACAAAAAACAATTTTGCTGTGCTTATGGAAAGATCAAAGAAGTAATAGATTAACTAAATGGCCACGAGGCAAAAGTTGAAACTAGGTCATATTAATTTGCTAAACTGTGAATTCATTCAGAAATTAGAAACTACAGCTAACATTAGTTAACTCAACTGTAACTTAAGGAAAAAGTTAGAAACAAGCTAATATTAGGTAGCTCACCTGTAACTTAAGGCTAAAGTTAATTGAATTTCAGTGTAGATCTTCATTTCATTATTCAGATGATGAAGTGTTCACATATCAGTGTTGTCCAATTTCTATCCTACTAGTAGTCACAGTATCACTTGTGGTAGCAGATTCTGATGTCTGGGATGTGACCTTTTCTAGGTTTTCGAAACCAGGATAAGATGTTTACATGTGCAAATATAGCCAGGATACAAAAGCCAATGTGACTTTGTTTTATACAGAAAACATCAGATCGTTGCCCACAAAATCTTCACTGATACATATTCTTCAGCATTGTCTGGATGTTAATTTAAAACTACGTCAGTTTGCCAGTGCCCATGTTTTCGGGGCTTGCACATGAACATAAACATCCTTGACCAAATTCTAATTGATGGGACAGTAGTTTTTGATTTCCTGTTCTCACTCTATGACTGTTTTGAACAGATTTCACTCCTTGTTGTTAGCAGCATGTTCACACATTCAGACATGCTCATCCTGCTGCCTGCACAGAGATGATTAACACCAGCGGTTGACAGCTTTCATGTAAACAATGGCCTCTCACTTTAAACTATTTTACGTTTTGGCAACGAACATGGAGCCAACCATGAGAGCTTTTTACACTATTCTCAAAATTTGCTATTTTATCTGTTGCAGTTTCTGAAGGACTCTTGAGCTCTCAGAGCATTTGTCGAGATGAAAAAATGGCAGAGTGCCTTCCTCAAGGTCTGTACTGGCTGTTGTCTCCATTTGTTAATTCTGTCATCCTTATACACCACCCAAGTCCAAAATGTCAAATGTTGCTTGAAAAGTTAGTTCCTGTGTTAGATTGTCATAAATTTTGTATCTTTTAGATGGGAAACAAGTAGAGCATAAAGGACATGCACCTCCCTCCCTGCCTGTTAAAGGGTTTAATTTATGCTTGTTTCCATGGTAACTATCTCCTTGGTCTTTGCTAAAGCAGTCACCTGACAGAGGTCCATTAGTAACTGTATCGTCTGCCTGTTGAGGAAATGTGTGTATCAATGCAACCAGGCCAGTAGTCTAAACAGGGCATCTGTCAGACTGTCATTTTGCCACCTTTAAGTGAAGCCTTTAAGTTTCCTCAGACAGAGGCTTTGTGGTTATGACGAATGGGTTCTCTTCTCATCACTTAGTCCACGGTTTCCCCCAGCACTAAGTCTGTTTTGTGTCAAAACTAGATAGAGTCTGAAGGCTCAGTCAACTCAGCCTCAGATTTAAGATAATATGCTGTAATGAGCAATGAGTTTTTGTTCATTCATCCTCATTTACCTGGTAAATAAAAAAATAGCAGATAGTCACAGTAAGTCTCTGGATTTGATAATGGCAAGTTGAAGGTACTTATTTGGCAATTTAGCAATGCTGCCACGGGTCAGATGTCAGAAAATAATTGATAGCCAACTATCCAGCAAGTGTGAAGAAGATAAACTTAAAATCCAAACAGGTCCTGCAAAGGTGGATCTGACATCCCCTGACACCCCGACAAGAGATAATTTCTCAGGGCCTTTAAAAACTGTCCTGATTTTTATCACGTCTATGGTAAACATGTGGTTACGTTTAGGCAATTCAAACTACCTGGGTAAGGTTAACCAATGTGCTGCTGGTTAGTAGGACATTGGCCTTTGGTGTCAAAACCAGACATTTTGTACATATCATAAAAATGGACTTAGGGAGGAATAAAAAGTATTGATATGACCAACACAAAACTTGTTTTGAGTACTGATACTATCGTCACAACAACCACATTACAACATTACACATGGCTTCATCTATTTTTTGGGGCTTGATTTGTTCTTTTCCGTCTACAGTTTGTTTACTGCAGCTTTTCCTCACAGTGGTATTTTTGATCTAACCTCCTTGAAAAGCACTAACTCCCTCAGACTTCAGGGACTCATTCTTCAGCCACAAGGCAGAGGACAATTTCTGAGATAACCAAAGTGTTGCTTCAATCACATGTGGGCTCCACATTACCTGCTGAAGGTATCTGCATTGCATCTAATTGGTTTACTTTCTTGCACTTTGGTTAAACACAAATAAACTAGTATTATTGGGCATGATTTGTAATTAACATTTTATGTCTGTCAGTGCTTCACTCATTCTATTTGCACAGTTTGTTTATTTAAAGCCAATCACAATCAAACAGTATTTCTCAGTATTGTCTCATAAGCCAGATAGCAGCAGCTACATAACTCAAGTATCACTGTTCATATACTGGTGTGTTTCTCAGTAGAACTGATGTAAAATTAAGAGTCAGATATTGTCTACTGGTGTTCCTTTGAGTTCGGTACAAATCAAATTCACATTGGTATGTGATGCCCCCAAGAGACAGTCATATCTTTGAAGTCTTACACTGAGAAAAGCATTAACCTTGTGTAATCCACTTAGCTTTTACAAGTTACCAAAATAACATCCAGCCATGTGAATAAAAGCCTTACGACCTTAAAGGATGTTACAAACTCAGGTTGTAAGCCGTACAACAGAACTGGCCGACTTTTTAAGTGTTACCATGGGCTGAATTTTTTGTCTTTTGTTTAGGTAGACTTAATTTATATGGTTATTGTATGAAAACATGAAAGAAATAAAAATCTTCAATTATTTCAAACAAAATAATGTTTTTATCCGAACTGACTCCAGATCCACAAACACTCATACAATGTGTAGTAACACCTTGCATTATGGTGGCATCACCTCTTGATGCCAACTCTGCTAGTTAGCAAAGCAAACATAAACAACTACCTTGCCTGATAGCTGATTTTTATTGATGAGCTCACTATATAGTTCTCTACATAGAAGTCCTGGACAGTGATTAGGGAAGAATTCAATAATAAACACAATTAACATTAAATTTGTAGCAACACTGGCGTTATTTTTGACATCAAGAAAACCATTATACATCAGTGCCATCATCATTTAGCATTGAGGAGGATGAACCATTTAGATTTCGATTCTATCTCTACACAGACGAATGTTCCCTGTGTTCAACACCTACAAGCCTCTCAGTCTTGCAGTCCAAGAAGTGCCACATAGCAGAACAGGAATCAGCCTCTGTCATAAACGTGTCACTGTCTGATTTGTGATTCCAGCAGCACCATGTGGTTCAGCGAGAGGGCACCAAGTTTGAAAAATATGTATAGTACTCATGTGGCTCATGCTGCAAAAAATACCCATACAACGGCAATTAGTGCTCTATGAATATCAGTTAATGAGCAGCTCTGAGTGAAAGAGCACAGGCACACTTCAGAATAATGGCTGCTGTCTGCAGCAACAAACAACAGCCTGTTAGTCACCCTATCTCTGTTACAATACTTACAAAATAACTGCTGATGCATAAGTGCTTCTATGACAGTGAGCATTGTTATATAGAGAATATTGAGGAGAGTTAATATGAAATGTTTTCATAGATGTGAGAAAAACATACAGTCTGTATTATTCTGTTTGAATGATATATTATTTTCTTTTCTTTCAAAACATATAAATAACTAATGTAACTAATAAATAACTAAACCGCTGACAATGTGTGAAGGTGGAGTCATATACAAAGAACAGTTAATGACACAGTGTCATACCACTGCAACTCAAGTGTTGGACTGAGAACCATCAGTTCCAGCAGTGGTACAGTATATGAAGCTTGTCTCTCCTGTGTCTCTCACCTCTTGTTCCTTATCCCCTTCTTCTCCGTCTTGATTGGTTTGAACCTCTGTAACAACACTGAAAGCCTTCACAAAATCGGAACCATTATCCATGGTTGTGACATATGTGACATCTTAGTTCATTTTTTACTTTGAATTTTCATCCACAAGAGCATTTGTGAGGTCAGACACTGGTGTTGGACAAATGGTGATCATGTCTTTATAAATGTCACAGACATCTTCAATGAAACAGAAGAAAACTCCCCCACTTTATCAGTGGTGTCCCTGCCACACTCAAACTGATTCCCACAAGCAACACTGACAGTTCTCGAAACCAGTCAGAGCCCTTTGATAAAATATAATGATGACTGAGCACATTGGAGCATCCAACACAGGAGCAGACAAGCTTCAGATACTGTATCACCAGTGCAAGCTGATCCCAGCGCAACGTTCAAGTCAGCCACAAAGTGGCAGACCACGTAAAGTGGGGTTGCCTTGTGCTGAGGCGTAAAAGTCACTAATGTTCTGCTGGCTCAATAACTGAGTTCCAAACTTCCTCTGGCATTAACATCACCACAAAAACTGCGCGCTTATAGCTTAATGGCATGGGTTTCTATGGCCAACCAGCTGCATGCAAGCTTTACATTACCAAGCACAGTGCCAAGCGTCCAATGCTGTGGTGTTAAGCATGCCGCCACTGGACTCTGGAGCAGTGGAAATGTGTTCTGTGGAGTGATGAATCACGTTTCTCTATCTGGCCGTCTGATGGACGGGTCTGGGTTTGGTGAATGCCAGGAGAACGTTACCTGCTTGACTGCATTGTGCCAACCTAATGCTTCAGCTTACCAAGACACTTTGGACAATTCTATGCTTCCAACTTTGCGGGAGCAGTTTAGGGAAGGACCATTTCTGTTCCAGCATGACTGTGCCCCTGTGCACAATGCAAGGTCAATAAAGGCATGGTTTGGTAAGTTTGGTGTGGAAGAACTTGACTGGCCTGCACAGAGCCCTGACCTCAACCCCAGTGAAGACCTTTGGGATGAACTAGAACGGAGATTGCGAGCTAGGCCCTCTCATCCAACATCAAAAATGCTCTTCTGGATGAATGGGCGAAAATTCACACAGGCACACTCCAAAATCTTGTAGTAAGCTTTCCCAGAAGAGTGGAAGTTGTTATAGCTGCAAAGACAGGACCAACTCCACATTAATGCCTATGGTTTTAAAATGGGATGTCATAAAAGCTTCTTTAGGTGTAATGTGTAGGTGGCCCTATACTTTTGTCCATATGGTGTATGTAGCATTGTCACTTCAAGGAAACTCCTGTTGTGTGTGTGTGTGTGTGTTTTACATGTATATCTTGTAGTATATACATTGTTCTGTTTTGACAAAGTCTTCTTCTGATGTTCTCCTTCACATCAAATGCCTGAAGGATAAAGTCTCTCTGAATAAATCCCCGCACTCTCATCTTCTCACAATAAGAAAGATGTACAGTCAAATGATGACTTGACTGATAAAGGATCATCTTGTCAAATTGCTTGTGGGTTATGGTGGGGGTACTACTTTTGTGTAACGTTGCCTTCGATGAAGAGGTCAGGGTGTTGTCCTAATTCTGGACTGAGCCCCACTTCTTGGCACGGTGAAACCGTAACAATTATTTTTAGCCACCCTGTCCTTTATGGCAGTCAGGCAATTTTGAAAAATAGACATCAGGTCATCAGTCTAATTAGGCATAAAGGAAACATAGAGCTGATTATCATCAACATAAAAATAGTAAGAGATAATTTTATCTGGTAATATTATGACTTAAGGATATAGCATATATAGAAGCATTAGCATAGGACCCAAGATAGAACCCTGAGGCACAGCACAGAAATTGAGAAATAGGAGGAGAACCAGTCCAGGGTGCTCCCAGAGACACCAAAAAAGATTTTGACAATTTCTTAATGGTTAAAGCAGTTCAGCAGTCAGTTCTCTGATCCTATTCCCAAACCCTATGGCAGGGTATCAGAACATTCAAGCAGAATAATCAGCTTCCACAGCTGGCTCCAATCCATATCCACAGCTCACAATGCAGGATTTATTGACATTTTACATAATATTTCTGTACTCTGGACCAATAAACTGGGCACTCAAATGTTCGCGACTAACATAAAGCTTGTGGTGTCATTTGTCTATCTATTCTATTTTTAGTTATTCATGATTTATGTTTGAGAAAGTTAGTTATAATATATGGACAAGAGCATGGGCCACCTACACATTACACCTACAACAACTTTTATAACATCCCATTCTAAATCCATGTGAGGTCAGGCAATCTGACGTTTTTTATGAGAAGGGCCTGCCTCGCAATCTCCGTTCTAGTTCATGCCAAAGTTGTTCAGTGGGGTTGAGTTCAAGGCTCTGTGTGGGCCAGTCAAGCATTAAGCTGAAGCTTTAAGATTTTCCCTCCAACAAACGTTACAGTTGGCACAATGCAGTCAAGTGGGTAACATTCTCCTGGCATTCACCAAACCCAGACTTGTCCATCAGACGACCAGACAGAGGCAGATAGTGGCAGCATGCTTTATACCAGTCCATCGGATGCTTGGCATTGTGCTTGGCGATGTAAGACTGCTTGGCCATGGAAATCAAGGGTGGACCAGCTCCATATTAATGCCTATGGATTTAGAATGGGATGTCATAAAAGCTCCTGTAGGTATACTGTATTGGTGCCCAAATACCTTTGACCATATAGTGTAGTTTGTAGTTAGCTGTTGACCATTGGGCATTGATTAGCTTTGTTGGAAATGGTTGTGTAAACTTATTACCTGAATGTGTGTTTTTGAATTAGTGTTAGATGTCTTGGGAGTTAAGGGCAGCTGCTTCCTAAAGTAAAGTAAGCATCTGAGTACGTTATTTTTCTCTGCTTCAGTTAAACCCATTTATTTCTCAATGTGCTATCAAGGTGACACCTTCTTGGTCAGTTCTGCTCTATCCTCAGGATACAATCCAGGTGACATCAAGGATTAGTGTCAGACTGATACTGTCATACTTTTGTGGCTAGTGTGGTCACACATATATATGTGTATATACATACATACATACACATTTGTGTATAGTGATGGCATTACATATTGATCCCTATTTCTGCTGTGCTCGAGTTCTGGAAATTCTCTGGAAAGTGTAGCTTGTGTGGACACTATAGCACTACTTGATAATAAATAAATAAAAGCTTTGAAAAGCTATTTGATTCAGTGACATTACCACTAGGCTACAATGCAGCTAAACTAGTCAATTTGCAACTGCAACTTGTAGCAGCACTACTGCCCAACACTGATAAACACACATCCACCAGCAGTGCCTATCCAGACAGTGATCATTCTGTATGAGCAGAGTGATCAGCTCAGTAGTGAACAGCCTGAGCAGCCTGTGCTTAGGTTGATTCTGCATAGCCGCTTACCACAGTGGTAACCAAAATGAAAACTTAAGCTTCCTTTGTGGGTGGAGAAACATATCAGACGCTGATCAGCCATTAAATTATGACCACCTGTCTAATATTGTGTAAGTTCCTCTTTTGCTGTCATACCTGCTCTAACTCATCAACGCATCGGTCAACTAGACCTTTGAAACTATACAATGGTATCTGGCACCAAGACATTAGCAGCAGATCCTTTAATTCCTATCAGTTGCAATGATAGGACCCAGAGTTTCCCAGCAGAACATTACCCAAAGCTTCACATTGCCTCCACCAGGGTGCCTTCTTCCTGTAGTGCATCCTGGTGCTATGTCTTCCCCAGGTAAGCGATGCACACACACCTAGCCATCCACATGATGTAAAATAAAACTTGATTCATCAGACCAGGCCACCTTCCATTGCTCCCTGGTCCAGTTCTAATGCTCACATGCCCATTGTGGCACTTTTTGTGGTAGAGAGGGGACAAGGTGGGCACCCTGACTGGTCTGCAGCTACGCAGCCACATAAACAACAAACTGCGATGCGAGGTGTTTTTGATACATATTTATCAGAACCAGCACAAACTTCTTCAGCAATTTGAGCTACATTAGCTCTTCTGTTGGATCGGACCACACGGGCCTTCGCTCCTCACACACGTCAGTAAGCTATCCATGACCTTGTCACCGGTTCACTGGTACTCCTTCCTTGGACTGATTTTGGCAGGTACTGACCGATGCAGACCAGGAACATATTACAAGAGCTGCAGTTTTGGAGATGCTCTGACCCAGTTGTCTATCCATCACAATTTGGCCCTTGTCAAAATCACTCAGATACTTATGCTGGCCCATTTTTCCTGCTCCCAACACATCAGCTTCAAGGACAAAATGTTCATTTGCTGCCTCGTGTATCCCACCCACTGACAGGTGCCATTGGAATGAGGTGATCAATATATACTATTATTTTTCACTTCATCTGTCAGTGGTCATAATGTTATGGCTGATCAGTGCATAATGCTATAATCAATAGCTTTATGCACTGATCACACTATTGATTATGTATAGTGTAACTAAGGTTGTAAATTTATAACTACTTTCCATTCACTTTATTTAACCATTTTAGTTATTTGTAAACTTTATGTTACACATGAAGATCATCTGAACCTTGAGATTTTTTTTTACTAAACAATATAACTAATAATAACACTGTTGTGAAATTACATAACAAAAGAAATGAAAAAATACACAGAGAAATATAAGCAAAATTATATACATCGAGAGAGCATTCAGAAAGTATTCAGACCCCTTCACTTTTTTAACATTTTATGTTGCCACCTTTTGCTAAAGAAAAATAATAATAATCCCTGTCAAACTATACTCTATACCCCAAAGTGACAAAACAGAATTTTAGAAAGAATTGTTTGCAAATTTATTTCAGGAAATATAGTTTTTATAATGATGAAATCCTCAGACTGGACTGAAATTCATGCCAGCACAGGACAATAACCCTCATCTCACAGACAATAAAACACTGAAGAGACTTAGACAACTCCATCAATGTCCTTGAGTGACTCAGCCAGAACACTGACCTGAACGAAAAGCAACATCTTTGGAGAGACCTGAAAATGTCTGTCAAACTCTGTCCACATCAACCTGACAGAGCCTCAGAGAAAAATGACAGAAAATCCACGTGTCCATAGGTTGTTGTGTCATAACCAAGATGATTGGAGGCTGAAGACTTGTGTCAATGTTATATTTTAGTTTTAACTTTTTAATAAATTACCAAAAAATCCTTTTCATTTTATCATTAATGGGAATTTAATGTAGACTGAGGAAAAAAATCAATGTAATAATTTTAGCATCAGGCTGCTACATGAGAAAATGTGACATGAAGGGGTCTGAAGACTTTCTGAACGCTCATATAAACATGTAATAAGTTACAAAGGTTTCAACTAAATTTCACTCAGGAGCCTGACCTGAAAACTCAGTGACTACATGAGGTGATGAGGAAGGGGGATGGAAATAATAGATATGAAATTACATAAATAAATAAAAATATTGGTTAATAATACGTCTACAATATTATTAACTACTTTATCACAGTTCAGAGATCAAACAGGCTGAGCTCCACTTTGGAATATGGACAAAATGGATAATATCAATATTCAAATAATTGTAGAAAAAA
>CM076654.1:22658029-22728716 GCA_038496675.1 Rachycentron canadum
TTAAAAATAATTATTTTTATATATTGATTTATTTTGCAAGTAAAGTCTGTGTGCCAAGTTGAGTTTCTTGGAGTCTGTAAAAAGTCTATTTGAGCCCCCTTGTGGCTGAACTGTGGATTTGATGGACTTCCTGGGAAGCCTCTTGAATGGAGCAGGAGAAATGCTGATGTGTACATACAGTGGGCTGCTGATGCAAAATGAAAGGTTAGAAAACTCA
This sequence comes from Rachycentron canadum, assembly GCA_038496675.1. Classification (NCBI taxonomy): domain Eukaryota; kingdom Metazoa; phylum Chordata; class Actinopteri; order Carangiformes; family Rachycentridae; genus Rachycentron; species Rachycentron canadum. The sequence goes on from CM076654.1 coordinate 22,658,247, forward strand.
GTTTAATGCCCAAAAGTTTGCTATTGTTTCTCTGTAGATCATTACTATTAATTCCAGATTGTACCAGAAGCTCACCTGATAAAATATCTTATGAAAGGGGTTCACTTAAAACACTGTTTTTACTATTACCTAACCATTTACTTACTTTAATTTTTTTTTTTTTCGTTTTTTTTTTTTTTTTGTTACATTCCCAAAACAATGTTCTGGAAAGTTATTATTTTGTTTTTTGATTGTTCCAAAAAGCTATATATATATATATATATACATATATATAGTACCCTAGATATTCTATATCAAACCCACAAAATTAACTGTCAAACACAATTTTTTTGGTGATGGGAAATTATTACATAAATATTTGGTCCTAATTTTAACTATTTCAAGTTTTATCTATGGGAAAGGGCAGAACCGACTCTTTTCCCTGAGGAAGCTCAAGCCCTTTGTCTATCTATCTATCTATCTATCTATCTATCTATCTATCTATCTATCTATCTATCTATCTATCTATCTATCTATCTATCTATCTATCTATCTATCTATCTCAGGTGTGTTAGTGACGTTGCCCAGTTTTTCGCGGTGGGTGTTGTCTCCGTGACCGTTTCCATGGTGACCGACAGGGGTCGCTAGAAGACAGGCGGCACGGAGCAGGACGCCCTGAACCTGCGAGGGAAGCCCGTGTCGTCTGTCTCATACTGAGCTCAGGCGGATTTTCACCGAGTCCAGAGAAGCAGCAGAGTCTCTACAGGTTCAGGAGAACTCCAGCACTATGATGGAGGTGCGTCTCATGTGTTGACATTTAAAACAGGCTAAAGGAAGCTAAGCTGCGGAAGTGCGTTTACGGTCGGTCTCGGTCGGGTTGTAACCTTCTTACTAAGTGTTTATCTTCTCTAACTGAGACTTAAGGTCAGTGCTGATGTTTCTGTATCTGATTCAGTCGCTGAAGCGAACTGATGACATTTTCGAGTTTCGATGGAAAAATGGGTTGATAAGAGAGATAAGATTTCCGGTCTGAGCGTGTAAGCGTCAAAATAAAAGCGCGCCCATTTGATCTCGAATTTGTCCATCAAATTCTTCTATATTCAGTATTATTTGTGTAAATTTGAACATAAAACACACTCCACAAATGCAAAAAGTAAATTATGCTAATTATTTATTATTATTTACAAATACAGAAACAAACCCCACAAATGAAAAAGTATCTGTTAAAGCATCTGGCTGCTCTTAACCCATGGATCACATAATTTCCGCTTTTCAAAGTAAGAGCACGGGGTCTTCTGTGAACTGTTTATTAAATTCAAATATTGGATGTGCTCTGTGTTGTAACATAAGACCAGTGACCATGGTCTGATAACAGATTCATGGTGACAGCACCCTACTTAAGATTGTTGATGTCTTTTGGAGTAGCCAACCTGTCATGGTGACAGTAAACATTCATAAAGACAGCAGGACCTGTGAATAAACTATCAATAGACCAGATTGCATACCCACCCAAACTGTCAAGAATTTGTGTTTCATTTACCATTGAGTTTATTGTCATCATTTCCATTTCCGTTTGTTTACAGCATAATTGCCTGTCTTCTTCAGCCCTCTACAACCACCAGGGACCAATTTGTATCTTTTATTTTCCATTTACTCATTTTGTCTAAAACATGATGCTGGGTAACATCAATAATGTTATTATTAACTGTATCTATCTTAAATCTGCTCATTTAAGATACATCCACATAACATCCACATTTAGAAACAGAGAATGTAGCAGTGTCCCAGTATAATTTCAATAAATACACCAACCATAACACGAGCAGGAGCCCACCACCCCAGACCAAATCAAAATAGATAATAACTAAACTAACAAACAAAACTAAAAACAATGGCAGACATCCATCCTCAGAGTGCCGCTTGTTTGTGTGCAAGAGAGATCTCCCTCTTCTCCCTTAAATAGGCCGTGGTAGGCAGGGACATATATACTCAATGTGGATAGGGAGAAGACTAGCTAACGTTATCTGCCATGTCTTTTTGCAGTTTATCACAGAAGTCACTGCCGTCATTGATGAAGCTGGTTTTAAAGACCACGGGAGATTGTTGAAGATTCTTCAGTCTTACAGTCCTAAGAAAATAGGTTCCTGCTTCTACGTGAGAGGAACTTATGAGGACATGGACTGCCTTTCAAACAAACTGTCAACAGTGAAGCATCACGTCAGTCCTGCCATACATGAACAAACCGTTCAGCAGGGTAAACCTGCTTCGGCTGGTGCCAAACCTGTGGATGTGTCTAGGCCTGTTCTAGCCTACATTCAGCAAAAATACACAAAAGAACTTGACATGATTCAAGGGAACTGCTTTGTCATTGAAATACAGCCTGACCTAAGAACAGCACATAATAATACTAGTAGCACAGTACAGGTGACTTTCAGACCACGACATGTCTCTGTAAACCCTGTTCAGCTTGACTATGTAAGACAAAGATTCATCACATTCTACCAGAGGACTGCCTCAGACCTGCAGGTATCATCCATCCCTATCAGTCCAAAAAACCATAAAGACCTGCAGAAGAGATTTCCATATCTCCTTTTCAAACCCAGTCACAGACAATGTGAAGCAACAGTGATTGGGCCTTTTATGCACATTGCTAAATTGAAAGAGTTTCTGTTACAAAATACAGCAAGTTCAAGTAAGAATCCAGTGAGCAAAGGTCCACTAAGCAGCAGACCCTCAGGTCCTCAGCCTACACATAGCAAAGATCCTGAGGATGAATCATGTCCCATCTGTATGGAACCAATAGTCCCAACAAAGAAGGAGACCCTGCAGTGCAAACACGTCTTCTGCAAAGACTGCCTGAAGAGAGCTTTCAACTACAAGCCTGTGTGCCCGGCCTGTGGACAGTTGTATGGCATGTTGACAGGGACACAGCCTGATGGAGGCAAAATGACTGCCACTATAAATCCTTCATCTCTACCTGGATATGAGAAATATGGGACAATAATCATCCAGTACTACATTCCAAATGGCATCCAAAAGGTAAGACAACAGGTACAACACTGAACCACTTTTGGCCTTGGGAACAGCATTTTCAAGGTCCACTTACTCACATTTCCTGCAGCTTTCAACAAGCTCAAATAGCCCTCATCAGTTGCCAACACCAACTTTGGTCACATGATAACAGGGGACCACCAGAGGCATTCCAGTGAGACTCCTACATACTCTGGCTGGGCTGTCAGTGTCCAGCCAGAGTCTTAGAGTCATGAGTCACAACTTACCACAAACCATCTGAGAGGAAGAAGAGAAGACATCACAGGGACTGGAGACTGATCCACTGACCAGGAGTCAGTAGATGCTCAGAGACAGATCTTTAACCAGAGACAGGGGGTGCTATGCCCCCATATACAACTCTGTCACCCACACACTCACAAAACTTCCTCTGTGGTAGACTGTTGCTACAGTGTCTTCAGGACCACATTTTGCAATGATCACACACATGGAATCACATAGACTCACAAGGGGAAAACAATTCTAATCCTGCTGTTGTTACTGGTAAAAATGTGTTTCTAAGTAAGCGCTGTGAGCCATTTGCCATCCTATGGTACCCTCTACTCTGTGTCTGCAGGAGATGCATCCTAACCCTGGTCAGCCGTATGAGAGTGTGTCTCGTACAGCCTATCTCCCAAACTCGTCGGAGGGCAGGAGGACCCTTAAACTGCTGAGACGAGCCTTTGAGCAGAAACTTATCTTCACTGTCGGACACTCCATCACCAGTGGCCGGAACAATACGGTCACATGGAATGATATTCACCACAAAACCTCAACCCATGGAGGACCAACTCAGTAAGGACTGTCTTTATTTGGCAACATTACATTTTATTGATGAGCATTACATAGTATTGAGTCCACCTGCAGCCCCAGTTTGTGCATCTCATGTAATCAAACCATTAGCCATATAAAGCACTTCATTTATTTCCCCATGTATTCATTGGTTTTTAACATCTATGTCAGTCATTTCAGGAGGGCTAACGCACAATAACTGTGACTGTCCTTGTGTTTGCAGCTATGGATACCCAGACCCTGATTATCTCAGCCGAGTTCAAGAAGAACTGAGAGTCAAAGGGATCGAATGAGTCACTTTAAAGTTTGAGTGAATGTATAAAGTTTCACTATTATCTTTACAAAGTTATGTACAAACATCTTCTTGTTTAAAATTCAAAATAGATGGCGATTATCACAGATTAACTTCAAAGAAGCTTCATTAATTTCATTTCAATATAAATTGATATTTTATGACAACTCACATTAGACAATCATAATTTTAACTTCTTTTGTCATTCTTTATTCCATATGTGAACTCTTCATGGATTGTTGTTTGTGGACTATTTTTTTATTTTCAATAAATATAGAGATTTAACAAAACAACAACAAACAAAAGATTTCCATTAGTCTGTTCAAAGTTAAATATCATGTGTAAGTGGTGGATGCTAACAGAGCTAACTTGTTATACAGTGTCTATTTTACATAGATATCAGTTTGTGTATCAAACATGCAGGACACACGTAGCCCTGGTAAAATGATCTGTTGCCAGGTCTGAGAGACTTAATTACCACTGTAAGAGGAAGACAACTAGAGAGCACGCACACCTCACCTGAAGCCCAGGTGAGCTCAGCCAAGGCACCAGGACCGTTTCTCCAGCCATTGGGTCAGGTCGGCCACACAGGTCACCTCTCTCCTCCTGCTGCCAGTGGGTTTGCTGTTAGCGTCAGTTCATACAGACACAGTCGGACACTAAACCAAAGCACTTCAGGAAGGAGGGTTTTCATTAATCGTTTCCCTCTCGAATGGTGATCATCACCTGCCCTCTGAAAGGAAGGGCCAGTCTGGGACCAACAGAAAAAAATCTTAAATATTTAATTGAAATCTAATTTCTTCATATGTCTGCATCAATTACAAATGCAAAAATGTTATATGAATACACAACGTTCACCGTAACTATATGTTTAGTAGTAGAGGCGGCTTTGGCAGCAGTCAGTCAGAGGTTTCATCTGTTTTTTTAAATTACTTGTAAAGTATTGCGCTTATGACAAATAACCAGTGGTTGTGGTGAGACTTTAATTTTGTTATTTGTAAATATATTGTGAACGTCTGTCAAACAGTTTAAATTAGAGTCTATGGTGAAACTGAAGAGGGCAACTGTTGAACATCCAGACTCCAGAGCATGGGCCGAAAACAATTAGTCACTCCTTAATTACATCAACTCCATTTGAATGGTTGTCAGAGTGAAGCTAGTGAACATTCATCCTGCGTTATATATTTGTAATTAATCGATGGAGCTCGTGACCTGATTGGATGGGGGACGATCATGTGGACATTATCCTCAATGACTATTTAACCCATGATGTCAACTGGTAAAATACAAAATAATTCAGACAGACTGTAACCTGTTCTCTCAAATCTATAAACTGACATGAGTCTTCACATGGGTCAAAAAAAAGGCTGTGTTCAAAGTCCATGAGTTTCAAATAACAATTAAAATCAGTTGTATGATGAGGCACTTCCAAACTCTTGGTTTATTTTGAAGGGTCAAAGAAAGTACACAGATTAGAGGTCCCTTTATTTAGTTAACATATATAATCTCTCATATTCAGTCCACAATACCAGGTGATTCTCAGATGCGTAAACCTGCGTTCCACCTCCTCTCTTCCCCCACAGTCCCCAAGTACTCCCTGCACTCTGCTAGATACGATACCCAAAGGAGGCGCGCTGTAAACGGCAACAACTTTCACAAGATCCATAAGCTTCATTAGCAAAATCTGCGCTAAAGCGAAGCACAGTCGAACAAATGTGAAAATAGAATTCATAAAATTGAGGCAATATGAAATTAAGAACGAGGTTCTTGGTGAAAAGGCTTTGTTAAATGTTTGAGCACAATGTCCAACATGTGAAAGACTGAACCAGGGTTTTTGGAAAGGTGACTGTGAAATTGTCCCCCAATACAAATGCACAAGTATATACACATCAACATCTGGAATATAAGCCCATCTTCTGATTATTCTGATCACACTGTCAGTGTGTTTGATGATACATCAGATTCTTTCAAATTCAGTGGATATGGTGGATTTCTATTGACGGTAAGACTGCGTGTACACTTCAGGAAATGCAGTTGTTTGCCATCAAAGATCAGTACGTTTTATCTCAGTGACAGGTCTGCAACATGCTCATTAAGCATAAAGACTGGAAGCCAAGGAAACAGCTAGTCTTGCTATAGCTTAGCTCTATGAAAGGTGAAGCTCAACTACATACTGCGAGTTGGTGGACTGGCTGACTCAAGGACTGAGCCAACTGTAGTGAGTACAGGGCCACAGAACTTATAAGAAGCTATGTGGAGTCACAGCAGGTGCACCGTGTTCCCTTAAATCGGGTTATGTTTCTGTATGTTTAAATACAGACAACATACCACATCAGATATAACAATGTGCACAACAGTTTGGAAATTGCGGGACTGTTGGAGTTCACTCATCTTCACGTCAGGATAGTTCATTGAATGTGTGAATGTTTTCCAAACTGTCCAGACCCATAAAAGATGAAGAGAAAATCAAATCATATCCACCCTTAAACCTTGTGGATCACTTCATTTTGATTTTTTTTTTTCTATTTGAATCTTGCTAACAAAGGTAGTTGGCAACAAATGGGTCTGCTTTCCTGAGTTTGTTCCTGACGCTAATTTCAGTTTAATCCTAAGGACAAAGGACAAAGACGTGTTTTACCTTGTTAGTCGACTAACAATTAGTGGCTCTGTCAACTCATACCACTGCAAAATCAGTCAGATATTGCAGGCTGCATCCTAAATGTAACCCAGTTTATATGAGCACATTTTGACATCGTAGCTACAAGTCTCAGAACCTGTGGATCAAAATGGTTCATTTTGAATAAAAATCTATTAGTCCGAGGGTTTATAAAGCAGTATGTCTTCTTTTCATCCAATTATGTCAGAAAGTTTCAGTAAAGCTACAGTACGCAACTTTTCAGATGAGCGTAGAGGTGCTGCAGACTCACTGAATTACCTGGCTGCAGTGCAAAGACATTCCCTCCTTAAGTTTCTGAGCAAGTCTTGCCCTTCTAACCAATCAGAAAAGGCCAAAGCCAGACATTGGAGCTCACTGGGGATTCGAGCTAGCATCAGCTGCTGGAAGACGTCGCTGTGGCTGACTCACAGGCTAGCAAGCTCCTGAGACAGAGAACGTGACGAGGATGTAGGTGGAGGGCTGGGCAGAGCCTCACGGAGCAGGGAGAGAGCGGGGTGGGATGAGCAGAGTGGTTCTGCCTCTCATGCACTAGTTTAATTTCCAGGGCTTTCATATTGTAGATTTTTATATTACTATAATTTATTTTTCCTTGCACCATCATAACAGAACAGAGGGATGTGTTATTTCAGCACATCTCTGGCTCATGTTCATCCTGTCACACACACTGAACCTCTAACTGTTAAAGATAGAAAGATTTACCAAATAGAAAAGAAAGATATGAATCAACATCTTGATTTGAGCTCCATCCACATTATCACCAACCACTTCATTCAAAGATCCACGTTATTATTTTTTTTTTTAGCAAAAGTGAACACATAAATGAGACGTGGTAGGAGAAATGAAGGATCAACAAGGAGGGTTATTTCAAAAGGAAAAAAGATGAGGTGGGGGGAGGAACAAGGAAAGCAAGGAAAGAGGGCGGCCCATTTCAAAAGTCCAGGCAGGGGTAAACTGTAAGTCTGTCAAGTCACCATGTTGGGGGCAGTACTGTGATTCCTACCCCAACATACAATGCCACTTGAATGCCACAACTGCTTGCTGTCCTCTTTGCGGTAGCCTCATTTGGTGAAGGCAGCCACCACAGCCCATAACAGCTCATTGGTGTTGGCCTTCATGCTCTCCCCCTCGGGCTCCAGTTCCAGCAGCTGCCGCACTCTCTTCATGGCCAGGTCATATTGGTCGTCTAGCAGTGGGGCAAAGGCATTTTCCAGGACGTCGGAAGAATGGGCTAAGAAGATGAGCGCAAGCAGCCGCTTGTCCATTCGATGAGGGTCATTCACCCACTTGTCTAGTACGGCCTCCTGGACCTTCTTGATGAGGCGCTGCTTGATGTTATTGTTGGTCAGAGGATGTGTGGTCATGTCAAAAAGCAGGAAGTTCTGCTTCTCGGTGGTGAGGACACCTTTTTCCACCAGGTTTTTAGCCAGCCTCTCACGAACGTTCCTCAGCTGATAATGAAGCTTCAGGGGGTTCCACGTTTCTCCTAAAGACAATTCCACGAAACATTAGACACTTAATATCGTGACAAGAAGATGACAAGCTCATCTGCATTCATAACGAGATAATAGAAAGGACGGGGAAAGAACAGGGACATTTGGCAATGTGGCCAAAAGATCATGGGAAAGTCTGAATCGTGATCTGTTTCGGCTCTGCTTTTATTGTGAATATCTCACAAAGCTGAACTCACCACTGAGCAGTTCGATCCAGCTCTGCACCGTCTCTGGTGGCTGGGTGTCTTTGATGTGTTTTAGGGCTTCGTCCAGGAGCACATCACCTGTAGGAGCATCTGACTTACAAATGACCTGCGGATTTCATTCAAATGACGACAGGCAGTTACAGTTTGTGGTTATCAGGGGACAGCTGCTGAAAATAATACGTCAAGGCTCTGCTCACATCACTGTCACATCGGACACTGACTCAAATAAATGGCAAACAGTAAAAGCAAACAGTTGTAAAAAAAAAAAAAAAAAAAAAACACAAAGATTCACAGGAACATAAACCACAGAAAAGCAGAAAACCTCACAGCTGCAGGATTTTTTTGTTGTTTGGCTAAAGTACAAGACCCGTTGTTGATTTATGTCAGTTGTTGTGTTATGACAGTAAGTGGAAAACTCCCTCAAGCTCTTTGACTCTCCACTTCACTTTTATTTAGCCCATAATGATGAAGGAATATTGAAGAGTTGCAGGTTCAGGTGCTTAGATGTTGTTGCAAAGAGTCTGTTGGAGTTGGTCATGTTAATATGGTAGCAGAAAATTGCACCACAACCTCACTGAACAATTAATATAGTAAACGCAGAAACGTGTCCCACCTTTCTAGCCAGCAGACCTTTCCTCCTCATGCCACAAGCCTCCAGCTGGAGGCGTCCTCGGAGGGCCAGCTCGATCAGCATGCACCCTCGCAGCCCTGATGAAATGCAGTCGTTCCAAAACGAGGTGTAGCCCTACATGATGGAAACACATGATCAAAATCCTGGTTTGTCAAAAAGCAACCATGGAGTTACAACAGATGAAATCACGATGGTCAACTTGGCGAGAGTAAACCTGCAAAATCAGATAGGTAAATCAAAAACAACATGTAGCAACACACTGCAGCATCAAAAATATGGCACCAAATATCCATAGCTGTCCTTACACTTTGGCAACATCACCCTGTGTTCCTATAGGCATCTGTTACTGACTGAACATATGTTGTGTGCATTAATAAATGGCTTAAAACAACAACCAGTTGCACCTCAAACTGGCAAATTAACAGTGGAACATGACAACTCTCAGATAGTCAACCTCAGGTCTTATCCTGAGTGTGTTAGTTGTGCATTTGAATGTGTGTGAAACAAACACATAAAGTACCTTGGTTTGGACAACTTTTATAAATAGCTTGGTGCACTTGTTTTGATTTAAATGCGTTGGAAATGTGACTTAACGTAGATTGATATGTAAAAACAGATTTTTATTTGGACTTTAATTCTTTTAATTGATCTTAGTCAATAAACCCTAATCACGTTTTTTTTTAAAAAAAAAAAAAAAAAGCAAAGTAATGTTGCAGAGGGAGCCAGGGGTACACAGCTTCTCTGTGATTCACTGTGATCAGGTCGCATTGCAGAGTGATCCCACAGCAGATTATTGGTCTACTATGAGAAAACATTCCTGGATACTTGGAAATTATTGACCCATCTATTTGCATTACACTTGCCTGTGTCAATCGCTTTCTCACTACCCAGTTAGCTCACCAGTGTAACCACAATTAAACACAAGACAACCTCTAATTCACAGCCCACAACCACTGATTTAAAAAAGCCTCTTCGCCTCTCAACGTTAACGATTTCCCAGGAGACGTTACAATAACACATTAATGTTGTTAGCCACAGCTAGCATCACAGCAAACGAGGATGCTAACGTTAACTTAAACCACCGGCTAACGTTAGCTTGGATAACATCCCATCGTATTCCGTTTACGTTTACTTTAGGGTTTATTTGCAAGAGAGAGAATGGGACTATCTGACATTACCTCTCGGTCTTTCAGCCCTAACAAGAGCACCTCTTCCATTAGGGTCAGACGCGTTTCTTTGGAGTCTCCGGTATCGTCGTCTTCCTGCTCATCTCCACGCCGGGGCTCGTGGTCTTCCTCGCCGGACGGACGGTCTTTGTCAGTGGCGATGCGCGAGGCTTCGGTCCGCCTCTGCACGAGGCCCGAACTCCGCTGAGTCAAGGAAGTCATGTCTACCGGCGAGTTAGCTAAACGACGACGAAAACAGGACGTCTCGGTCGACGCTGCCCGAGATGTTTAGTTCACCTACTCGTTGTCAACCATATATCGGTAACCTCGAGTGTTACAGGCTACAGCGGCCTGAGCAGCCTTGTCATCTGGAGAACAGCTCTCCTTCGACTTCGTCCGCAGATATATAATGTCTATCTAATATGGCGCCGTGAGAAACTGTGGTACCGAAGTTATCCACCAGGTAGAGGCCGAGACAACCCGTGAAGTTATTCTAAAGACTGAACGCTACGTCAGCTGCTTAAGAGAAACACAACAACAGTTACACAGAGCAAGTGAAAAACCCAGTTTAATAAATGAACAATACTAAGCTCTGTTTTTATTAAGTAGTGCAATATTACTTAATTGAATCTTTTTAAAATGATTTCTACCTTTATTATTTTATATAGAACAGGGCTCTCCACCCTTTTTTTTTTTTGCTGAGGCACTTTGAAAATAAGAAGCTCATTTATTCACGTTTATCAAAACACTCAATGATGATCTCCAATCCGAAGCTGGTTCAGTTGGTGGCACATTAAATAATTATTTTACATGTCACCAAATATCGACATCCAAAACTCACATTTTGCACCAAAGACATCTGGAACACATCGGTTTCATTCAACTGAGCTATGATTCAGTCAAACTTGATGCCAGCACTGCAAAAAACATCCGCAGAAACCTAAACCTAAAAACCTGAGAGAAGGAAGCTCCTCAAACAGTGATAGTGAACAGCAAAGCAATGATACACAACGGTGACTAAAACAGCTCATTCAGTATAAACAGGCTGAAGCCACAACTTCAGCTTCAGTTTGGTTCATATCTGTTGTGTTATCCTGAAGAGTTTCTATCACTACACATCACCTGCAGCACATCTGAAGTTACTTGACAGTGTAACTCTTTTGACTGACATCTGACAGATAATTTGGTATTGAAGAGCGTGTGTGTATGACCCCTTATGTGTGTATATATACATATGTGTGTGTGTGTGTGTATACACATATATATGTATGTGTGTATACACACACACACACACATCGTCTAGCCAGTAACTGTCTAGCCAGCAACTGGCTCCCATGCTCCATTTACTCTGAGGTGAGTTTACTTTCTGACGTTCTTCTGTTAAAAGGTTGAATATTATGATTTCATACATCAGTGTGATTTTATTTTGAAACTTTAATCAGTGTGGATTGTGACTCTCAGAGACCAAATAAATACTGGTGCTTCTGCACAACCTGCTGGAGAGTCAGGTCTACCAGCTTGTAAACTAAACTGCCAGTGTTATGTGTGCAGAGTGTTCAGGTGAGGAACAGTTGCCTATAGATCATTCTGTTCGCCCATTTTTTTTTCTGTGGTGTAAACTGACCTTGTTGCTTGTTACATCAACACAACTGGAGGCTGTGTTTTTGCAGAACATATGCTCCCTCATCAACATGTGAAGAACCCTACCATTTACTTTTACAGAAGCACATGGCATTCACCTAAGAAGAAAAACTACCATATCTTGTAATCATGAAGCCTGCACGTCATTATTATGACTTACTGTCTAACGCAAGATTTGAGTTTCTTGCAGAAAAAAAAAATCTCATAATTCCAAGATCAAGTGACACTATATGCCATGATCTGATTAGTAATTATAACTGTATTTCCACTGCAAACATTTTTTCACTCTTTTCATACTCTTTCACCACAAAGTTTGGATTTGTTTCAGCTTAACTTGTTTGCTACTGCTTAAGGAAAAGTGGCCGTGTTATTTTGAGATATCAAACATTATGGCGTACAAGTCATTATGAGAAAATGTGAATGTCATGGGTTCTTTAATGGTATTTTGTCAGTATAAAAAGAAGTGATTCTCCAGTATGCTTATTGATTCTTATTTGTGCATTACTGTGGACAAAGCACCCATCTAATGAATAAATGTATTGTGTTGTTCAATAGTAAACTAATTTGCTGTGAGATCCTATATGTAAATGTGTTGATCTGTGTGTAATGTGTAATCGGTTTCTCATTATAGTCATTCAAGTGAGGCAGAGCGTTTTTATTAACAACGAAATAAAATAAAAGGTCTCAGTCCATAGTAGATAATATCAAAAGCTGTATAAACAGACTGGAGTTTGGTTGAACCAGAAACCATGAAGCTGACAGTTCTCTGTTGGTTGTAGAGATTGTTGCTGTGGGCAGCCACTGTATTGTCCAGTGGACCTAAACAACTCTGCTAGACAAGGCACTGCCTGTCCAGGAGGTGGTGGAGAGGGTGTCCTGGATCATCCATAATGGATAACACTGTCCTCTCCACCACCTCTACAAACAGCTGGCATTTCCTTCAGATTTCTCCAGGCTGTTGGTGTTACCACCCTGCTGTATCTTCTATTGTCTTTTGAAAGTGTCTGTGTGTGTCCCACCTGTCAGGACTGATATAAGGTCAAATAAAGGTCTTATGCTCTACGAATTTAGTCTATGCCTTCTGACCTGGCTCCTGATTTCACCCACAGAGCCATTTCACATTATTGTGACGTGACTTTTCTAAAGTGTCACCAAATAATATTAGTACTTCTAATGTGAATGTATCAATCAGAACTATTATTATCCCTACTAATAATAATAACAGTGATGCTGGTGGCCTAGTAACACTAGGAGTCTCCACCTGTCCTGACCCGCAGTACTGTGGTTAGGGAACATATGATTTTATAAGTCAATAACAAAAATTGACATACATTTAAACAGAACTTTGATCCATGGGTTTGGTCCACTGATCAGAGATCAGAAATGGAACAACATACCCTGTGAGCCCTGACTCCCTCCTGCTACCCCACCTGCAGATGACCTGTGGTGTGCATGGTGGTTGTTAAGACTGAAGCTGAAGCCTGACAGGATATATTCAGAGAGATAGGAATCAGAGTCAGACCAAGGCAGTTTGTAGCTGAGATGGAGGAGCGGGCAGTGTAGAACTGCAGACTAGGTCTGAGCTGAACAGCCTACGGCTGTCCAACTTGACAGGAGTGGTCCATGTCTAGAAGTAGGAGGCAGGACAACTGATGTGGAATGGCTTAACCCATGTTCTTAAGTCTACATGGAAAGTCCAGTGGGAACAGGGAGCTGAGCCAGGAGGCAAAGCTCTCCATTTACCAGTCGGTCTATATTCTGATCCTCAACTATGGTCATAGGCTTTATGTAGAGGCTGAAAGAATTAGATCATGGATTAAAGCAGCTGAAATAAAGAGAAGCTCTGACATCAGAGGGAGCTCAGAGTAGAGCTCCTGCTTCTTCGCGGTGAAAGGAGCCAGTTCAGGCAGTTAGATGTGGCTAGGATCGGGCTTCCATTGGAGATTTTCTAGGCATATCAAACTGGTTGGAAGGCCAGGTAGGAGGCAACCCCACAACACAAGGGAGAGATTATATATTTCATCTGGATGAAATGTGTTGAGGATCCACACAGGTGGAGCTGAAAAGCAGTGCTGGGGAGAGGGAAACCGCATAACCTCGGAAAGCCACGGAACGGATGGCTAACAACAACAACAACAACAACAACAACAACAACAATATCAATAATAACAATATCAATAATAACATTTACACGAATAAAAAAAATTCTAAATGATTAATTATCCAGGACCAGGACCAGGATCTCACTGAGCCCCCTTCTCCGCCACATTGCTGGTCCCTGGTCAGCATCTCACAGAGCGGGAGGAAGTGGAGCCTGGTAGGCGGAGCTCAGGGCAAAAACAGCCGCCTCGACAAAAATCAGGACCTCGTGGCTCCGCCCCTCGCCTGGAGCAGAGGACGGGACGACCGCATGAAAGCTCATCAAGTCCCGATCCCCGCGGATAAACAAGAGCGGAGCGGCTCCACTAAACGCCCGCTTCTTGGACGCGTTTTCCCGCCGTGGATTTCTGCCGGGCGAAGTTTTCAGAGTCTGGAGAGCGTTTTTTTTTTTTTTTTTTTTTGGTTTTGTTTTTGTTTTTTGTTTTTTTCGGACTGAAGGCGGGTTGATAAGTTGTGGATGTGTAGCTGTGGGAGAACAAGTTAACCTCAGGGACTAGTTCATCTTAACAGACGCTCCCTCGTGGAATATCCCGATGTTTTCCCCGTGATTCGCAGCCTTCGAAGTTCATGACCATGTAGCCCAAAGGTACGAGTCTCTCTTTAATGCTGGCAGTGTGTTGCTGTCTTTCTGCGTTGGAGGGCAGGGGAGCGCTCACTCCTACTATTGTTGACATTGTGAGTGTTAAAACAGTTGTTTAACGGCAGGACGCAGCGCGGTGATAGAATAGACGAGGTGCCCGCCCGCCCGGTAGCCGGTTCTCCGCCTGCAGACGCTTTTCCTTGACAGCCTCGGAGCAGTCTAACTCGGTGAAGAGCTGCAGCAGACCGCTTTTTGTCACAGACTCTTCTCTTTGACCACATCTGCATTCGTCTGTCCGCCACTCTGTATTAAATGAACGGGCTTCAGTGTGAAGCCGGAGGCGGCGGCATCGGCAGAACCCGCACAAAGTAAAGGGTGTCCGCGCGCGTGTGTGTGTAAGTGTGTGATCCCGGTGATCAGATGAAGCACCCCCCCCCCCCTCTGTCTCTGTACCTGGCTCAGCTTCAAGCACATCATCCCTCCAGACTGATTCATCCTCCTTCTCTGCTGTGATGAACATGAGCTGCTGGATTGGTTTACCTTCTGCCTTCCTCTCTCCCAGTCACCCTGTTCACCGTTTTTTCCTCAAGCTTTCGAAATGACCTCACTGTGAAATAATGTGGCAGCTTTTAACATCTACAGGCTGCCATCCAGACTGCTCTGACCATTCACAGTCCACCACCTCCAGGAATCAGGCAGAAGGGATTTGTAGTTCCCATCGTAGTCCAGGATGGACCCGGTTGCTTTACCTGGATGGAATCTCACGTAGAGACCAGACAGTGGTTCTAGTAAATGCTTGTATTTCTGGTAAAATCAGTCCCACCCTTCTTCACTTTTTGAGGGGGAATCAACATGTAAGGTGTTTTGATGCTGGTGGCTGAGACACTTCCAGTTGAAGTGCGAGTGAGGATCCAAAGCTCAGGGGTGAGACAGTCTCAAAATGACAATAATAATAATATGAAGAGGGAAAACATACATTTTCCATCTTTGTTAGGTTTCGTGTCACGGTCGCATTTTGTGTGTTGACAAACGCTGTAAATACAAAGACAGCACAATCCAAGATGTGAATCATGGTCTTCATCCTCTGTCCGCTCTGGTTTTATTGCGAAAGTCCTGACTGGAAGTTTGGACATTTGTTTGGGCAGTGCTAGTATTTGTTTAAGAGCTCCTCCGATCAAATATTTTAGCTTGAAAGTTCAGTCTCTGCTCTGGCTTGTCCTGCCTCAGGTTGTCCTTCCTGCAGACAGGTCAATGGCTCCACAGGCGAACTGAAGCGCCACTGTTCTGGACTGCAGCTGGTGTCTCTACTTCAAACTCACCGAGGCTGCAAAGCTGAACCACAACTGCTGTCTCCGACTGTTTAGATACTTAAGTTTAGTCGATTGTTCAGTTAAATACAGGAGCTTTAAGTGACACGATCCCTGATGCATCTGAACAGTAGATTATCTGTCATCAGATCATCCATTCCCAAGTGGATATTTTGAAATCACTTCATAAATGTGCAGTTTAACTTCAGCACGATGAAACACCTGTCTGCATTGAAACATTCTTGTGTGTACTGTTTATCTGTCAATGGTTACTATGGGAATAATTTGAAATTTACTTGCAAAAAGATGGAAATCACAGCAAACTGAAGTTGATCATTGAAAACAAAAATGATCTGAGAGACAGCTGCTTCTTCTCTGAACCAGTCTGTTGTCAATCAGAGTTTCACAACACATAAATTTGCTTTCCCGCTTCACTTCATATGCTCTCTCCACTTCTCTCTCTCCAGTTTTCTCTCTCTCTCTCTCTCTCTCTCTCTCTCTCTCGCACACACACGGGAGTTTTCTGGATAGGTGGGGCAGTGTGCTAACAGTGCGAGAAAAGAAAAACACCAAAGTGAATTCAATGCTGTCTCTGAAATGCCTCCAATGGATATGGTAGGGGACCAAATCCTCAGTTCTCATTCCACTTAAGATAATGAGGCTTTGTGTGTCAGGACAAGTGTCTTTCAGAGTTACACTTTTTAAAGAAAATGTCACCGACCTCCACTGCAGCTCAGTGACCTGGGAACAGGAGGGTTGAATATCAGAGTAAAAAGATTCTTACTTTGAAAAAAGGCCCACCTGATTAGATGAACCCAGACCACTGAAGTAGCAAAGCATCACTCGAGATAGGGACTGTGAACACAGTTATGGACGGCTTATTAAGACACGCACATATTGTCAGCAGACAGAAGTGTATTGCTGAAGCATTCATTTAGCTCATGGAGCTTTGTGTTATAGAGTCAGCATCAGGGACCTGCAGTTCCAACTGCGGCCACAACACCTCTGTTCACCTCCACGCACGGTGATGTTCATGCAACCTGAGTCTTTATACATCTGTTAATTATTTTCCCCCACAAAGCATTTCTGCAGGGAGCTGCACTTACACCACCCAACACTGTTAAGAACTGGTCCCTGAAGGTCCTGTGCCCTCCCACACACGTTCTCTCCCAGGTATCACAAATGAAGGTCAAAACAAGGTAAAATTGTTCCAGTCTGTCACCGTGACTCCACCTGATGAACAGCAGGAAGAAGGGAAACACTTGGCGATGTTGATTCTGAAATATCTTTTTCTGCCCTGACTCACATTTACACACTCGCCACATAAATACATGCACACATGCAGTAGCAGTAAGGGACACTAGAGAAGGATCGAAGAGGTCGTGTCTGAACACAGCGAGGTGAAAGTTTTCTACTCCAGGTCGGGACAGAGTCCAGCTGCCCTGCTCTGTCTGCACATCGCTGACAAACTGCTGACGGCAGCTCGCCACAACCTGAAACAATAAATATCTCTAATCCCTGGCATGTTCCAGCGCTTGTTCAGCCTCAGAGCCCCAGATCTGTTTCACCTCTTAAAAAAACACACCCTCCTCTATGTCATGTTTATCAGAGAATAAAAGCTGATTAATAACTTTAACTCCATCTTTCTCCTCTGCTGCTATGGTGAGGTTTTCTTTTGTCACTTGATTTCAGGTGATTTGAGCCGTTGCTGTTTTCTTTTTGCACCGATGATGTGTGCTGTGAAGTGAATGTAATGCTGTGTCTCAGATCAGATATTTCAATCAGTACACACACCTTGCGCACTGTAAACAATATACTGACATGTAGTACACTGCACTACAGTTGTCCATGCTAACATTTACAGTTAACAGTGTAACTAAATCAATTCTAAAACGAATGTGCACAGGAAGTTGCGGCTACCTGCAACTACCTTTTCACTTGACCTACAGTTGAAGGTTTTAATTTTCCTGTGTGTCCCCTCCGTGTCATGTGACATGGAGATTAAACTGCCATCGTTGCAGACGTTGTGTTCTGTGTAGGCCCACTGTGTATTCTGACATGGAGATTAAGCCACCAGGGCCGACAACAGGATGGGTTTGTTATCGGCTGTAGTAAAGCAGACAGTTGGCTTATTAGAGGGGAAAAGGCGGGACATGTTGAGATCGTCTTGTATAAATAGGCCTGCGGGTAGTCTGTTTAGCAAGTTATCATCTAGTTACCACGTCGACGAGGTTGGGGTGGAAGGACGGGTCAACGGAACAGGAATATCACGTAGGAGAGCGGTGTTCGATTCCCGCGTGAAAGTAGTAGTTTATGTAGTTTCTATCATCCACGACCATTCCACGAGGTTCTCTGATGTTGAGTAAAGCTAAACCTAACCTAAGCCACGACTGTTATTGACGGCAAAGGTAGATACGCCACTGTCAGGTCGTGTGTTTATTGCAACTATGAAAATTAAGGTCTGGTAACCCTGCTGCTAAAGGGGTGGCATTTCAGAGACACTCTTATGGGTCATATCAGAGGGTTGTTGTTCAAGTTGGAGGACTGGTTGGGTTTGTCTATAATGTCTCTGGAACATGTAACATTGCTGCTTAAGCTGTTTGAGAAATATATCGAACTTGTAAAGTCATTTGGCTGTTCTTTCCTTTAACAGAACCTCCTCGGTAACACCAGATATCCTGGTTATCAGCTGCTCACATCACTGAACCAGTGAAGAAAAACAGCTTGTGGGCTTAAAACTAAAGAATTTGTAGTGTTAGGAAATCAAGGTGTTTCCACTGCTCGGCAGGTTTTAGAAATGACAACTTTTTTTTTTTTTTTTTTTTTTTTTTTTTTTTTTTTTGCAAAATAATGAAATCTAAAGTACTTAAACATGTGGACCATATTTGGCACAGACTTGATGTGTTGATGCAGGGTTTCTATCACTATTTGAGAGGGCAGCTGCAGAAAGTGTTTTTACAGACTGGACTGGTTGTGCTCCACATTCTGGATGTAAAACTGGGGCACAAACCACTGGAATGGACTCTTATTAAACCATTTGAAACTGTGTTGGAAAAACAAGCTGCTAAGTTAGTCGGGATTCTCAATTATTACAGGAAGAACATTCTCCTTTTTAAAAAGGAGACAGTCAAGTTATGTGGATTAAAGAAGGTCCAGAACATGTTGTGAGAGTCGGGGTCAGTAGCTGATTGTGGTCCAGACCACATTAGTGTTGTTCCTTTATTCTGTAACAGTGTGACATTTCGAATGAACTGAAATGGGGCTTTTTTTTTAATCTTTGGCCATATGGCGCCCAGGAGAGAAGCAGGGTGGAGGGGGAGGGGTTGGGATGGTACATGTAGGTCAGCTTGAAACACGGAACAAAGAAGGAAACTAATCCTTGTTAGGAAGGTAGACACGTTCATCCAGCACTCTGTGTGTGTGTGTGCGCGTGTGTGTTTGTGTGCATGTGTGTGTGTAGTGCAGCGTGGGACTTTAGGAGTTCTGAGATGGTGCCACACACGTCTGAAGGAATGAATGGAGACCTACTGTTATATTAAACGCATTAACTGCTGCTAGGGGGGTCTTCAGCAGGTGTGCATTATTCCACAGCATCCACTACAGTGTCAGGGAGAACTGTGAGGCTCGCACCAGTATGTGAACACTGTGTGAACCCCCACAGAGGAGATGTTGTGAAGATCCTCTGTAATAGACCTGTCGGCAGGTGAGGTTATTTTAGCTTTATGCTGGACCTGGATCCAGATGTTGTTACTGTTGTGGATCCTGTCACTCAAACTATTTTTCATAACAAATTTTGTTTTATTTATAACGGACATTTCTTTTCCTTACTTGTCATTTTTATCTAGCCAAAATAGGACAAGAGAAAAACCTTAGGTGACAACAGACAGAACTCAGAAGAACATTTTTGTGTTGTCTGGACAGAGACTGACTGGGGTTTTATCAGCCTCAACTACCAGTTGTGAAAGCGACATGGAGAATAAAGTTTAACGGACAAGGCAAAGCCAAGGTCAGTAACAGAGCAGTAGGTCTTACCTGTAAAGTTTACTTTTCGTTTGTAGTAATTACTTTAACTAACCAAGTGCCGAGTAAGCCAATCTGCTTCCTGTTGACTTCAGCTGCTTCCTGTTCACACCGGCTCACACAAGCTCAGTGTACAGTATTTAGACCCATTGTCAATGTAAGCAGAAGCAGTAGGTGTGTTTTACCTTTCACACGGTAGTTGTTACCATGGTCACAGCCTCCCTGTTTACACGTGTGTGGATGACTTGTAATCGTCCATAATACCTAAATGAAGGTCTGTTTCTGTGAAACTGCACTGACACCGTCTGAAGGTCTTTAGTTCCGTTGAGCCAGAGATTACATGAGGAGGGAGAGGGGCTCCATTCAGAGGGATTTAGGCCGTTACTGGAAACCTTGTGTTAATACTGTTGTTATTTAACAGATGTATGTCAGCACTGATGACGTGATTCAGCTTGCGTCTCTCTGCTCTGTCTGAAGATTACTGCCTTTATCAAAAGACCTCACTCGCTCACCTGTGCACACCATGACACACAAGTCACACAAGTGTCAGAGCCTGGCTGCTACAAGGGTCTGCACAAAGATTCCTCCTCATTCTTCCCCTGACTCAATGAGTGGTGCCTGAACAACAGGGGCTCACATGTGTCTCGCCACCTGCCGCAAAGCTTAACTCCAAGTCAGCAAGTTTAAGACATTAATGACGGTTTGATGTGAGCCAATATTTGCTTTTTAACTATTTTAGTATCACATGTAAGATATCTCACCTGACTTAGGAAGTCTCACTGACCTAATCTCACTCATTTTGGGTTTGAGTTGATACTTGCGCTGTGCTGAACACTGTGATATCAATCATGCGGCTCTGCCACCTCCAGATAATATTAGTCCACGTTTACTGAAAGGTAATGAGGATGACAAAAACGCTGCTGCTGAATATGAATAAAAAGAGAATTAATTTTGAGGTCAAAGTTTCAAATAATTGTGATTGGATGTCACCATTTAAAGTCATGTCACTGAGCCGTTGACTGTTTTGTACTTTTTTTTTTCCTGTCACCAAAGCCACAGCAGCCTCCTCCTGATCCCTCCATGTGATACAATAATTGTAAAAAGGCAGAGAGGAGAAGATGTTGCTGTCAACAAAACAAGAGCTCACGAAGCAGAGATTTCAGCCCCACCTTCCTCCCTTTTACCCAGTCAGGTCTAAAATTTGTTCAGTTGATGACACCTTCACTTCTTCCTGTTTACAAGTCGCCAGTCACAAGTCAAGACAATATTTGTATTATTTTAGAACAGGAGTGACTGTATGTGTTAAATTCTGAAGTCTTTTTAGGCGAATGTGCTCCACAGGATCCTGCTGTTCGAAGTCAATATGATAAATCCAATCCCTCGTTGAGCTGCAGGCCAACCTGCAATTCACTTGAATGTGTAGTGGGATCAGAAAGAATACATTATCATATATTACAGTGAAGTGTTGGTGACATTCACAGTCACTTCTTTCATCCGCCTTAAACACATGAAACTCTGAGACGCTTACTATGGATGGTTTGATGGATCTGGATCCACGTCCGAAGCCTTGTATTGAAGCCATTTGTTTGGTGGAGAATAAAGACTAGTTAAAATGGCAGTAACACAGTGCAGTAACACAACTAATTTCAATTGTCGTGTGAAACAAAAGCTTGGAAGTTGATATTTAATGTATCTGTGCAGTTGGTAATTTGAAGTGTGATGAGTGATGGATGGTTGTATGGTTTGTGATGCTTTGTGATAGTCACTAACTCTGTACTATCTAGCTTTATGTGAAGGTAATGAGACGGAAAAAAGTGTGATACTGAAGGTAGACTGAGACTGACCTCTCATTAAGTCATTAAACTAACACAGGTTCTTAACTCTTGGACTGTGGGTATTTGACAGAGCATACCCCCCCCCCCCCCCCCCCCACCACATGTAAAATGTGAAATGAACCTGTTGTTTCATGGATGCTGTAACATTTAAGATAACCTTCCAAGTTTGTTATCAACACTGTAACTGTAAACTGAGTTCAGCTAAATATGCCTTAAGGTCTTTTGCAGCAATGGCAGCAGGGCTTGTTTGTTTTTTACTTTGCGTGTCTGTGTCATGATAAAACACCTGTAGCAGGAACTACACACTGATGTAGTCAGACTCAAGACAAGTCGTGTCATGACTGTTTAGAAAGAAAAACAGCCAGGAAATGAAGCCATCACCTCCTCAGTCTTCAAATGCAATGACGGGTAAATAAATGAGGATTTTTATGGTAACACTCTTGCTTCTGGGGTCATAACTATACATTTAAACATGAATCTGTCACATATCACACGTTGGTCAAAGCCACATATCTACTTGCACAGACTCTTGACTAAAGATGATGGATTTGGTCATCGCCTGGCTTACCTGGAGACGGTGGTTCATCACAGTGCTTGTGAAAAATGTGAAATATTTAGATCAGTCTTATCAACACATGTGCAGAGGGAGCAGTGGGTCCAAGCTGCTGTTGCCCATAGTCACTCAGCTGCGACTCTCCTAGAAACAGCCAAAGCAAAAAAACAAGTCATAAAGATTGTCATGGCCCTAATGTTGGGAGCAACCCCAATAGCATCATGTTGTACCATGAGTGATTTTTACAGGCGCTTTTTGATTGTATATGAATGTGCTCTCCTGGCTTTTTGCTGCACTCTTTTGCCAGTTCAATCTGTGTCCTTTCTCAGGCGTTGTCTAAATAAAGGGAGGAAGAGTTGTCTGCCAGCATCTGTGGTGATGCACAGAGTTGAACACTGAGTTGAATTTTCTGCACACACCCACATGAGGATCACCACCCCCAGTGCAGTGGGAACAAACAGCCAAACAGGAGATTTGTTGTTGGAGTGAAAACACACTGAGCTCAGTCAGCCAGCTGGTT
The DNA here is from genome assembly GCA_038496675.1 of Rachycentron canadum. Lineage (NCBI taxonomy): Eukaryota > Metazoa > Chordata > Actinopteri > Carangiformes > Rachycentridae > Rachycentron > Rachycentron canadum. The sequence continues at coordinate 22,681,144 of CM076654.1, forward strand.
AGTAGCAGTTTATTGGCTCTAGTCCATTTTACTGCAGGAATTCCTCAACTCACACAGTGAAGATTAAAAACAGTGAGGGGCATCTTAAAAATGAATGAATGAATGGCCCAGGTGGCCTCAAAGTGCTGACCAGCGTTAGTGTGTGGTTGGCAACCTTTATTTCTTATCGTCTGTCATGTACCTCGTCATCTATTTATATTAAACAGTCCAACAAAGGCAAAAGACAACCCCCAAAATCATTTTAAAAATGATTCAAATTAAATACATTTTCCATAATGCATCTCATCAGTATCCTGGCCAGATGACATGATCAAGGTTATTTTCTCAAGCTGAATAACCGGGATCAGTTCAGGAGTAAACAAGAACAACTTGTATCCATCTCTTGGCCTTCCCCCCTTTCCTTCATCAAGTTTCATCCTCAAGAAGCTCTGCTACCTCCTTCACCTCCACTACTTCCTTGTAAAACTACACCTCCCATTGCAGCCCATGCTTGAGCTTGGGCCACAGTGGGGCCGGGCCCATAGTGTACAGGAATAGTAGCGTAGAGAGTACCACAAAGCCCAACAGTTGATTTGCAGCCCAAGCTCTGCATAGTCATTTAAGTGTGGTCTAATGTAGCCTGTGTTTTTGTCTATATCTGCCACAGATGTGGCCAAACTCTGCTCTCTGTCTGTAGTTTGGCCTGGTGACGGAGGCTCAACCCAGATTCCTCACTTCACAGAGGAGCACTTTATTATGAGCGGTGCCCGTGAGGGGGTCTGCTGGTTTCAGACTGTTGACAACAAACGCCACCGTCGGACATGTACAAGGCAGAAGTTTTAGAGATGAATTTGTATCATCCAGATGCTCTATAGCAGTGTTTAGATTCAGCATTAGATAAACACCCAGTTAAAGAACGTTGTCATGGCCCTTCCTCAGATGAAGTGTTTATACAATGATCAGCCATAACATTGATTGTGTCTTTACAATGGCGACTTTGACAAAGGCCGAATTGTGGTTGCAAGACAACTTGTCAGAGAATCTCAACTGCAGCTGTTGTGGGATGTGTCCCAGTCTGCAGTTGTCAGTACCTTCCAAAAGTGGTCCAAGGAAGAAAAACCAGTAAACTGGCCAAGGCTCATTGATGTGCGTGGAGAGCAAAGGCTACTTTAGCTCAAATTGCCAAAGTTAATGGTTGTTCTAACAGAAAAATGTCAGAACACTGTGCTTTGTGGTTTGTGGCTGCACTGTGTAGTCTGGTGTGGACTGGTCAGGTACCCATGTTGACCCTGGCCCAACACCAAAAGCACCTACAAACAGCACATGAACGTCAGAACTGGACCACAAAGCGATGGAAGACGGTGACCTGGTTTGATCAATCTTTTTCATCATGTGGATGGTTCCTGTTTGTCAATCGTAGACGTGGCACCAGGATGCAATGCGCTATGGAAAGAGCTGGTGGAGAGATGACTTTTACTTAATTTATTTATTTATTTATTTAAATTAATTAATTTATTTATTTTTTGCTCAAGGTTCTTGGGTCCTACCATTCATGTAGATGTTACTTTGACACATACCACCCAGCTAAACATCATTGCAGACCAAATACACCCCTTCATGCAAATGCAATTCCCTAATGGCAGTGGCCTCTTTCAGCAGGATAATGCTCTCTGCCACCCTGCAAAAATGGTTCAGAAACAATTTGAGGAACACAGCCAGTTCAAGGTGTTGACTTGGCCTCCAAATTTTATGCTGGAAAGCAAATCTGATCCATGGAGGCCCCATCTCGCAACTTACAGCACTTAAATGATCTGCTGGTTAGTCTTGGCGCCAGGTACCACAGCACACCTTCAGAGGTGTAGTGGAGTCCATGCAGGGCTGTTTTGGCAGCAAACGGGGGGGGGGGCCTACACAATATTAGGTAGGTGGTCATAATATTATGGCTGATCAGTTTATGTTTTCAGATAATCAGCAGGTGAGGTTGAGGGTCTTTGTGCTGCATTTTTTGTTGTGGCACTATGACCTGGCATTGAATTTATTTTACAAAGTATTTCTATTGGTTTTCTTTTTCTTCTTGTCATTAACCAAATCCAGGTTTGATGACTTTTATTTTCAGTAATTTGTATTTTCAGCAGCTGCAGTTTCAAAGGGCTTTTTAAACAAACTCTTGTTCTTGAATTCAGTGTCTTTGTGTCTCTGTGTTTGAAGTTTAGCACTGCATCATCCTGACTATTATGATTTATCTTCCGATTCTTCAGCATGACGAGCTCTTCATTTGCTTTGCCGTGTGCCCTGGGCATTGCTGTCCTGCTGAATGATGAACTGGGCTTGATGAGTGTTTCCTTTTTTTGTGGAGCTGGTCTCTCTGCATGTAGTTGGAGGAGGACGGTGTCAGAACTCATCTTCATCAAGAACGACATCTCTCACCATTTACACAGAGCTCCAGTTACTGTTGACCCATTTTACACTTTTCATTCAGTGACATTTGTATATTTTGGTTAATTTACTGTTGAATCGGTTTACTCTGTGATTCTATCTCACACTGCACTTTTTACTTGCACGTTTGCATTTGTAATTACTTTTATTATTCTCCGTCCAACGTGCAAATTTGCACTTTAAAACAAAAGTCTCTCAATTCAATGTATAATAATAAAATACAGTGTCTCTGCCCGAGGATATAATGCATGTCTATATTATATTGCTGAACGAACCACAACAAGAAATCCATGCACAATCTGAACAATAAACAATAAAAACAATAGAAATCTGAGGGCAGAACACTTTGATTACAGCTGTTATTTAAAAAAAATAAAAGGTGTGAGTTTAGACTGGCTGGATGCTGTGGTGTGGAGGTGCACACAGAGGAAGGTGGAGGCTCTACTACGCTAAGTGGAACGTCCTCTTCATTTGATTCTGGAGGAGCAGAGGAGAGGCTGTAGGACAGAGAGACTCATGAGGTCGTTTGTTTCTAGAGCCATAAGGCTTTATAACTGCCTCTCTGTGAGATAGTCAGTCTTTTTTTAATGAACTTTTATTCATTCATTCCATTATTTTATTGCTATTGTTAAAAAATTAATTGTTAATAAAATTAATAAAATAAAATAGATATACTTTTATTTATCATTTATCTAAAAAGAGACCAATTCACGAAAAGAAAAGAAACAAGCAACTTTTCATTGTTTTTTGTGTTCTTGTTTTTCGTGTTGTCTTCAGGTGATGAGCTGGTGCTGCAGACACCACAGCAATCTGATATCGTCCACCGTGGCTCATCTGGAGATCTCCAAGTAGAGTCACACAGTTCATCTGCAGCCAGACTCTCTCAGAGATGGACCTAGGGCTGTTGGCCCACACTGGTATCGGTTCCTGGGCCTCAGAGTGTCAGTGTGGCTGTTGGTGAGAGACCCACCAAGAGGCCCAGGATGCCAGGATGCCCATCACTCAGGACAACGCCCTCAGCATACTCCTATTGCTGGAGGAATGGCAGGGGGAACAGAGCACAAGATCACAGCAGGACCACAACATGAGTCAGGACAATCCTCGCAGCAAGGTACCTGATCTACTTCAGCCCTGTGTTTCTGCTTAGGTTTGAATAACTTCATAGAAACAAACCTCTGCTCTTCTGAGACTGGGATTATAAAAAAAAATTACCAGTTGACAAGAGGCTGACCTTTAACTAAAGTGGTCAGATTAGTGACAGGTTAAGTAGACGTGAGAACATTTTGTTGATAATATTTATAGATCTTAAAGTGCATTTATTGAATGTAAAAATTGTGTTAATAATTTTATTCTTGCACCAACAGTCTCTATAAAGTCAGACCAGATGAAGGTCCCCTGCCTGAGTATCACTAAACCTGCTCCTTGTGCATAAGAGAAGTGTAAACAGGAAGCCTTATTGTCCTTGATGTCTATTTATGGAAAACAGACATGTTGTATGGAAGTATTGTATCTGTAGTGCAGCAGTTCAGAGCCAATCACAGTGCATGAGGGATGAAAAGTGTGTGGTGTTAAATATGGGGTTAAATACAACACAGTTGCTATGTCAACTTCCACCTGGTTATTTTTGCTATATTGGAAATCCTCATATCAAAGTTCACCAAATTTAGATTTACTTTGTCTTGGTTAGAAAATCCACAACAATTACACCAGGGGGGGTTCAGACAGACAAACTACTGCTGGTTCTGGTCTTTCCACAGAATCAAAAGCTTCATTCTTCATGTATGAACATCTTTTGTCACTTCGTAATGTGCACGGAAGTGTTGATAGGCAAGTGATTTTTTTTTTTTTTTTTTTTTTTTGGCAGGATCAATTTCTTTGTGAAAACAAGCTCTGAGATTAATTAAACAAATGATTAAAATGTCTGTGGCAGCTGCACTAGTTAAAATGAAGCGATAACATCTGTCTTACAAACAAAATGCAGCTGAAATATGTTTAATGTGACTAAAGATATAAACCTGTGATTATTCCGGTAACACTCCTCCTCTTCCTCTTCCTGCAGCGTGAGGGTGAAGACTCAGTCCAGAATGGGGAGGAGGACAGCGTGTGTAGTGGCACTGTGGACATGTCCCTATGTCTTGCTGCCATTCAGAAGTTGGTGGAGTACATTAAGTTCAACTTCATGGAGTGCGACTGCGCTCCGTCAGGCAGCCCGTCATCCTGCAGGGAGCAGCTGGACATGGAGGTTCATGCTGTGTCCCTCAGTAAAGACAAGGGAGACACATCTGAGTTCGGCCTGAGCTTTGGTAACATCCCTATTTTTGGGGACCCTAATGGGAGAAAGAAGGGAGGCCCCAGGAGAAGGCGGGACCAGGGCCCCATCATGGATGTGGGCTGCATCTGGGTGACAGAAGTGAGGAAGAAGAGCCCGGCGGCCCGCTGCGGGGGGATCAAATTGAGGGACGAACTCCTGTCACTGAATGGGCAGCTGATGGTGGGAGTGGACGTCAGTGGGGCCAGGTGAGACCACTTTAATCAGAAATGGACAGATGCTGTGATTGTACATGTGGCCCCAGGCAAATAAGCTGCACTTTAGTCTACCTAAGCCTTTGCAATCCAGGAGAGCTTTAAAACTGCTGAAATATAACAAAAAGTGATTGTTGATATTAAAAAGCTTGTTAAGAGTTAAGTTGGACAGACTCAGAATTCATGTTATTTTTTACAACAGAATATTCTGGCCTCTATTTGGAATAAATAAACAATTAAGAGATTTTGAGAAGAAGGTTTTAATGTTGCAAAAATAAAGTAATAATCATTTTTCATATTTAAACAAATTCAGTTGTAATTATAGCTACAAACCTGCTCCTTTTCAGTGGTTAGGTTTTCGCTGCAAGTTTTTGCTACATAGCTAGATTTTGCAGCATCCGCATCGTTTCCATGCCCGTGTTGAAGAAACATTCAGCACAAAGTTCAGCATCATCCTCTTTTACTCACCAACATCTGTCTCCAGCGGTGGAAGCATGTTCATTTATTTTCTTCTGCCTGAGTTAGCATGCTAAAACAGCTAGCCCCAACCTGTCTTGTCACTATCCAATAATGAGTCACTGAAGCCTCCACTGCTCAGGGGATATGGTATAGCCTCATATATTGTAAAGACAATGATGACTGAAGCTCTTGTCAGGAGCAGGTGTTGGTGATGGTCACCTGACAATGTTCAGAAAATCTTCAGTCTCTTGAACAGTGGGAATATGTAAGTTGTTTTTTTTTTTTCTGTGTATGTGGCAATCTTGACCCACGTCACCTCTCCAGAGACGGTTTGATCGTGTCTGTTTCTTGGATCAGATGTGCAGATCAAAGCAGGCAGGGTCCCGGTCTCGGTGAGGTCCAGGACTAAAGCTGTAAATGTACAGTGAACCTCTTTGTCATGTAGGGTTTGTATACAAACATTGTCCCTCCTTATGTGGTCACTATAAACGCAACCTGCTCACCTGTCTCATGCTTTATCCAGAAAGAGGTCTGGACTGGGCAGCTGATGCTAGAAGTACGTCAGTGGTCAGGATGTTTGAGAAAAGCCTCAAATGAATCAAGGCTTGTTGGATGTTGAGCTCCTCCATCTTGAGCTATGCAGACCTGGTTCAAAGTGAGCGTTTCAGGTGTGTTGAGGGGTGAAGATGGAGGTGAGCTCTGACCCATCCTGACATATGATCCTGCAATGTTTCAAAATTCTGCGGCGACAAACCTGTGAACTGTCGGGGTGATGGTCTTCAGCATTTCTCTGTCAGTGCAGCATTAGTCATTCAAAGACTCTTCTCTCCTCTGGTTTTAAGGAAACACACAAACTTGGTTAATTTGTGTGCAGTTAAGGAATAGTGTGATAGTGCTGTTAACCAGGTTAATTAATATCTGCTTCATCTCCTACACCCACACAGTCTCTCCAACAGGAAGAGACAGAATTTCAGCTGGAAATCTGACCTGAATGTTTGTTTGTGTGTTTATGCCTGTGAGTTAAAGGTTGTTGAACGAGTTTACAGGGATTTAATGTGGGTAATGATAAACTTTCACCTGTTAACTTTCACTGCTGAATTCAGAGAAGCTCTGTAACGCTGCAGACACAACTGCATTTGGACCATACAGACCTATGGCTCTATTTTAGCAATCTGAGCACATGGTTTAAAGTGCAATTTCTCTTTAAGATTTAAAATTTACATATTACGATATCATTGTCCCCTTAATGCTTGTCCACAGTTACCTGGCTGACCAGTGCTGGAATGGAGGCTGTATCTACCTGATCATGCTGCGGCGAGTCAAGCGAAAGGCTCCGCTCCCACCCTGTGATGTGAATGGCAGCGTCCCCATCAGCAGCGACAGCTGTGAAGAGCAGCAGCAGGTCGGAGCTGCCTCTGATCCCTCTGACCGATCAGAAAACTGCAAACGCACGCGCAAGTTTGGGGTCATATCTCGGTCGTCCGTTAACCGAGACACCAGGGATAGTATTGATTCAGATCTCCAGAGCTGCTACAATGGCTACAGCCCCACTACCAGTCCAGGAGAGGGCTCGGGCTACAACCTCTCTTCACATACATCCTCAGGGGAAAGCCCAGACACCTTTCACCAGGTGAGGACAGTTCCCCAGAGTCTGCACAGTGGAGGCACTGCCACCCTGCCGGCCAGGTGTCACAGTCAGCTTTTAGAGTGTAAAATGGACTCTTTCAGCAGTGAACCCTCAAGCCAGGTGAGACGCACCGCTGACACACAGGCTTCTAAATTAACACAAAGCTCCACTCTCTCAATCCTGTCTTTATTTTGAACAGATTTTTCAGCTATGTCTCTATTTTCGCTGTAAACGGGTTAGGTCAAACAGGTTGGTTCAGCAGTATTCATGAATCTGTGTGATCTCAGGAACCCAGCTGGAGACAAGCAGTAAATCGATACAGTAACAACAGATCAACTATAATGTGTAATGCATCACTCTCAGCCTGTTGTATTGCAACAAAAACATTCACCATGAGACTTATCCCGTACACCTACTCCTGACACACTACAGCACATCTGTCTGGATGTTTATTCATCTTTGCTGTTTTCTAATTTTCTCCACAAAAAGAAACTGGTTAGGGCTGCTAGGACTTTTACAGGTATGCAGTCGACCATATTTGTATTTCTTAGTGCCTTTTTTTCTATGTAAATGATGTATAACGGTCCAGATTTTCTTGTTTGTACCTACTTGCTATGTTTTTGAATTGATCAGCATAGATTTTTTTTTTTTTTTTTTTTTTTTGTGAAAAAACATGAAAAACATAAAGTTTACAAACAGAAAGTAACGTAGAAGACATTGTGACCATAAAGCATGATCGACGAAACATATATAAAAAGAGAGGCATGGTGAGGCAGTGGTTGGCACCGTTGCCTCACAGCAAGAAGGTTCTGGGTTCGGTTCCCGGACCTGGGGCCTCTCTGTGTGGAGTCTGCTTGTTCTCCCTGTGCCAGCCCTTCTCTCCAGGTACTCCTGTGTCCTCCCACAGTCTAAAGAAATGCATGTTTAGGTTAATTGGTGACTCAAAATTGGACAGTATCTAGACCTGTGGATATATTCTATTATACAGGATCTACAATACATAATTGCAATTGTACTTTACTGGAGCAGCAGCAACAATGTGTCGCTGAATGATATACACAAGTGAATAGTGCCCCAGCTCCACCAACACAGTGCTATTATTGTCCATCAAGCATGGGACCCACACACACACTGAGTGAGTCATTCTGCTCTGCCTAGTTAGTAATCGTGGTGATCATGTATCATGTATGTTCCTGTATCAACCACATCAACCATCCTGGTACAGAGATACAGTTATACAAACCTACAAACATACCTATTTATACCTATTGTATAAACACAACAGTTTCTTAATTAGAGTAGTCCATACATTGTTAAGAGAGGCGTCTGGTTTTGAGGCTGGAAATGAGCATTTTCTCAGTGACAGGCCTGTTAATGTTTCACACACACGCGCATGGATGAGTAGACACTACAATTTATGGATGTCCCCCAAACACCTCATAAAAACGATAGGCACTAGATATGACACACGCATATATCGGGCTGCACTTAGGGAGGTTTTGGGGCAGCAGCAGTACAACGTATAGTATCTTAATGGGGGTCGAAGTAGGTTTATAGTTGTATAATTGCAAAATGTGCCAACATGAAGGGCCACCAATGGCACCTGATCCCTTTGGGTTGCCCCAGACATTTGCCTGGTTTGCCTTGTTTAGCACTCTGGTCTTTGGAAATGGAGAAAAAAAAATTATATGGGGGAAAATGTAGGAAACTTCAGAAGGAAGGAGTTCCTGTTCCAGGATGGACAGACAGGAAATACATGTTGTGATTACAGAGGACCTATTTGTTGCAGCTACCCACTGGGAGCAGCACAATAACACATCCATAGAAGAAAAACCTTGACTTTTTTTTTTTTTTTTTTTTGACTTATTGGAGTTTCTGCTGAAAGCTGTTTGAATACAGAAGATTCACTATGTTCTTTATGAATTGGGTATTAGTCTGGCTTGTGCTGTGTACATCACAGGCAGCGCAGTGGATGATGAGGGTCACGTTAACAACCTACACAACCTATGTTAGTAGAGGCAACAGATCAGTGTACAGATATCTGAAAGGATAAACAGGATCGCCGCCCTGCAACAACTGGTCTGATGGTGGGACAGTGTGTGAAAGGATTCAGAGCAGCAGGTGTATCATCCCAGCACATGAATGAGATGGTAAATGAAGATACTTCTCTGTCCACAAGTCCTCAAAATGGGTGAAGCTGTAAGCAGTGGCGGTGTAGAGGTTGAACAGCACTAAAGGCGAGGTTGTAAGTGGACAGCTCAACTTGATAGATCCTGGGTGCACTGGAGTGTGAGCATTTCCTTCTTCACCTGCTACTTTGGTTCATGTACATGCAGCAGTGCAAAGTACAACAGGTCTGAATGAGGTGAAATAACCAGGCGTCAGCACATTCAATATGAAGTAAAATAATAGGAACTACTTGAAAGAGCTAAGTCTCAGCTTTCATTTCACCAGGTTTACGTTGGTATTAACAGAACCATGTGGGAGAGAAAGACTTTACATTTAGTAGTTAAAGTTTAGGGGTTCAAAAGTCTAACTAAATCATCATGTTTAATGTTTTGTCTTCAGGTCAAAGACTTTGTCTTGTCCTAATGATGCTTTCTAGCAGCTTAACTATAGCTACTTCAACTCTTGTTGTTGTGGGGTCTCTGACTTTTGTCCAGTCTTCAGCACATGGACTGAGATCAGGTGATCTTTCTCTTCTTCACCATGAAGACGCTGAATATTGAGACCTTGTCTAATGACATTTGATGCGTTTGGCTCAGGCTGCTTCCATTATCTGAGGTTATCGTTACATATGAGTGAGTCAGAACTGCTGCTCCACAGACCCTTCTCCTGTGTGGAGGCCTCTCTGGACACTGTGGCCTTTAATAATTTGTTTCAGTTATTATTTCTTTACTTTATTCTACTCTCAATTCAGTTTTGTCTTGTTTTGGTTTTACCCACATTCAGGATGTGATACAGAATAAAATAGATTCTTCAGGTTCCTGTTAAATGCATCCACATCATAGTCAACAGGTTTTCTAATTTAGGCTTTATTGCACACTGCACACATCTCTGTAAATAAGGAGAAGATATCTAGATTTTCAGATGGATTTGCTGCTTCACAACATTATTTTCGGAGCAGCCTCACTGGGGTCAGCAGAGTCCCTCCACAGTCTGTGGTCTCCTCTCAGTGTGAGTGTTTGTTTTAACAATGAAAGGCTCACAGACAACTGTGACGGGCTTCTTCTAAAAGTAGATCTACTGTAGTAGATTTACTAAGTACTATATGTCAGGAGTATCACAAAACGTACCTTCCTCCTCTATGGGGCTTGTCCAGCTGATAGCAGCTGAGATGAGGAGATCTCCACCTAAAGCCAGCCTTGTGTGTGCACCAATGTTTTAAATTTTAGCAAAACAAAATTTATGATTTTATTTTATTATCTTCATTTGTGTGTTCAACTTTTTACTCCTCATACTGAGAGTCATTTCTGAGCCACGACAGTTTGTTTCTGCCTGAACTAAGAAGAGAAACATTGATCAAAGCGTCTCAGACAAAACATCCATCCAACCATGCATTATTTATACTGCTGGAGGGGGTGGGGGGTGGGGGGCTGGAGTCAATCCCAGCTGACATTGTGGGAGGGTGGGGCGCACCCTGTGCAGGTCACCGGTCTATCACAGGGCCAACATACAGAGACAAAATCATTCATGCTCACACTCACACCTATAGGCAATTTAGAGTCACCAATTAAACTGTACTTGTAACGTGGGAGGAAGCCACAGTACCTGGAGGGAACCCCTGGAGGCACAGGGAGAACATAACAGAACAAAACAGTGACATAGAAAATCGACCAAGGCCGAGACTCGTCATAGTTAACACACAGTCTTTTGTTTGATTTGTTTTTTTTATCAGCTTGGCATTCTGTATGTTGATTAAGGGGGTGAATGACATGCAATAAAAATCATCAATATTACTGACAATTACAGTAGGAATGAGTTTGCATTTCACTTTCAGTGAAGTATAAATGAGGGTGATGATAATAATGATTGATTGATGGTGATTTTTGTTGGGTCATATTTCTGTATGTCTGGAGTATCTCAGACTTGTGAGGTGTATTGTTTGATTGTGTGTGTGTGTGTGTGTGTGTGTGTGTGTGTGTGTGTGTGTGTGTCTGTGTGTGTGTGTGTGTGCTCTGTTGCAGTTCAAAGAGGGCAGCCACATATGGAAGATGCACATGGTGAAGGGTCAGGAGGGTCTGGGCATCCAAATAACAGGGGGGCGGGGCTCCAAGCGCTCCCCTCATGGCATCATCATAGCTCATATAGAGGAGGGTGGTGCCATTCACAGGTAAAGTCAGTCCTGCTGTAGTGTCGTTTTTTGTCACTGCATCTATATTCACAAACCTTTATTAACAAAGGGATAATTTGAGAGTGCAGATACACATAAACATGTTATGTGTTAACTGACAGAACCATCCAGTTTCCTGACTCTACTGTATAATCCCATGCTTGCCACTGATTCTTTCTTCAACCCTTGTATCAGCTGAAGAAAGATGACTAAATATTACTCTTGTTACAGTGCATGTGTCTGAACATTTGTGTTTCAGGGACGGTCGTCTTCATGCTGGTGACGAGCTGCTGATGATAAACGGTCAGTCTCTAGTCGGCCTCACTCATCAGGAGGCTGTCGCAATCCTCCGTTCCACCACTGGTCTGGTCCAGCTGGTGGTGGCTAGCAGGGTGAGTACGCACACACACACACACACACACAAACAAACAGACAGTTAACTTCCTTTCTTTCCCTGCAGGAGGAGTCAGACGTGGGTTTCGAGCGCTTCCCATCCACCAGTCTGCCAGACCTGGTCAGCACCTGTGGGTCCTCGTCCTCCCTGTCTCAGAACACTCTCCCTCATTCACCCCAGACATCCAACAGCAGCACCAGTCTGCACAACCCCTTCTTGGTACACACAGATAATATGTAGTGCATTATTGTGTTTACGTTGTTTTTTAGAGATGTAAAAAATGAATGTTAGCCTCTAATAAAGAGGCTTGAAATATATCTTATGTACGCTATATTCAGAGTATTTTTACTGCTCTGTTTTGACATCAGCTTTTTCCTTTAGCCTTTGAAAATCTGCATTCCTGCGCACTGTTTTGTGCTGCAGATCAGTTGTTTGAGTCTTGGTCCCAATGGAGTCCACAGCTGTTTCAGAAGAAATGAATTGAAAGTTTCTTTTTCTTACCCTGTAGTCGTCTAATATGGACAAACTAGATGAACAGAGTCAGGTTGAGGCACCGAAAGGATTCTGTGGAAACCCCTCACCCATGAAGCTCTGCAGCCGATCCCAAGGTTGGTGCTTCACAGGAATGCTGCAGCTATCCTGGCAGCTTGACCTTTAACCTCAAATAATCACATCAGTACATCTGTTCATGTTGGTAGAGTAGATAGAATCAGCGACTGAGAGGTGATGAGCCAATGCAGACAGCACTCCCATCTTTTGGTGGTTTTTTTTCCTGACCTTATTCCCTTTGCCTCTCTGTTTAATGCACACTAAACGTAAAGGTTGACTCCTCCAGTTATTCTTAGAGTTATTTGAAGTTATTTAGACAGTGACAAGACTTAAACTGCAGCAGAGGAGTGAAACTCTTCTTTCTCTGGCTCAGGGGGGAGCAGCCGTCTGGAATCGGTGGGTGAGCATGACGAGTTGTTTGTGGAGAATGGGGTGAGCGGCTGTGAGGTGGCGGAGAAGCCTCCGCCTGGACGACGGAAACACTCTCTACCTCAACAACTAGACACTGCTGGAGGGAGGCAGGTCAGTAAACACATCGCCTTATCTTATGCTTTAGACCACCAGCTGTATATACAGCATAAAAGATTAAGATGATCTGATCTGATTTATGTATTTTATTATAAAATAATATAAAATATATGTGAATTGTTACCACAATCCACTGGTGAACAAAGTAGTGTTTGTAGGAAGTGAAATCATGTATGAAAGCTTCTGATGCATCCAACCTTGGGTGGCTGTAATGTGTGTACAATACTCCTCCAGCGACCAAGCAAAGACTAACAAGATGAATCTTTGTTTAACACATCGATACAAGTAAAAAGGACACCAAGACTACGGAAGACATACAACCAGGAAACAGCAACAACAACCAATCTTTCCCAGGCCAGGTGCATTGAGTGTAGGCATAGGAACCAGGAACAGCCTGGGTGGAGCTAAGCAGGGAATAGACAAAAGCGCCACGAACACATGCTGCTGTAACAAGAGTGGCTTGAGTTGTCTTGTTGTTCCTCATGTCTGAGGAACCACACTTTCGTGCGTCTCTGCATCACTATTTCTTGACAGCTTCCTCCTGTTTTTTTCTTTGCTCTCAGTGTCTTCCAAAATTCATTTTAAATGTAGTTGAAAATCTAAATATTGTTTTCATTTATTGTTCACATTTATCTTTTTGGTAGCAACCATTCTTCCTATGACCACTAGTCCAAAAACCACAGAACATTCAGGTATTAGGTGTATCAAACATCTACCACTCATCTGTGGTAGAAGTTTACTACCCTCCTGTGTGGGAGAACACCTTCCTAATCCTCAGTTCTTCAATTCAGACAATAATTCACTGTTCAGATATGAAGCATGAGAGAAAACTTACTATGACTGTTTTTCCAAAGAAACATGTCGTTCTGTGTCGGCTCATCTGGTATGTAACATTGAGATAAAGACCAAACCCACAATTTAGTCACTTGAATAGAACAACACAAAAGGAGAGCACAGATGTTACCTTCCAGTCTGTGGGAATAATCCAAATGTTCAATCTGAATAAATGAGAAAACCAGTGAAGTTTTCACATGATAACTGTAACTGTTTTCTGTTTTTTATATTCATCTCCCTTTTAGGAATATCAGATCATTAAAAAATCAGCTCGCTCTCTCAGCACCATTCAAGTGGAGTCTCCATGGCGACTGGCACAGCCATCTATTATCTCCAGTATAGTGCTGATGAAAGGCCAGGGCAAGGTGAGGGCAGCCCTTTGACATGTAAGTGTGTGTGTGTGTGTGTGTTGTCTGGTTTTCATGTGTGATGTGTGATACACACAGTGAAACATGTATGAAACAGCACAATTAAATAGGAAGTGGGGGAGGGGAGAGAGAGACAGAGAACCTCTGATACCCAAGAATGCTTAACAAATCCCAACTTCAATAAAAAGCCTAAACATGAAAGTTTTTATTGATAATGCCGAATATAATTCATGAGTTCAACAGATTATTTCTTATATTATTCATTATGAATATTCATTATATACACATACTGACAACTTTTCATGTATTTACTTTTACTTTTAAAATTGAATCAATAAGGTAAATACATTACTGGTGACAGGGAAAAGTGACAGGAATATTTTAAAATTTAAAAAAATTCACCTTCACCTGGAAACAAGTCAGTATCTGGCATGACCACTATTTGTCTAATGCAGCCTGACACAGAATTGATCAAATTGTTGATTGTTGCCCCTCTTCTTCAATGTGAAGTTGTTGAAGCTTGGCAGGAAGTGGATCATGCAGTCGTTGATGGATCTAGATCATCTCAGACATGACCAGTAGGTGACATGACCGTTGATGAAGCAGGACATCAAAGAAGTGTCTTTGGTGTTTATATGCAGTTTACAATGTAGTATTACAATGCAGAGGGAGCTCCAGTGAGTGGAGACTGTGCACTGGTGGGAAAAGTTGGCAGGTGCTGACTGGAGAATGAGCCAGAGGGGTGTGTGCAGGATAAGCAGCAGGAGGGTTGGGGAGCAGGAAGCACCAGCAGGATCCATGACAACTTTAAAGTGATTCGATTCTCATATGCTTAATACATGAGAGAGGTAGAATATTTATTTTGAGTCATGAAGCAGAACTGAGACTGGTGCTTTCTGAGGTCATGTGCATACTCTGCAGTGATGTCAGTGTTGATTATATTGAGGTTTTACATAGACATGAAATGTGGGTTTCTCAAATCTCAGCTACAGAATCCATGGGTGTGCTGGTCCTCTCTGACATGCACTGTGTCTCCATAGGGTCTAGGGTTCAGTATTGTTGGTGGGCAAGACTCAGCTCGTGGTCAGATGGGGATTTTTGTCAAAACCATTTTCCCTCATGGAGCTGCAGCAGCTGACGGACGACTGAAAGAGGGTAACCACACCTCCTCACCTCGGCCTTTTACACATGTGGTGAATGTCCTCTTTATTCTGAATGTGTGCCTCCGCCTGCAGGAGATGAGATTCTGGAGGTGAACGGAGAGTCCCTCCAAGGACTCACACACCAACAGGCCATCCAGACCTTCAAGGTGAACTGCATTTGAACTTGCTTCTGTCTGACAGTGATATTAAAAACTATTAATCATTATCCTGCATCATCGTTAGATGTTAATTTTACATTTTCTGAAACATGTGACTCTCACTTTACATTTATCCAACAGCAACTGAAGAAGGGTGTGGTGACGCTGACGATTCGAACTCGTCTGCGTAGTCCCAGCCTCACCCCGTGTCCCACACCTACCCTGCTCAGTCGCTCCAGCTCCCCCAACTCCAACACCAGTGGGGGAACTCCTATTCCATCAGGGTTTGAAGAGGCTGATGGCCGCAGGGGCCCTGGTCCTGGTCCAAAAGACTGCATCATCATGGAGGTGACTCTTAATAAAGGTGAGCTGACTTGACAGAGAAGAGCCTTCAATGGAGCTACAAGACCCAAACCAGAAAACACAGGCCACAACAGTATGTCCTCATACTTTCATCTAGCGTATCCTCACCTGTTACGTCACTGTGCCAGCTGTCGTACTTTGCGTCTGTAGTGATTACAAACTCATTTTCGAGGACACTTCTTCTGACGGTCAGTGTTGATTGATTTAGAGCCCGGTGTTGGTCTGGGGCTTGGGGTCTGCTGTCTGACCCTGGAGAACTCTTCTCCTGGCATCTACATCCACAGCTTGGCCCTGGGATCTGTGGCCAAGATGGATGGCAGGCTCAGGTAAAAATGTTAAGGTCTTTGACTCGCAGGTGAAATGGGTATGTATTTTCACTGATACAGAGATACAAAGTGAGCAGTATTGTGAGTAAGTGAGGTATGTGTCGCACAATGTTGTGCTGACACCTGTGCGTCTCCTTGTAGTCGTGGAGATCAGATCTTGGAGGTGGACTCGGTCAGTCTTCGTCATGCTGCTCTCAGCGAAGCCTACGCCATCCTCAGTGAATGTGGCCCTGGACCAGTCAGTCTCATCATTAGCAGGCACCCCAATCCCAAGGTAAGAGGGTGTGTTTGTTTTATACATACTGATCCATTCTTGAACAGGTTTAACACCTGGAGAACAGTTCCTTGGGGTTTTTAGTGCATCTCAGGGAAATCAAGCTAATACCAGACAGATGAGTACATTTAAATTTCCTCCATCTTTATCCTGGCGAATGGGCTGGAGAGGTACATAAACTTTATCTGTCAAGATGTAGACCAGAAAGCAGAGTTATGAGAGTGCATGTTGTCTCCATTCCTCTCTGCAGAAGGAATCATTGTCATTATTGACCAGGCTGATAATGGCTACCCTTCAGCCTTGTGACAGACTTTCAATTGAGACCTAGACTAGTCAGGTCTTGTTGTCTTGCTGGATCCATTCTGTGTCAGACAGCAGAACCGGCCCACAACGTCTAGCTGCCATTGCTTTTTTAGTGAGGGTGGAAGGTTTTAATGTCAAGGTGAAACACCTTCTTCCACCTCATTTCAGAATTCCCATACATGCCCTCTGCTTCAATTGAACTAATTTGTAAAACCCTAACCCTACATTGTTCTCTCGTGTCTTAAAGGTGCCTCTCGTAATGTCCACTGACAGACAGGGTGAAAAGCATGCCATCATGGCCTCCTGTTCACAGTACCTTTCCACTCTCTCTCCAGCAACCTACCGACTCTTATAACTGATGAAACTCCATGCCTTTCCTCAGGTGTCAGAACAGGAGATGGATCATATCATCGCTCGATCCATGCACAGGGACAAACTGAGCAGGAACAGACACTCATCTCACTCCCATGGTTTGACATCTTTACCTCAGTCATTAGTGTTAATGGCTCTAATACTCAAATCCACTGTTTTGATGGGCTCTGACTGTCTGGTCTCTTTGGTTCTAACTGCCATGGTTGTCATGCGCAGGTCTGACCTGTAAGAGCCCCAACCCATCGATGAAGGAGCGGCAGGGAGACAGCTCCCCTGCTCTTAGCTGGACCATGAAGAGATTCCTGGAGCCTGCCAGTAGAGTAAGTCTTCATCAGTATCAGATCATACAGACACGTTGCTGAATTTTACTTCAGTTCACAGAAAAAAGGCTTGTTTTCCTATTTTCAAAAGAAAAATAATAGAAAGAAAAATGCTCTTTCCTCTTTTGTATTGTTGAAGTCAGTTACATGAAGTAGCAACATTTCAGTGAGGAGAGACTCACTCTAAGTCAACAAATTTTTATTGTCATGTGCAAAGAGGAAAAGTGAGCTGTGAGAGGCTTTGGCAACTAGATTGAAAACAGGGTGAGGCTGTGTGAAGTGTAGGAAACCCCAGACAGTGGTTGTGGTAGGGAGAAGAAGGCGGACTCTGAGCTGGACCTGGTACTGGATGTGATGACTGGAGATGTGCATGTGATCTGCACTGAAATGACAGCTGGCAGCAGAGGAGAGGAGAACAGATTTTAAGGTTGGATAGCGACAAGGTGATTGGCTGATTGAGATAATGGCAAAATCTGATTGGTTGCAAAAAAAACACCTAAAGTCAGCTGATTACAAGAAGTTGGGCAAGAGAGGGAGAGAGAATTGTGAATGGATGAGGCATAAAGATAAAGACAGTGTTCCTGATTGAACTGAGCTTCATTTGTATTTTTCCTGCTCCTCATCATTTAATGTCATCAGAAGTCATAAAAAAGTTTGTTGTTGACAGGTTGAAGTTGAACATATATATATAAATATATTTTACTTTCATTTAATATGAAATTTAATGTTAAGATTCATTATAAGAAAAGTCTCATCAAAACACTCATTGTGTGTCCACGAGGAGGATTTTCTCCACATAAAACACATCTGCATCCATTTGGCGACCAGTCTTCATCTGCCTTTTACTGGTTATTCTATCTTTCTTGCTGTGTTCCCTCTAACAGCTCTTGATCAGTGTAAATGGGTTGTGACCATCTTTCTGCACAGTTGTATTTTAATACATTTTCTTTAGCTGTTGAAAGCTAAGAACTGAGACAGGACAAGCGTGTCTGCATCCACAGGTCACGGGGTCACTGATGGTTTGATGAGGGTGAGTTGAAATGAATCGGATGCTGTGACCTTCAGTCAGAAACAATGCATGAGGGAAGATCTTTATGAAGAAAAGTTCATCCCCAATAGAGTTCAGAGATCTGGAGCAATGAAGCTGTGACCACATGTGGTGGATCAACACCTGACTAAGACGCTGATGTTGGGTTTTACTTTTATTACTCACCATCTATAGTTTAAAAAAGTGGGACTGTGGTTTTGATCTTCCTCCACGTTTTCCATTCTGAAGCAGGGGTCCCTGAGCTCAGAGACAGAGTTGTCTCAGTACTTCCCCCAGGACGTCTGCAGCCGCTCCTTCCTGTCTGACCTCTCACTGATGGGCTTGAGCAGTGATGAGGTTCTCCAGCAACAGAGCTGCCACACCTCCATGGACGGCAGCTCCTCACAGCCTCATGGTAAATGTCCCACATTTAAATATCATGAAAGATCGGATGTGTTCCCCTAATCAGTATAATCTTGCGTAAAGATAATGTCAAGCTGAGAGATGTGCCTTCATCTACGATCGAAACATCAGAAAAGTTAGCGAATTCAGCAGCAGATGTTTACTGTCACTGTCTTTACTGACTGAGTGTGTTTGCTGTAACAGTGTTTGTCCCATTTTCATTTAGTTCTTGTTGCATGTTATTTTTCTCCGCGTCACGGCAATTGAATACATAGAATAGACGTTAAAAAACACACGCACATACAAAAAAGAACACACACGACAAACTATACAAAAGAAACTTTAATGCCAAACAAAACCTGTAATATTATACTGTACATATGAATAAATGTGTTGAGCAGCAGTCATGGTCTCTTCTCATGGCCTTTTTCTTATACGGTCAGAGTTATGAAGCCAAGGCAGACTTCAGTCTAATGTGATGAAGCAACACTTTCAGATTTAGGCTCGATCATGTTTAAATGGGACAGAAAATGACTGCTAACTTTCTGTGACCACTTTATTTGCATCTTCTCAGCATTCACCCCCTCCCTAACTGAAGCACAGAGTGACCCTGTGTGCAACACATCAGAAAAGACCCCAGCCCCCCTTCAACACCATGCAGAGGCAGTTTGCCAGCCCATTGACATCTCCAGTCCCACCACCGTGCGGAGTCCACTTCTCCGTCAGCGACGCGTGATGTGCTTTGAGGATGAACTCAGTGATGATGAGGACTCGGACAACAATGGAAACACTGGCCTTTTCCACAGACAGACAAAACCTGTAAGCTTCAGTGACACACAACGTTCCAAAACTGATTCAACGGCCATAATTGCTACATCTGCTACATCATTAGATGTGGATGGAGAAAGTGACGATGATAGGGATTTACATAGGTGTGGGAGCAACGATATAACAGCACCAGTCTGTGGTAGTTCCCCACAGGGTGAGGGCAGTGTCACCAATAACTCTGGGTCAGATGGTTCTGAATCACCCTTCATACCCATCCGTTGCGCTTTGGACTGCAAAGCAGAGGTGGTGAGCAGCACAGGCTCTGTGCCCAGCAGTTTGACCATCATCAGTGACAACTGCACAACTCAAGATGATGGACACCTGGAGTCAAAGCGCTCCCCCAAGCTTGAGCATAAAGCAGTGACGCGAGTCAAAAGTATGATGAGCACTGAACTCTCTCCAAACCTTCCCCAGCAGCAAAAGGTCAGAGTAGATGAGGCTGCTACATCCCTGACCCCCTCCCAGCCCCCACAGTGTGGAAAAAACCCACTATCCCACTGTAAGAGAGGAGATGGCAGCGAGCTTGTGGGTGTTTGTGCCATTGATACTGTGACCCTGAGGAGAAGTGAGGATGAGTCATTTGGGCTTGACCTGGAGATTATATCATCCCCTCTGAAAGTTATCATCACTGGGTTAAAGCCAGGTGGTGCAGCAGAGAGGGTATGTCTGATTGATTTCATCCTTATACAAGTCCAGTGTCAATGCAGGGATACTTAAGTTTGAGAGAAACGTTTAATTAGCTCTCTTGTTGAATTGTTTCTTCAGGAATCTTCAGCTAAACTGTGTCCTGGAGATGAGATTGTAAAAATTGGAAAGAAGCTGGTCTGCTCCTCAAGCTACCAAGAAATATGTGATCTGATGCGCAGCCTTCCTGTAACACTGTCCTTAGAAGTCAAGAGACCAGTTTCAGGTAAGACATCAGTTTGGAATAACTACATAACTCTGTTATGTAATTGCCTTATTAGGCTCCATTAGATATTTTTAAGAACTAGGATGTGGTCTGTTGTGTGGTCATGTTTAAACCCTTTAGCCTCCTCACATATTCATTTTTAGGAGAGTGTGCTGGTCCTGAGAGTCCAGCAAAAAAGAGTTTTGCCCCAGTGGAATGTGATGTTGTCCAGCAGCATACTTCAATGTCATTCAGCACACCTAGAACATACCAGTACATTATTAAAGGGAAATTCAGGTATATGTGAACATGATTAATTTCACATAAAAGAGAACACATGCAAATTCATTTGTTGTAACTTTGTGAAACAGCTGGGGTCACTCTCACCTATAGAAGGATCTAGATTTTACAAGCCTGGAAGAATTCCTTGGGATCTGGCGAGCTGATTGGCCCGTAGCATCAGACCAGTATTAAAATGCTCAATGATAAGCAAAAACAACACAGCTCCACTCACTCAGACCTGTAGGCCGTCAGGTGGAAGTAGCTCCAGTTACTCTGAGCTGCCAGAGCTTCATGATGATCAACACAAGTCAGTTTGTGACTGAGGAAAAAAAACTATGAACCAGTGTTGTAAACTGAAGTGAAGACTTTTAGCATCAACTTTTTTCTTTTTTTTTTGTCTTCCACAACATGAATACACACAGTATCCACCTTTTTGAGAAAATGTATATTTCATATTGTAATGTTTTTAAGCTTGTGTATTTGCTCTCTCATTCCCCCACTGGGGCTCAGCCTGGCAGCTGCTGTCAAAACAAACACACCTCTCCAGGTTCTGAGGTGTCTGATTTTCCCCTAAGACCATTTTCTTTAATGGCAAAAAAAGAACAGACATGTTCATGATTGCAAACATCAATGACCAAATATGATTTTACTTTGACTTATGATAAATATTACATTTTAATGTTAATTGAGATGTTCTTTTCATCAGTGCTGTTTTCCAGAGCCATGGACCTTCATGAGATGTGATGTGCTGGTGTATAATTGTGCTTCTTCCACATCACTAGCAGCAGAATGCTTCTCAGTATGCCTTTAAATAGAGCACCATGTCTTTCCCTTTCATGCCAACGTTAGGATCCGCACTCCCTCACTCACTCCCCCAAAGCAACCTGCAAGCTTCTGACTTTCTATCCATGGTGACTATCTTACACAGTATATTTTACCTTTAGTTTAACTAGATACACCTTGTAGTTTAACTCCCTGTATGCTTTCAAAGTAGTTTAAGAACTGCTCGCTTTACTGTAGCGTAATGCAAATTTTAATTTTGTGTAGTAGAGACATTGCTGTGGGTCATTGTTTCTTTGTCACCAGAGTTTATTTTCATTATTTTAGGAATCTCCCTTCATTAGATGATAATCTTTCTCAGCTTGTAACTGCCAGACATTGGGTCACTTGAAATGGTCAAGGGAAAAAAAAATAACAGTGAAGAGTTACTATTCCACCGTCTACCCCAGTTTGATCTGTAACATGAGAGAAAGCAGTAGCTGAAGTACTCAGGTGACATCCTGGAGAAACCACAGCAATGTCTCCAGTTAAAGGTCCCCTATAGTATAGAGTGAGATGACCGTGTCTTCTTTGTTCATAAAGCAAGTCCAGGTTCTATATCAATACTTTGAAAGTAACAAAGTGAGTCTCTGAGTGTACTCTGCTATGTTTTTATTGGATCAGCATAGAGGCTAAGAGTCACTCCTCTGGTTGACTCACTGACTTATTGTTACTCGAGCTCCAGAGAGAAGCCTGAGAGAGGGGAAACTACATTGTGATGGTTTTTGGTTCTTAAAACCACAAATATATTTTGTGGATACTTCCACAAACACAAATAAAACGCAGTGTAAAATATGGGACCTTTAAGTCTTATAATTCAGCATCTGAATAAACTTGATTGAACTAATCACTCAATTGATTTCTTGTAGATGCGTACATAACCACTACAGTTTGTTGTTGTTCCGAATCTAGGAATATCACTTTCTAACCCTAATCATTGTGTTCTATGGTATGACATGTATATGTGCTGCAAGATAACACAGGATTTTACTTGAATGTTATTTGACTTTTTTTTTTTCTTCCTGTCATGACTAAAGTGCCTACTTTTTATTTCTGCCTACAGCTGTAGATCAATTGGCCATCAATCAATTGATGTCATCAGGAAGCAGCGATGGAGCTGTCAGACTGATCCCGGCCACCGTTCAGGGCATGTCTGATGAGGGACAAGTGATGCATGCAAATTCAGGAAATTCTAACCACACAAACCAAATAGACCATGACTTCGAAATACCAGTCACCAACATAGATGACATTTTATTAGAAGTGAGCCTCTGCAATGACACAAACACACATAGCAACCCCCCCGATGAAACATTATCCAATGAGGATATATTGAGACGACATACTGCAGCCCTGTCTGAGGAGGCTGGGATTCAGGTTCAAGTCCAGGCCAGTCTCCTGGATGGCTCTGTCTTTAATGCACAAAATGAAAAATGTGCCATCCTCCCTGTGGAGATGACGCCTGAGAACCAACCAGATAAAAACACTGGTTCTAAACACATGTACCCCATAGGAGATGACAGTGATTCAAACAGTGAAACCACCACTGACAGCAGTTTAATGGTCAATAAGATGGCTGACAGTGGAAGAGGACTTCATGAGGTCTCCTCAGATGAGGAAGAAGTGGAGTTTTGTTTTTATGATGCCCAGAAACCTGCTTCTGATGGACACTTTTCTTTAAGCCAGTCACCAACCAGGTCTTCATCTGTTCAGCCAGCCAACAGCCGAGATACAGACCTGGATCAGACCTTCAATGTGATGCCGACATCCTCTGATGTCGCAGCGAGGGGCAAAGAAAACTCTACAGAACAGCCATACGAGGTTTCCAACAATAAAATGCATGTGTCCTCCACCTTAAGCCCCTTCCCACCAGATACCCACAGTGTCACACAGGGTAGTTCTGCTAATGTGCATGCAGATTTTGAGACTATGAGTACAAAAACTGCCCTTTCACCACCAGTGGAATTGGAGAGCTCAGGCTTAAGCATCAGCAGATTGGATACAAGAGTTTCAGTATCAACGACAAACAAAGAAAAAGCGACATGTGGAACTAATTCAAACCACCATGCTACCTCCTTACTGAGAAAGACCCCTGGACTGAAACCCATTGATAATTTAGACCGCTCTGTGTGGAGCAGTATCTTACAACTTCCGTCTGAATCTCAAATCAGTCTAAACACTAGAGCTCCCAAACTGAAAGGCCT
This sequence comes from Rachycentron canadum, assembly GCA_038496675.1. Lineage (NCBI taxonomy): Eukaryota > Metazoa > Chordata > Actinopteri > Carangiformes > Rachycentridae > Rachycentron > Rachycentron canadum. The sequence goes on from CM076654.1 coordinate 22,704,883, forward strand.
GAGTATCAAGAGTATAAACAAACCACAAGAAGAGCCTCTCCAAAAACCTAGCAGGAGTCTAACTCCAGCCCCTTCAAACACCAATGCTGCCTTGAACCAGTCAACAAAATTACCACCAATGACAAGCAGCTGTTTGGGTTCTAGTAACCAGCCTGATATGTACAGCTGCCTTGTAAGTAGCAAAGGAAGTGACAGAAGGCACGTTACACCTGAGCATAGGGATGTGGAGCTGGCCAAGGGGAGGAATGTCCACACAGGTTCCAAAGCAACAGCCAACTCACAGGGCCAGTCCCACCAACCTCCCACTCAGAGAACATTTATAGAGGTTCAGCTGTCTTCGTGTGGTTCACCATCGCCAATTGTAGCACACTGTGAAATGGTACATTCAGAAGACACTTTGAATGTAGAGAAGACAAATGTTGTGGTCTGTGATGTAAACTCATTGTGTTCTTCCAAAGAAACTCAGTCAACCACAGGTAATGGTTCAAAATCCAGTACCACTTTTGAGACAGGTGAGCACCTGAAATCCAGCACATCCAGACTCTACATAAAGACAATGGAAAGGCGAAGCTTCTCCACGGACACTGCCTTGTCTGCATGCTACAATCCCTTCTCTGTTCGACATAAGATAAAGTCCTTTGAAAACCTGGCTAACTTTGACAAGCCAGTGGCTAAAAGCATTGACATTCAGTCCCATGCACTGACATGTAGAGCTTCACTGAACCAAAGGATCGCTGGTTACATAGACTTGGTTAATTCTGCTGACTGCCGTACACGACAGAGAAGTTTTAGTTCCTATGTGGAGAATCTGATCCCTACCACACCCTGCTTACCTCGTCTTGGTAAACTTCCCTCTAACATTACAGTAATGAAATTTAACTTTCCACATACACGCTGTAACACAGCTCCTTTGTTGGAGAACTGTCCTGATGCTAAAGTTCCCAAGGCTTCAGACGGGTTTACACCACAGACCACTCCAGTGCTGCGGAGGAAACATGGCAGAGTTCCCCGCAGCAGGTTGCAGCAGCTCAGGGCTCTCAGTATGCCTGAGTTGGAAAAGCTGTGTATGGAGGACTTTACCAGAGGGCAGGGTATAGCCGATAAAACTGAGCCTGGTGTCCAGCCCATGCTACTTAAAAAAGCCACAGAGGCTGACAGGGCTCCACCCCCGGCAGCCCTGACGGAAGTGCATGTGAACAGGGTGAGCCCACGTGATCCTGGATCCACTGAAGAGACTCCTCAGGGAACCCCAGAGACCCATGGACCACAGCCCGGCTGGTCCATCAGGTGGGGAGTTCAACTGCTAATTTTGAATCCTTTCTATTCATTTAAGCCACTTTGTGTAGGAATTGAAAATGTCTCATTATGCCTAACCATAGTAATTGTACCAGGCATGGACATAGGTGTTTACAGACTGAACCAAACCCGTATCACATTCTGTGAGACTGAAACAACCAGTGTGTAGAATTTAGTGACATCTAGTGGTGAGGTTGCAGATTGCAACAGATGACAAAACCTTTGATAATGACATACATTTAACAAAGCAACAAAAAGTAATCAATAGACATTACAACGTAAGTATTAAAATCTTCCTGGGTTGTGAGTATCAGGCCACAAAAAGCACAGGGCACTGTCACAGGATGTCTTTAGGTTGAATGTAAGTAAAGCAATTTAAACCTTGTTTTTCTTCCATGAACAGGGTTCACATGCCTCCTTGAAAACCTGAAACAGTTGACCAATATTCCAGTACAGGATAAGACACAAAAGTAAAATGCCTTGTAAAATCTTTGCAACATCCTCCTATTTTCAGACACAGTTATGGTTAGGATTATGTTGATGTTGAAATGGTAGGCTAGTTTATGGATGACAGTAATTTGAATTGGCTGCTGTTGGTTTAGTTTGACAATGCTATGAACATACCACAAAGTCACATCACATGCTGCAAGTTAGATGATTTAAACCCTTAAGAATGTAAGTTACATTATCCTTTAAAAGTGTTTAAATCACTGTTGGCTGTAAATTGTGGTTGAAACTTGTTTGAAATGCTTAAATAATGGGTCGGTATGTTTGGTTCAGTCGTTTGTCGCTAGGTTGTTTTACTTGTAGCCAAAGGTTTAAGAAGAAGTAAATAATCAATTCAACTTTGAATCTACATTTAGCTGTAAAGTTCAGACTTCATTTGTGATGAGGGAAAACCGTAGGCTACTAGGCAGAAATGGTACATGTAATTCATAAGAAAAAAGTGAGACAGGTTATAAATGAATGATCCTTACAATGAACAAGTACAGACTGCATTTGCTTTCAATCATACAGCAGCAAATTGTCTTCACTTTCAAAGGGGACAGTAAACTGAACTTTAAAAGTCAGAGTGAGGTTGTTACCAGAATATGTATATATCTATATCTATATATCTGTATCAGCAGAGGAGATTTTGCCAGAATACAAATCTATGGAATCTTTATTTGTTTACAGTAGTTCTCTTCTACATGCCACATTTGAACATGATGTACACACACACTCTGCTAAGGTTGATGCAATGTATTTTACTCAATTGGTCATATGCTGGTTTTTACTACTAATCTTTGGTCAGTTAACCTATGGTCAGTTAAACTTCAGGATAAGTAGAATATTTGTTTTGAATGTTCATCATGGTGAAGACTGACACGGATCTCACAAATGTAATGCTCTTTCTTTTTTCTGGAGCTTTGCAGCATTTACATGATTTACATAGAAGTTTAGTTTAACATGGGACCAGAATTGAACCTGCGTCATGTGATCATATGACTTCATCAGTCCTTACCTTCACAGTGGGACATCTAAGGTTCCTCCTGTTTTGCAGTATATGTCTTTCCAACTTAAAATTTTGAACTTGTTGTCCGTTATATTATGTACCATTATCTTATTGCCAGGGATACAAAGCTGTGTATGAAGTGGGCACCATTATGGCAGAATCTCGCCATAGTGGGTGAACCATGGGACATCCCAGGTCATAATCCAGTCTGTGTCCAGCTCACTCTAACCATTTTTTTGTAGTGAAATGTAATATGAGATTTTTGAAGAATAAACTGTATAATTGTAGAAACACTTAAATCATCTCAGCTATAAAACAGAACTATAAATAAGCATGGTATTCATGTTAGATTTCAAAAGGTCATCTAATTATGGGAGTGAACAACAATTGGTCAACTCTGACTCTGTCTGTTCACAGTTTAAAAGAGCTGGCTTCGTCCTCTCTGAGTCAGCATAAACTGCAATCGCTGCTGTTCTCCCCGATGGTGAAATCCTATGTGTCGGCCCTGCTTCAGGAGGCCAAGGCACTCTCTGAGGTAACACTGCACTGCTGCTAGCACATGTCATTTCATAAATAACACCTCTCCTCATATATCTTACTACTGACTTTCTGTGTGAATTCCTGTGTCACATTTATCCTATGTATGAACTCAGCAGGTGAAGGACAACACTCACCTCGTAGTCCTGAGTAAAGAGGAAGGATCAGGACTTGGTTTCAGTGTTGCCGGTGGAGTTGACCTGGAGCAGAAGATAATAAATGTAAGTACAGGAGGTAAACTGTCAGGAACCTGCTGCGAGGGCTTAAAGGATGCATATGTAACGTATTAACTGTACTAGATGATAAACAGTGAAAATAGATGATGAGGAAAGGATGTGGAGGTCAGAGGTGTTTTAACAGCTCTTGCTCACGTTACTGTAACACTTGTGTCCAGGTCCATCGGGTTTTCACCAAAGGAGCGGCAAGCCTTGAAGGCACAATCCAGAGAGGAGACAGCATCTTATCCATAAATGGCACATGTCTGGAGGGAAAAACCCATGGAGAGGCTGTCTCCTGCCTCCATCAGGCCAGACTGTCCAATCAGGCCTTGGTTGTCATATGTAGACACAAGAGCAGTGAACCAAGTGTCTCTGACAGACATGATGTGACCAGACAGCCAAAGTGTTCTGCCAGGAAGAGGTCTATGGAAACTAGAGAAGGTGAGACCTGGGGTGACATTGTAACACCTATAAGAGACCTAAAGATACTGCTGTAGTATGTAATGATATGAAATGGACCAGTTGGTTTGGCTACTGAAGCACATCGAAATGTGAACTGTACTGTATGTACTGGTTGTTCTAGCTGTAGTTTACATCACGCACATTCACATGAGCTTCAATAATATATAACACTAATTATTACCTGTTACACATGTCCTTAAACCTTTCACAATATGAAATTATTAAATTGGCTACTCACACAAAAATGGGCTACACAATGGAACCAATAACGTTTCACATATAAGTGCAAAATACAACATATTAATCCCATCCATTGAATAATAAGAACTGTAAATGAACCCATTCCTCTACTAATTATCTTCACATGCGATAAAAGAGTAAAGTGCAAAGTGCAATTAATTTCAAGGTGCAAAATGAACAAAGTCCTTCAATTGAAATGAACATTCTCACCGATTTTTGTATGAACAGCTGGACACTAAAGCCAAGAGATAGGACCAACTGAAACTAAATAACTTTGTCACAGTGCAAAATCCATCAGATGAACTAGAATGAACGAAAATAATATCAAATAAATGAATTACCTCGGTCTTGGAGCAGTTAAGACCACGTGTCTCAGGAAAATCCAGACATCAAAGCTAACCAGCGCAGCTAATACAGGTTCTAGCATTGCATTGACTCTTAATGCCAACACCATTAACTCTTAATGCCAACACCATTAACTCTTAATGCCAACACCATTAACTCTTAATGCCAACACCATTAACTCTTAATGTCAACACCATTAACTCTTAATGCCAACACCTTCGCTTACAGACTGATTCTAGCTCTATATTCTCCAGTTTCTTCTGCTTCTGTCTCGTTTTTTTTTTTTTTTCTTCATCCTCCACACACACACAGCACAATGTTTTTTTTTTTTTGTTTTTGTTTGTCATGCAACAGAAAAAAACGTTTCTCCCTCACTCTCAGAACCACTGGAGCAAAGTGGGAGGGACTACCTGCTATCAACTGATTGCTGATTGGCCAGCCTAACCTATCCGTCTTTTCTCTTATATTTTTGGAATATTAAACGCTATGAACATTGAAAATAGTCTACGTTTTGGGGATAAAATCACTACTTCACAGTAATTCTACAGGTTTCTCTTTTCTTACATGTAAACCACTAGATTATCTAGGTTACAACATCTTAAGATAAACCTGCTAGTATGGATGACAGTCAAGTAGTTTGTCCATCACAGCAGCAGAGCCTTTACTTTACCTTTCTCCTTTGACATGAACCTGTTCTGTAATGTTGTGTACTTAAAACTTCTCATTGACTACATATGTTAATAATATAACTTGGGGTGTTGAATATCTCTTAGTGGTGGATGTTGCTTCAGATGGTGCTTTAATGGTAGAGCTTCACAAGACCTCTGCTGGCCTGGGCTTCAGTCTGGAGGGGGGAAAATCGTCAAGCCACGGAGACCGGCCTCTGGTTGTCAAACGCATCTTTAAAGGTGACATTTTCTCATGAAGTGCAAGTTAGAGATAAATATTCACCTATGCTCCTCCATAAGGAACCATTTGTCTATGTAAACATGTGATGGTGTCTATGTAAATATGTGATGGTGTCGTAGCGCAGGTAGTTGGTACTGGTCAAATGATGTCAGGGGTCTTAATTACCACCTTGTGCAGGCTGGACCTGAACTCACCTTGCTTCCTCTTGCCTTTCCACTTTTTCTCTACAGTGCAGCATTTACATGATGAATTGTTTTAGTTTGACACTTGAGGCCACCAAGAACACAAAACACAGTCCTAACATCAGCATCAGGTTCTCTAGACTGGATGTACGCTGCACTGCCCTCTCATCATAGCTCTTGCATGTCAGCCTTAGCTCCAGAAAGGCTTTAATTAGACAGCGATATTTTCTCAGTCCCTGTTCTTTGGCTTCTTTCTACCAAACAAGCAGGAAAAACCCCTGCAAAGTCAAGCCCCTCCTCAGGTTCCACTACTGACCTGGGCCTTCTTCTAATGTTAACACTATTTAGTTTAACAAACATACAGACAGGGACTAAACTTAAATATCATCTATCACAGTCTCAGTGAGCCTGCCAGTCTCCTGCCAGGATGCAGGTCCATTTAAATTCAGATCTGCTCTCCTCTGTAGTTTGTCCTGTGTGGTTATCCTTGAATAAGGCTGAGCTGCTGTACTTCTCTACACCAGGAGGTGCTGCTGAGCTGTCAGGGCTTATTGAAGTCGGAGATGAAGTCCTGTCCATCAACGGCTGTTCTCTGGAGGGCCTCATGCACCATGATGCCTGGAAAATCATTAAAGCCACAGATGAAGGGTCCAACCACCTCCTCATCCGCAAGCTGAACGCCTAATAATGGGAAAACCTTTGGGGGGGTTGGACAAATGGCAGAAACAAGGACAAGCTTTTGGACTTCATTTGATTTTGTGTTTTGTCTTGTTAAATGTGTTTGTACTTAAACGGGTCAAAGTGATAGACCATTAACTATTGTGGTGAATTATGATTTTATAGTGCAGTTTGTCTACAATAGATTCACTTTGGAACGATTTTAAAATAAACTCACTTTGTGAAAAAATCTGAGGCTGGTTGTGGTTCAGGTGTCAGCAAGTCAACATCTCCTGATCTGATTACTACTAAGTTACAGTATAACTTAACAACCATAGACAGGTGAGTGGGGTATGATGGGTTACTACTCACACCACACGGGAGATGGCTTCAACATTTGATTCTTTATAATGCTCACATTATATCAGCATCTGTATCAATCATAAAATGTTCAATAATTATATTAGCTAAACTGTGAAATATGCAAGCTGATTTATACAATAATATAATAAATAAATACAATAATGTTTTTTATAATTGTTTGGCCAATGACTGATGTATGAAAGCCTATAGGTGACTATATTCAAATAATTATACATAAACTCAAAATGATGCCATGCAAATATTGAAAGGAACTATTGTGTGATTCTGAAATAGCACTGTAACTTCCCAAATGATTGTGGTGTTTGAGTAAAAATTTACATCAAACTGTCACTTTACCTGCTGCATGTGATGAGGTTTTCTTCCTCCTTCAAAAAAAATGTAACTTATGTTCATTCTTTGTCCTCATTTTTCCCACAAGCTGCCAATTGTATAATGTCCTTATATGGCTAATTAAAAGCAGGTGCAGCAGCAGCCAGGCATACGCACTGGTTACATTCAGAGTGCACGTGTAAGGAATGACCACGTGTCAGTGAAAGCCCAGAGACAGGTTAAGAACCATTCAGACAGCTGGGTCCATGTCCTCATGCATAATTGAATGTTCATGTATATTCATGAAATCTATGAACAGAATGAATTTGAAAGAACTTCTTGGAGACCTGATGATCTCTAACACTTAATAATTAATATACACATTGAATGATTTACCAGCACAAAAACTCACTGTTACATGTGTTAATGGTCATTTAAAGATGCTCCGAATGAATGATCACTTTAAATCATATGTAGACTTCACTGACGGAGGGAAACAATTTACTCATCGGAGACTTTTTCAACAACCTTTTCAACAAACTTTTATCGTGGTGATGATGCAGCTCAGTAAGTAACAGAGATTAACACAGAGGGGGAAACCGTCCAATTATTCACTTTAAAAGGATCTAAAGTTTTCTGGGGCCTATTTGCATAAACGTGGGAGGAGAGGGTAGAGAATGGGACTAGTGACATCACAACACAGGTTCCAGCTTTTTAAAGAGCATTTCAAATATTGTTATAGCGCATGCTCTATAACATAGATAAAGAGTGAACGACACTGAGTGAATTCATGCTGTAGCGAGGGTTGTTTTATTCATTCATTAAATAAATCATTCAGTGTATGTATGAAAGTATGAAAAAATAATTGAAGCATATGTGACAGCCAGTACAAAACTACTAAACATCTTGGCGACTGTGGGAGGTTTTATTTGATGAGGTGGACATTCACGTGCTGCAGCCTCTGCTCCTCTGCTTTCAGGCTCTCCACAAGAGTTTGAAGTCTGGTTACAAAGATTTGTTCCCATTCAGTCACAACATATTTGGAGCAGTCAGCCACTGATGTTGGGTGATGAAGCCTGATTTGCAGTTCCAGGTCTTAAAGGTGCTGGATGAGGTTGAAGTCAGGACTCTGCAGGTCAGTCAAGTTCCTCCACACCAAACACACACTTCACAGCTAGTGTACACACAGACATCACTTAACATTGAAATGATGTAGTCATTATACCAGACAAGAAAAAAAAAACAAAAAAAAAAACAGTCTGCTCAGTCCCCACAAATTATTCGGAAACATAAAAACAGAGCAGTGCAGCAATGAGAAACTTGTCTACCACAACCAGACTGAGTTCTCACAGACTAAGCTACTTCTGCAGCTAAAAGATGTCATTACATGACGAGGTGTTGAGTTCAGTCTAATGACCATAATTGCAGAATATCTCCAAGTTGTGCTCATTGGTGTAATTTGGAAATTTCAGATAAAGACAGCACAGAATTGCCTCACATCCAGTATAATACTTCACCTTTCCACTTAATGATTTAATGATTTAAGTGTAATGAAAGCTATGGAAAGCATTGGCATGTACGTCAGCAAATTCCACTCCCTGGCTAGCAAACAAAAAGTGTCCTCTGAGAGACTGGGTAGGTGTGTCATTACTGACATATGTTCATGTGCCACGATTAGTGGAGGGCTGCTAATTGAGCAGAGGATGTGAAGCTAAGGTCAATGTTATTTTTTCATCCTGAAGAAACTAACCTCTGTCCTTTGTTTTCTGTTGAACTCTTCTCTCAACATTGTTCCACATAAAGAACAAGTCCCGCTGGTAGAAAACATAGAGACACCTGCTCCAGTGCTCAAAATATGAGTACAGCTCTGATATACTTGCATTGTACTTGAATATTTCAGTTTTGTTTTTATTAAACGTTTTACACAAAACAACCTCAAATGTGCTGCCCGCAACAATTTCATTAGTTCAAAAATAGTTCACATTCACTCCTCTCTACAATTAAACTTTGCTGAAATACCTCTTTTGTTATGCCTGCATTCGGTGACGTTGATCTTGAACTTGGGAACAGCAGAGTGGTATTCACTCTCTTTTAGGTCTGATTTTGGTCTCCACCAGCTACGGTCTTCACAGCTGATCTCTATCAACCAGTCTCCACCCTGAACAACTAACCTTCTGATGAGACCCATAACAGTGTCTCCTGAAGTAGCACCCCTATATTATGGTTACAATAACACATAGAGTGGCGTTGTGACTTTGTCACCATGATCACAACAATAATGGTAAGGGCTTGGTTAGGTTTAGGAAAAGATGGTGATTTGGGTTAAAATAAGTATTTCCTCACCATTAGAAAATCTTTGTTGTCATAGCAACAACAATGATAAAGTGGTTAAGCGTTATATTCCTGTATACTACATCGCCACACTTTTCCCTTTGCTCCTGCCATAATTACTACAGCCACTAGATGTCGCATAGCAACAAAACCTAATTATGGGTCATGATAAACTTCTGCACAGACGACCTACGGACCCTACGGTTTAAAAGAGGGCAGTCTGGACTCTTTAGCAGCTTTCCAACTGTGCCTGCTGTTTGCTGCTCAGCAGGTTATGGACAGTGGCTGAAAACAGCTGCCTGTTGCTGCTGGAAACAAGGTTGATGAGAGAGACACTTACTAAAGGCTCAAAACTGCAGAGTTGGTGATTGTTCTCTATGGACACTGGTGACTCATGTTAAATCACACAGAAAAGTGATTATAAAGTAGTGACAGTAACAGTACACACAATCTAACATCTTACAAACTTTATTAAATACGGTTACATTCAGAAAGTTGTAAAACAGAAAAGATTCGCATGTAGATCAACAAAACAAATGTGCTTAATTTTAAAGTGAGACATTTTATTGTAAGAATAAGCAGTAATACCACAAATTAGAATAACACATTGTCTTCCTTGTTGACAAGTAGTCAGAATGTGGTTGGATCCACCTCTTAACTGTCGGCTTTGATTGCAGTATTGTATTGTGCAGGTGCAGAGCAGATACTTGGATTTACTGTACATGTATTGTTATGACACATTAAATATTATAGAATCTATTTATACACCATCAACATCACAGCTGCAGTCATGAGAGGTCACCTGGTAGAGTGTGTACCAGGGGAGACTGGGGATGGTTGCAAGATATGTTGCATTTCCTTCAGGAGCCAACCAAAGTTTTACATATTAAACTCATAACTTTCTGTTGAATCGAGCCATTTAAAGATGATCACATCTGACTGATCATTTACAATATTTATTTGAATGGAAAAATTCAGATGTTACAACTGACCCCAACCCTAGGGACAGTTGCAACATGGATCAGGGACGGTTGCAACATATAAATATCCATCAAATTTCACTGATTAGCTTTTGCTTTTTGATTCAACATGCACAGTATTCTGAAAATTTACATTTTGTAATAAAATTCTGTCTTCCTGGACGGCAGAGGCTCTTCCGATTGGAGAATTAAATCAAATCATATCAAATTTAATTTATATAGCGCCAAATCATAAAGTTACCTCAAGGCACTTTACATATTGAGCAAACTCTTTGATAGAATTATTTAAAGGGACCCAAGAAATCCACCATGAGCAGCACTTGGTGACAGTGGCAGGAAAAACTTCAAGGGGCAGAAACCTTAAGCAGAACCAGACTCAGGGTGGGCGGCCGTCTGCCTCGACCGGTTGGGTTGAAAGAGATAGAGATAGGAAAGAGAGATAGGAGAGAGAGAGGGAACGTGAACGAGAGCAGGAGAAAAGAGAACACAAGCAAAATAATCAGATGTGAAGAGTATTAATGATAATGGCAATAACTGATACTAATAATAATGGTACATTAGTAAATAACAGCACTAAGTTCAAATAAGAGAGGAAGCAATAATAGTAGCATAACTAATAATAAATATCGCAACAGCAGATGTTGAGCAGGAACATGGGGGTGGCTGTGATTCGATATCTACAGAATGAGGACAGGGAGAGGGAGGACAGAAGGGAAAAGCACAAACTACGGGAGAGGGAAGACGCAAAATGAATTGATTATACCAACGAGGACAGTTTGAAGCCTAATCTTAAATGTAGAGAAGGTGTCTGCTGACACTGGGTGCTGGTTCCACAGAAGAGAAGCTTGAGAGCTGAAGGCTCTGCCTCCTGTTCTAGTCTTGGAGACTCTAGGAACCACAAGTAAACCTCCATCCACAAAGTGATCTACTAGGACAACAGGGAACTATGAGCTTTTTGACATATGATGGAGCTTGGCCACTGAGGACTCTGTATGTAAGGAGAAGGGTTTCAAATTCTATTCTGAATTTTACCAGGAGCCAGTGCAGAGAATCTAACGCAGGAGATATGTGGTTTCTTTTTCTAGTTCCTGTCAGTACCCGCACAGCACTGCATCCTTATGAGACAGGGTGTTTCTAATTCTCAGAATATTCAGAGAAATAATACCTGTTTATTGGAAGTGTCTCCAGGCTCCCCTGACAAGACTCGGTCCTCCCTGCAGCAGCTGGTCCCTTCAGTGCCTGTCACCCCCCCTCTCTGCCTCCTCTCTGCTTCTACTGTCTCCACAGAATAAAAAAGGTATAAAAACTGTAGTGATGTTAAGCACGTGGACAGTGTATTTGGATGTGTTCTGAGTATTTGCAACACATCTTGTTGTTGTTGTTGTTGGTTGCGTATGTGTAGGTCGTGTGTCTGTCGGTTGTGTATGTGTTGTGTGTCTGTTGGTTGTGTATGTGTCGGTTTTGTAGTCTATGTGTTATGTAGCCTATATGTGTTGTGTTGTGCATCTATTATGTATCTGTTTATATGTGTCTCTTATGTATCTGTTGCGTTTCTTGTGTGTCAGGTTGGCTCAATGTGTGTTGGTTGTGTACGTGTTGGCTGTGTGTCTGTTAGTCATGTATGTGTTATGCACGTGTTGGTTGTGTGTGCGTCGTGCACGTGTCGGTTGTGCACGTGTCGGTCGTGTACGTGTCGTGTACGTGTATGTGTACCCGTGTGTTTGCAGTCTTAACCTGTAATGTGTGTGTGTGTGTGTGTGTGTGTGTACCTGTGCTTGAGTCCCACTGAGCGCCCGGGCTGGGCTGTGGTGAAGTGGCTCATTGTGAGCTCGGCGGCCGTGGCCCTTTAAGAAGGAGGTGGGCAGCGCTCCTGTGACGCAGGCCGATCCTGAGAAGATGCTTCAAAACTCCAGGCCGGAGCCAATGTGAGTGGTGGAGCTGGTGGAGCTGGTGGAGCTGGACGGACCTCCGAGCCCCGCAGGAACCGCTGAGGGAGAATCCAGAGCAGGTTCAGGAGTCTTCGGGGGAGCCCCGAGCGCAGAGCAGAACTCACACACACTCACACAGGTTCGCTGCTTCAACCAACTAATACAGTTAGTTACCACTGAGCCGGGGCTTGGGCGGCGGGTTCCCCTCTCTGTGCGCGCCGCTGTATGAGCCGCCGAGCGGAGACAACTTGGGCAAAAGAAACGCTGAAGATTCTCTCCAGCTCTGTCTCTGGTTGATCCGATGTGGCACTCGGGAAGTCGCATCATGCCACACATCTGTCCACTCTGCGTGTACTTTTTTTGGCTCCTGAGCCCAGTTATGGCCAACACCATCACCGAGGACATAGAGGTGCTGGTGCTGCTGCCAAAGAATAACTCCTACCTTTTTTCACACGCGAAGGTCGCGCCGGCCATCCGTTACGCACAGCAGCGGCTGCGAACCGATGGGGGGCAGTTCTCCGGCTTCCACTTCAACATCCAGTTTGAAAACTCGGACTGTGTCAGTGATGCTATGTTTCTGTTGGTGGATATGTCGTGCAGGCAGAAGCCGGACCTGATCCTTGGTCCGGTGTGCGAGTATGAGGCGGCGGCGGTGGTGAGGCTGGCATCCCACTGGAACATCCCGGTGATCTCAGCAGGTGCCCTGGCCGCCGGCTTCGGCAACAAGAACACCGAATACTCCCACTTGACCCGCATCGCCCCGTCTTACGTGAAGATGGCGGAGACCTTCAGCGCGATTTTCGAGCACTTCAGCTGGAAGAGCGCGCTGCTGGTCTTCGAGGACGACAACCAGGAGCGGAACTGTTACTTCACTCTGGAGGGGGTCTATCACCTGATGGCGGACTTTAACATTAAAACATACCTGTTCTACCAAGATGAGCGACTGGACACTGACACCATCCTCAAGAACATCTATGACACTGAAGGTAAGACAGATTTTAATAGACAGAATTTATTCGATGCTGTATAAACCACTCCTTGGTCTGTAAGTGTGTTATTATTCATAATTTTGTTGTTTGACTGCAGCTGAACCAATTGACTCAGTAACAGACCTCATGTTAGACTGTCTGTATGTTTGGTGTCTTAGTCAAAGATTCAGCTCATTCCATTAGTCCTTTAATTGATTGTGCCGCTGACAATTATTATACTCATTATAAATTCATCTATCAATTATTTTCTCAGTGTTTTCTCCAACCTTTCGAAAATATCGAAAATGCCCATCACTAGTATCTAAAATGTCTTCAGTTTGCCTCCACATCTCAGAGAAATAATCCCACAAAACAAAAAGAGAATCCAGGTAAGTCTTCATCTCACAGGTCTGGGACACATGTCTTCTGGTCCTTTAATCATGGGAACAATAGAGAGAACCTTCATCTGAAAAAGTGGGACTGAGTTGATTTCCAGGCGAATTTCCAGGACAGACGAACCTTTACTCTAACCACAGACACGTATCGCAACTATTTGTATCAGCATAGCATTTAGACTCTGTATTTTACTTAAATGTATAACTAAATTATATGCATCCCTCCAGGAAACTTTTCAGATCATTTTGGATTAAATCTAAATTTACAGCAGCGTAAAATATGTTACCAGTTCTCACAATTAATGGACAAGTTCACATTTCATCTTACACTATTGTTCACATGCCCATATGTGCATTAAAGTCTATGTAGTATATAAAGGTAGATGTCCATATCTTCTTAGATTATAAAGATGGTCTAGGTTCTATGTTAATACTGTGTTCAGTCCACAGAGACAGCCATCAGGACTTCTGTAACTTTATGATGTCACAACTAAGCAGTCACCACCCTCAGCCTTGCCCCAAGCCCATGTTTACTCAAATTAAAATAGTTTTAGTTCTAAAGTGTAACTGTAGCGTGTTGCTTCAATGGTCACTGTTAGAACAACAGTGTCTTTGTGTGTTCCTGTTCCTCCATTATGTAAACGCAGAGTAAACATTGCATTAAACAGAATAACACAGACCATTGAATCCTTGGATTAGCTTCAGTTGAGTGCATCTGGATGTCCATCATTTCCATTGATTGAAAGAACGGATCAGTTTGATTCGGAGTGATTACACAGGCTCACAGAGATGTGAGTCTGTTCTTTTAATAAGCAATGCGAAGATGTCTGTCTAGATAAAGACGATAATAATTGCATAAATATTATCCAATTATTGTCATTGTCTGAGTTGTCTGAATCTGTTATGAAACTGTTGGTTCACTGTGGTCCAAACTAATCAGTCATGGTGTTAATTGATTGTTTCACTCATCATATGCCTTGTGTTATGTAAAAACATTAGCAGCTTGGTTGAAATCCTCCAGTTCTACCAATTGGTGGTTAAATCACCTCATATCACAGGAGTGGCTCCTGTATAAATCAGCATATATTACACATGCTAAATGCTGAAGAGCCACAAAGAGCACCTGATGGGGAGGAATTAGTATTCCCAGCATGTCAGGTGCTTAACTGAAAGGTTTGAAGGGCTTCAGCGAAGATTGAGCAGCTTTCCTGCTCAACTGAGCAGTGTTAGAGGGGAGAGGCAGCAATCGTCAGCATCTCATACAGATACAGATACATGTTCATAAACCAGTGTGACTAACCCAGGATTTTCTTCTCCCCATTGATATGTTAGATGTAATCTAAGGCCTGCTCTGATGAATCTGGACTTCCTTTGAGGCAGTAGTTGGTAGTAGTTTGGCACCAACAGCACGAATCCTACAGAATCCAATCACTTAACATTACCATATTACACTTAGTTCTGTCATAACCATACTAAGAGAAAAACCTGCACCTGAGTGTCAGGAGGTCTGATATAAAATTCAGAAATCCATGAATTACATCATTTTACTGTGTCATTTTTACTATAATACTTCTATTTCTACTGGACACATCACTGATACATCGAGACCCTTGTTTCGGTGCAATGTCAAGCACAGTATAAAGGAACCAATTTCATTCTTCTGGACTTGTTTCTTTATGTCGCATCTGTCAGTGCAGAGTTAGCCAAGCTCAGGACCCTGTGTGATCATATGTTTAAACATGGACATTTACAGGAAACTAATATTTGTTTGAAAAAGTTAATAAAATGTAAATGCATCAATATATTACCATTTCTGTATAATCATTATGGAGCTTCCTTAAAATGGTTATCACTGCACATTTAACAGCCAGTGACTCCATCGCAACTGAACCCCAGAGCAGATTGAAACCAGGAGACAGATAGTTGGTTAGATGTTGTGGTGCAAGGAGAAGGAGAAGAGGAGAATGGACAGATGAGACCATCAGCCAGAGACTTGTAAATGTACTTCTCCATCGCTTCTCTCTCTAGGCAGGACAGGTCGTATAGACGACTGCTGGGGAGCAATGGCTCAGTCATAGGGGCAATTAGGTGGTATAGATACAGCCCGCTATTTAATAAATACCTCAGCCAGGTCATGATAGACTTCAGGAACTCCTGAGAGATGAGGAGGCGAAGGAGAAGTGGTAGAACTCGGATGATTGGTGGCTGAGGGTAAACAGTTGGAGTGACAATGAATACTCCAGCTGATGATGGAGCTGGAGGACCAGTCGATGTTGGGGTTATGTAAACGTAGCCGGGGATGGCGCAGAACCAGGGGAGTGTGTGGTGAAGGGATTACCAGTAGCTGAATGTGCTCGCAATCATTGCCAGTGATGTGAAGAGACAGGGGCTTAGTCTGGTTGGTGATACAGGACAGGGGGCGTCCTCCAGGGCATTGACATCTTTGGGAGAGGGCAGTCTACCTAAAGGGATGACATTCTGACAGACAAGTGAGGCATTAATAAACTTCTCATCCACCCCAGAGTCTATTAATGTCGTCAGCTGGAGTGATGAATTCCCCCACAGGAGCTTAGAATCCAGTTGCATGCAGGGAGGGGGAGAAGGATTGGAGCCAGGGCCAGGAGTAGCAACCAGGTCACAGTACAAATGGAGGCTCTCTTTCAATCTCCACTGTCTCTCCGCGATAGTCAGATGAGGGCAGCCCAGCTGCACGGGTTCCTTACAGGGTGTAGAGAATGAAGCCACAGGTGTAGCTGGTGAGTCTGGTTACTGGATCGGGAATGAGGAGACTCGCTGCATAAATCATCTTAACTCTATCTGAAGAGTAGCGAGTAGGGAATTTGCCAATGGGGAGGCGAAGATGGAGGATGCCACAAGAATCTGAGGGAGCTGTCGTGGTGGGATTGGGAGGCAGGCGACTTGACTGGATAAGTGTGAGACGCTGGTCCTAAGTCCTCTCAGAGTCTCCATTATTTCCATGAGTGCCTTCTCATGGTGTTCGATTCTATCCTCCTGAACAGCAAGAACCTGACGCAGCGTGTCTGAATCTGCAGGGTCCATATTGGCCAGATTATGCTGCAACGGCTAGCAACTGAACCCCAGAGTAGATTTAAACCAGTTTAAACCAAGGGACAGATAGTTGGTCAAAGAGTCTTTTACTGGTGATGGTGCGGTACAAAAAACAACAGTGAGGGATGGAAGATCCGGAGTCAAGCAGAGGAAAACCAGGAAGGAAATGGGGAAGCTCCTCTACGGGATCAGTTACCCACTGAACATAGGCTGACAATCTGCCAGAGAGTGGATGAGGAACCAGGATCTAAATGCTGCACTTGAAGAGGCTGATGAGGGACAGGTAAACCAGGTAACTGGTGCTGTGCCATGCCCCTGCCAAGAAGCACACACACACAGACACAGGGGGAGGAGACAGGCATAGACAAGGCACACTAGGAAAAACAGAAGTGGGAGAGGGGAACCTAACAGCACAGTTGACACAGCTCTAATTGATAAAAGACAGACTTTGCTGATTTAATGATTCAGTTAAAGATGGGAATATTTTGTCCCAGTCTTTTCCAGAACATTATAGACACAGATGTTCTGACTATCTGCTGGTTTATGGAGGTGGATGGGGGTAATGGGTTTATTAAGTCCCTGCAGCTGCCTGAAGGCAGGAGGACAGATGATATGTTGATAAATCTGCAGCCTCTGATTGGAATTGCTGCACTAGAGCACAATGTTATTATGCACAGCCGTCCACTGTGTTCAACCTTGGTTAAATCACATGCAAATGAAACCATGCTGCTACCCACACACACACCAGTTCGGTCTGAATTATGCATTTTTTTGCGCGACAGTTTATGCAGGAGATTCACGTGCTTTGTCCTTTTGATTTTACTTTTGTTTTATTCTGGAAAAACATCACAGTTCAATGCTGTTGTGTCACATTAACTGTAGTGCGATTTACAGCATAGGATGGAGGATTTATGCAATCACCAGCGTTCATCAGTATTCTATTCAATTTTTCTTTTATTTATTATTTATCCACTAATTACTAATAACTTAAAACCCCACCCAGTGTATGCCTTAGGATGCACAGTTGCAGTGCTGTTTGTTGCTGTCTATTGTGTTCTCACTGCTCTGCACAATTCGGACAAGTGGAATGATTTGTTGAGCTGTCACAACCGAATTGTGCAGAGCAGTAAGAACAGACAGCAACAAACAGCACTGCAACTGTGCATCCTAAGGCATACACTGGGTGGGTTTTTAAGTTATTAGTAATTAGTGGATAAATAATAAATAAAAGAAAACTGAAAGGGATGAATTGTGATAAGTGCGGATTCTTTGTGGCTTGAAGATTCTGACTAGATGGACTCTAACAGTCCAACCATGTGAGGGAGTCCCTTTGGCATTCAAGTCAGTTCAGGTCTTCGTAGGATTACATATTCTAAATGCAGTCCGGCTAAATAATAACACATGTCCTGCTGACTCCATTATAAAGCTACATATTTTGCCCGCATGAGGACATAGCATTTATGAAATTAGCCTCTTTAGGTAGTAAACTGTGATTTGACAGCACAAAAGGCTAAACCCCATTCTGCAAGCACTGTAGTAATGTCCTGTTGCTGTGAGATACAAATACACAACATTGCACCACTGCTTTTAGTAGGTAACAAAATATGGCTTTAAAAGTGACATGTTATTTAAAATCTTAACATTACCTTAGTTTCTGTGTGTTGCAGCTTGAGGTGTATCTCCTTGGGTTTGTGGTTTACTTTCTAGTGACTTTGCCACAGGGTTTCTCTCCTGATAGTTACTAAGATGTTGTCACGTTCTTTCCCGGTCACCAAATGTTGTTCGAGCTCCTACAGCTGCAGAATTACAGTGGCAAGTGATGATAGTGGTCTTAAGGTCTCGAGCTGTTTTCTGCCTCTAATTTCAGACTGCACAACATGACCTCCATCAGCCCTAAAATGATAAATGCATTTCCTAGTTGGGAACTTGCAGGTGGGTTTAAAGCTCTAGACTTAGGGACAGTAGACAGAGGCTTAACTGGAGAAACCTTACACCTGAAGTAGACATTTGTCCATTCTGGCAAGCGCCCTGCAGGGCCCTACAATGGGCCTTGTCTAGGGCACTTAGCAGCAACCTGTGAATGTGACAACCCACTTCCAGAGATCAAGCTCAGGCAATGGCAGGAGTGAAAGAACTATCTGAAACTCCTCAAACACATCAGCATCCCAAGATGATAAACCTCCTCCTCCCCTGCAGTCACTCAACATAAAGAGGTCTGTATCTTCTGGGATGCCTCAAGACAAGCCTGCTGCTTATCTGAAGGCTACCAACAGTGAAGGAAAAATGAAATTTGTGTTTGTATTTAGGGTCAAGTTTGCACTAGAGTTCAACTAAACATTCCTAGGCCTTAGCTGTGTGCTGCTACTCTAGTGGTAGAAGAAGAAATTGCACGAATGACCAGAGATGAAGAGGACGTCCAGTTCAACACCATGCATTCCTTCAAAGCTACATTGAACATCAAAGCAACACTCATTGTATGAGTCCAGGCGATTCCATGTATATGTGAAAAATCAGGTGCAAAGAATTAGGCAAATGGCACAACCTGAGCAATGCAGCTATATACCCAACAATCAAAGCCCATCAGATTGTGGATCTAGATCCCTTCCTGGTGACAAATTGTGATCTAGCATACGACTGAGGGGACCAACTCTCCTGTCTACAGAAAGCCCCTACAGGACATTGTGTCCTCTGAGTTGATAAAGCCTGAGGTGCACTTAAGTACCATATCCCTACTTGAACACCAAAATCTGTTGATCCCACTCAAGCACACCATCATTTACCAGATGAATTGTGAGACTGGTGCACATCACTCACACCTCCACATCAAATGGCAAGAGCAGAGCTTCACACATGTTCCCATCTCAGGTTTTTACCATGAAGGCTGTTCAACAGCTGAGACATATCGAAGAGGGAAAATATCTCTTTACATCAGGTCACCAGTCTGTTGATGTGGTGTCACCATGAAAAGGTTCAACACTAGGGGCATCACTTCACAGAGGGTGTCTTGAGATCAGTGGACTTCTGAATCCTTGGTGTAAAATTACGAAGAAGCAAACATCCAAGAGTTGGCACACTCAGCCAAAGACAACTTCCAGCTACATTCTCTTATATGGGAATGTAGCTATCACATGTCTTTGAGCCATGGATGGCCACTTGCAGCAGCAATTGGTGGGCATTGCTGTGCACATGTGTTGTCCATCTAGAGTTGATTGATTGAGTCAAATTTTGTGGGTATCTGCAAAGAGTTTAGTTTCAATCCAAACACTTTCATTGAAGCAAGCATGAAAGTGCCGATCAAAAGCTGCAGCTGCACTTAGTTGAGATCTTAAACACTCTGCTTGCTCATATCTGACACCAATGCTTTACAGGTTCGAACTACATTTATGGTGGAGGTGGCGCAGAAGCGACACTTTTCACCCACAAGGTTGGGGCCGCCTGTGCACATCAGGAGATGTCAGATTAAAGGACAAGTAGAAACAGCACTGAAGACAGGTCCAAAGTCATGCTATGTCCTTCTGACATTGGTGGAGGAAGGAATTACCAGCACTAGACTAAATCCTCAGGTGCTGCAGTAGTTCTTGTGATGGTTTTTTGCTGTTGATAAACAGCTCTTTTTTTTTTGCATTACCATCACCTTCTGGGGCATCTGTTCATTGCAAAAAGATATGTTCACTTAAAAATGTTTGACACAATGTTTAGTAGGTTCATGCACAATACTAACTACTTCCTGTAGTAGAGTAATGGCAGATTAATGCCTCAGAGGGTTTGGTAACACAATTTGCATTAACTTTGAAGGTTTCATATTTCCATTGATGCTGTGGGCTAAAAGGACTCCTGTTTTCTCTGAAGAAAATTGAAATGATTAAAAGGTGTCTGGTCAATCTGGGGCCCCTCAGCTGTAGCCTTGGCCAACTTGTGCATTAATCTGTGGCACTTCTTGGGGTGAACCTGCCTGACAGACAGACATTTGGGGGGGAAGGACATTATACAAATAATGGCTCTACAGGTGTTATGTACCTTCACCATATTTTTCTCATATTTATTATATGAGTATGTTGCAACCTCAAGAAATTATAATTCTTCAACTAGTTACAGTTATCCACAGTAGGTGTTTCTGGGTACTCTCTCTGAATTAAACATCCATCCAGAGAAGTTACATTTTCTTGTGGCAGCTCACTCATGTACAATGTCTCTAGTCCACTATGTGTCTCTATGTCCACCTGAAATACTTTTTGCAAAACTTTGTGAACCACTTTGTGAACCACCAGAATGGAATTAGTAATGGACATGACCAAGATATATGACAATAATTTGCCTCACAGAACCCATGTTCTCTCCAGCAATTTGGTATAGAGACTCTTTTGAGCTGGAATAATGAAGAATCTTATAATCTGATAATGAAGAGATTTTTCTAACAGAACTCTCCACAAAACGGAGCTTGAAGTTTTCACCGATTTCGTTTGTTGTAGATTGTCTTTTGATTTGAGTTCAGAACATATACCTCTATAAAGACTTTTATATAGATATTATCCAAATATTTTTATCCATGTAATGTTGGATCTTAACATCATTACATGATCTTAATCATCTTTTTTTCAAACAGTGCTGGTTTTCTATTTTTTAAATGGACATTTGATGGAAAAAATTGCAGTATGCTGTCAAGCCTGTCTACCCATCCCTTTGAATCTTTTAGGTTCAAAGTCTGGGTCATATGCACACTCAAAACTTGAATGGCTTCTTTGGGTCACTGTTTCGGTGGTGAGGGGACTGAAAGAGATACAGAAATCTCTGCAAAATATTCACCTTGACAGAATTAGGAAGAGGTATCAGGACCCTTATCCCGTGACCTAAATATCTCAGCTATTCAAGGAGTGTCCCTAAAGTTTGGTGCAGACATTCATGGTCCCCAGTAAATGAAGCTAAGTGACACATATCTCAACATCTACTTGATAGATTGGGACAGGATTTAGATCAGGTACTTATTCCCCTGACTTCATCAGGTTCTATCATCAAATCAGTGTCTTTTTGTTTGATTCTTTGGTTGAAGACCAATTAATCACAGAACAAAATAACTACTAACATTAGTATTTGGCTCAAAGCGCCGCTATGCTAATGTACAGCCAACACACCCAGACATATACATATATATACATATATTCAATTTCCATATATGAAATACATGGATGTATATATTAAAGATATTTATAAAAATTCTATATGAAATCTATATATTGACATATTTTTAGACCATACAAATTTGTATGTTCATGTATGTATGGTTATATCGTAGACATGTTACATAAATATAAGTCCATCCCAAAGCTTGTCTATCTATATAGGGTAGAGAGACCACTTCCCAAAATGGGAAAATAAATAATGTTTTTCAAATTAAAAAGAAATTCATAAACATGTAGATGTATGTTGTTTTGATAAATTTAGATATACAGTATAAATTCAATACATATTGTTAACATATATGTCCACATGATATACCATGTATAAATTCATCCCCAAGATATTTTTTAGATATATACATAGACACATCTTATATATATATATATATATAAACATTTCATATATGGTATAAAACCTATATCTTCATACATCTAGAAGATCTATTCATGTGGAAATGTGGGGGGGGAAATTACATTTCTGTATGTGCAGAGCTACTTGATTAGCTCTTGACAATGAGTCTTTACAATAGACATACTAAAAAATTAGGTACTACATCATTTTGTAATATCTGCTATACGATCTTAGGTCTAATGCTTATTCTCACACTATAGCCACACTGTTGTAACCATCTGAAGCTCAGGTTGTTAAAATTTGATATTTTGTCCCGGGAATAACATTGAGAATATAACATCCTGACACCCACAACATTTTTTATCTAGAATAATCAGAGCTCAAATAAGTGTCAGATGTCCTGTATGTAAATCTAATTAATATGAGGTATGTTACATTTATCTGAGTCAGCATGTGATAATCCAGTCCAGAGAAAAATCAGACTAGATTTTGGATCTAAACATAAGATCTTACTCACACATCATGCAGATGAACTGCAGGACATAGTTTGGTTCATAATGTATGAAAAGAATAGAAAAACATGAGCAGCTGTGATACTTAACATCTGTAATTGGTCAAAAACATTCGTGTCTCCTCATGTCTGACAACAGTCAGTATACTTTGCAGATGTTAGTACAGACTGATTCTTCTCCCACACACAAACAGGACAGTCTCTGAGGATCAGAGTCATGGATCAACTCACAATATAAATAGTTTCTTTTTTCCAAAGAAAACCTCTCAGAACCTCATATTCATCACTGTGTAGTAGGAAAAGAGATTGTCTCATTTTCTTTTTTATGACCAGGCTATTATCACTCAGTCTGTATACTGTCTGTTTTACTTTGTTTACTGTTCCTCAGCTCCTCTGAGTGGACTGGGACTGTACTCTGTGATTTGGTGATTTTGTTTCAGTATTTGATTTAAGTTTCTTGGTGTTTTGAGCTGATGTGGTTGGTCCAGGCTGTTTGGTGTCTGTGCTGAAGCTCTAGTGTAGCTGTACTAGGATCACCTGACAGGGAGGGCTCCTAACCATGGTCAGCTCTTGGTACTCAAGGGCCATGTACTAATGGGAGTGGGGGTCACTAGAGTGGAGGTGTTTTGATGTCTTGTCTTGAGTTGTAATTGAATAAAGTGGTGAAGGAAAAAACTGATTTGTTTCCAAGCTGACAGTACAGGGTAACTACAAAAATAAGTTTTAAGAGTTATTATTTAAGGTGGATGTGATCTCCTTTCCTCACAGCAATTGACACCATCTGTTCCTCTTCGTGTGTCCAGAAGGTTACTGAAGGCAACTGTTAGTCCACCAACAGGTCTGCAGAGGTACAGCCTGAGGCTGCACATGTATAACTGCATTACAGGTGGATGTGTGGCTGAGATCAGCAACATGACACCATCAAAGCAAAATCAGTTTCAGTTGAACTGTGGTGGGAAGAGACAATATCAAAGATATAGTTTTTGTGGACAGTGATGTCAGTGTTGGCATGATGATGTGATGATATATATGTAAATATATATATATATATATATATATATATATACAGTCAAGCCCAAAATTATTCATACC
>CM076654.1:22731701-22866701 GCA_038496675.1 Rachycentron canadum
ATATATATATATATATATATATATAAAAGCACCATTTAAACAGAACAGTACAGGGGTGGACAGTTCATTACTTGGAGACAAGTTAGAGGGAAATTGATAACCCAAGTGAAAACAGTTCATGTTTATTAGCTCCCTTCAAATAATTGGCATTTATTGTGCTGTTTTTATTGTCTTATTCTTCTGCTAATAATCTCTTCAAGATAAAACCTGTTTGAATCTATAACATCCAATCACTCTGCCAGAATCCAACATCCCTCAATGACCTTATCAACATTGTCTCTGCAGACCCTTTTATTCTGTAATATTCATGCACACTGCTGACTGTGATGCCATAACTGCTGTCTCTGTGTCGTTTTCCTGCAGTGGTGATCATGTGCATGGGAGCAGACAAAATACGAGAAATCATGCTGGCTGCTCACAGACGACGGTTGACTAACGGCAGTCACATGTTCTTTAATGTTGAACTTTTCAACGCCTCTTCTTATGGTAAAGTTTATGTCACTCATTTTCACCTGAAGCAACAATGAATAGAAATATTTTTTGTAGTTGTAATGGCTGTATAAGCCTAACACTTTATTTGGACAGTGACAGATTCGTTTAGCTTTAGATATCAGTTCATCTGAATCTGATTGCGTTAGTGATATTTCTGTCTTGTTCTGTTGCTCTTTAACTTACAGGCAATGGCTCCTGGAAGAGAGGAGATAAATATGACAATGACGCACGGCAGGCCTATGCTTCTCTGAACACAGTGACGCTGCTCAGGACCGTGAAGCCTGAGTTTGAGAACTTCTCCCTGGAAATGAAAAAGTCCATTAAAGAAGCTGGAATTCATGATTGCAGAGACTGTGGAAGTGTACGTATGTGTTTGTGTCTGTCTCACACTGAAACATTTTCATTTCAGACATTTGCAGGCGCTTAGGAATCAGGTGGTATTCGTCTATAATCACTATTCAAAAAAAGTGGCATTTGTATGGATTTAAGGCTGTAGGAGCTTAGGGAATGTGAGTGAATAGAAAGATATAGTACAGTAAGATACAGTAGTTTTTTATTGAATCCCATCAAATCTTTTTTTCATGTATGAATCCTAACTAAACTCAATCTGCTTACTGTTCACAACATTAAGCAAAGGTCTCTTTATTGTAAACATGAGGTGGCATTGTGTCTAAAGACAAATTATAAATCTGATTAGTTCCATATTAAATTACTGATGCAACCAAAATAAATATTAACGGGGAGATTCTGTATCCCTGAATTAGCATGATGTGGTCAGACAAAGTAGAGATTATTTGAAATGTGTTAATTACATTTTAATATATTTATAGAAAAAAGTGACAGCTCCACCTGCAATTAGGAATGACATTACACAGCCCTATCAATTTCTTATGTACAGAGAAAACACAGACTCGTAAAGGAAGACAACATTTTTTATGAGCTGAATAGTAGCCATTTATACATGAAAGAACATGTAATACATATTTATTTAAAATCTTTTGGCAATAGATTTATATTTCTGTAAAAATAAAAATGTAATCATCGTGCAGAGTATACATGAGATTGTGCCTTCATCAAACAAAAATGACATTTTGTAATTACTATTTTTGCAAGAAGAGTTTTATGTTAGTTTTGTTTTGCAGTGGTTGGCAGCTTATGTGTTCTTTATGCCTGTGTGGGTTTTCTCCAGCTTCCTCCCACAGCCCAAAGACATGTAGCTTTACAGGTGACTCTAAATTACCCATAAGTGAGAATGTGAGCGTTAATGGTTGTTCATCTCTATAGGTAAACCCTGAGATTGGCTGATGACCTGACCAGGACCTCTCCTTGACCCTCAATGTCAAAGCTGCAGTGTAGGCTTCACTGTAGCTGAAAGAGATTAAACATGTGGACAACAAGAGCTGTGATTGATTAGACTGAGCTGGGGGTCGATTATAATTTTATAGCTCATCTGACATGATGACAGTTGCAAAGCGTTCGACACTGCTATCCATCTCGCTACACTGCTGGCATACAGACACATCCATGTCACAATGAGCAAGCGTTTACAGCAGTGAATGACTTTCAGATACATGACGAGGATGATGATAATGGAAGGGAGGCTCTCGCGTGGTCTACATTTGATCATCTTGGTGATATCAGTCGTCACTAAAGATGCTCAGTGGTTTTAGCAGCACCTCCACCTGTTGGTGACAGGTAGTCTCAGCATGCTGCTGTAGTGTCACATGTAAGAGTAGAAAACACAACATGCTGCCCCTGAATAATGCCTAGTCCAGTCTGTCGTCCAGGGTCTACTGGGTCTACTGAGCAGCACATCCGTTTAATTCCTTAAGGTTAGCGCTATGTCCTCTTATTTTGAGTGACATAATATGATAATATTGTATGTGATAATATGTCATGATTGTTAAAAAATGATGACATAGAGCAGGAGGAGACATTTAATGAACTGTCTCCCTCCCTTACTGTTCTTCTACTCCATCCATCAATCCATTGCCTATATGTGCTTATCCTTCAGGCAGATGTGGATTTGCCATTAGGTGAGAGGCAGGGACAAACCTGGTCAGGCCCCCAGTCCCTGCTACAAACAAGAGAAACTGGTTCTGTTGTCAGAAAGAAATGAAATGCAATGGAGCCCCGCCAACAATGGCAGACCAGGTCCATGTTGCTGCTCCTCCACCGCAGTGTCGGTCAGCTACGTTACAGTCACTCTCTTCATGATGACATGCTCCATTTCAGGTCAACATGTTTGTTGAGGGTTTCCATGACGCCATGATTCTGTATGCCATCGCCTTACATGAAGCCATGAAAAGTGGGTACAGTAAGAAGAACGGAACAGAGATCACCTCACGCATGTGGAACAGAACCTTTGAAGGTAAACTTTTCTAAAATTGTAAAGCTTCTCAGAGTAAAGCTACTCCTAAGAAGACTGCGGCATATTTTTTCTTTTGTTTTCTTTTATAGTCATCAGCAGCAGGAGATTAATACTAAGTGTGTACTTCTGGTGTCACAGGCCTCAACATCAGTACAGACATTACTCAGATACGAAGCAGATATAATGTGATATAAAAAAACATACCACTATCACTCAGAGGATACATGTAAAAGTCCCTGCTTAAGTTAAAAAGTGTACCATGCATAATTATGAACGCACTGAAAACACATATCACATGACAATTGACAGACATCGTTGTTCTGGTGTCAGCAGGAAGCAGTTTGTTCCTTAGTTGTAGAAAATACTATGAACAGCAGGTAAGAAAGTAGAACCCGATTTTTTATTTTTTTTTTTGTCTGTTTCTAGCAAAGACACCAAGGTCAGTTAGGTCTTTTTGTTTTTGTTGCCCATGTCACATTCACTGCTGGTAATAGAGGCTGATGCTGTTTGTTTTCATCCATCCATGACAGGAGGGTGATGAATCAGGGAAGGATATGTCCTGTCCTCCTGATAAGCACAATCAGGAGGTGAATGTGGTGTCTTTGTCATTGATTCCGCTCATCCACTAAAACACGAAGAGTTTTCAAACTAAAATGGGCCCCGCAGAGTACAGGGTCAAAAACTGCTGCTAATCCGTAAAGCAGGAGAAAGTACATAACAAGTAGTAACATTCTGCCACTTTACGGATTAGCAGCACAGTTGTACAGTAATACACAGATAACTATTTTTGTCTTTGTAAAAGTTGAATTCATTGCCAAACATTTGCACAAGATTTGACAGGAAAACATGTTTAGGTATAAAAGTAATTGCAACATAGCTCTGTTTTAAACAGTTGTTTCACAATAATTTCAAAAAGACGTCAATAAGTCTGAGGTGAAAAAGGTAAGTACGTGTGCGAGCTGACTGGGACAGAGAGGTTTTCAGAGCCCATGGCCTTCCATGCCTCTTGCTGTTGTAACTGTAGCTGTGTCTGGTAGATATTTTGCTGAGCTAGCATAACAACTGTAAAGAAATATTCAAATTGCAAATTTTTTTAGAGTAACATTTCAGATGTTCTTTTATGTGGCCGAGCATTAACATGATGTCCTGACTCCAGCTGGAGTTTAACTAAGTATTTAACTTTACGAAGGATTGAACAACTGTGGAAGCACATAGGTTGCTGCCTGTACTACTTTCAGCATGTTTGGGTATTGTGTTGTGTTTTGTCTATTTGTATGCTTTCCGGGCCACTACAGTTGTTGCTTTGTAGATTATGATTATGTAAAAAAAAAAAAAAAAGTGGCAATGTTAATATCAAACATTGTCATAAAGAAATCAATCTGTGGAATAAAAACAAAAATATTTTGTGGCAGAATTTATTGAGACAAACACTCAGAAAACACTTTTCAACTAATTAAAAAGGGATTTGATCAGAGAATCAGATTACAATCATTGGTTTGACATAGACAAAACATCACAACATGTACAATGTAAGTTGTAAAATGAATTACTATGAACAAAACCACATGCAGTAATTTTTACCAGTTGCAATTTCCAATCTAATAGATACAGGGTAAACAAACTTCATTAGAAGATGTAAATCATATCATGTCTTGCATGAACATTTTGTTAGAATGAGTGAAACAGACCAAATACTTTAAGGAAAACTAATAATGACTAATAATTTTTCTTATCATTTAACCCTGACAATCCACATGTAAAATAGGGCCCTTTTTAAACTGGACAAAAACCCCACAAACATCAGGCTTGTGTTGTTAGTTTCAAAGCATTTATTAGCGTTCACCCTCGGGTCACATGACTCTATTGTGACATCTTCCAGTGCACAAACACAAAACAAACACACCTGTCACCTGTCCAGCACAGTGATGCTACACCACAAACACTGTAGCTGCACCTTCTACTAATGATACGTTTCAAAAACACAAATCAAATTTTGCTAAAGACTTTGTACACTCTCCTAAGGTTGTTATTCTATTCCACAAAATGCCATTTCGCAACTTTGACTTTTTTCTCATGCAAGTCATGGAACTGGCTCCCTGAGGCCTAATACGGCACATTTGGCCTCAGGGAGCCAGTTCCAACCGAGAAGCAATGTGTCTAACTGATGCTCTTGTTGTTTTAATGATGGTGGACAGGGATTGCCGGTCAAGTGTCCATGGATGTAAACGGGGACAGGAATGGGGATTTCTCTTTGATGGCCATGACCAACACTGAGGAGGGAACATACGAGGTAAGAGGGAGCTGAAGTACATGAGCCGCCCTCAAGGTGCTGATTTTCATCTCATCTGAACAATAATGAGTCTCACTAACTTACAGGTGGTCGCCAACTACTTTGGAGTGAATGGAACTTTTCAGCTGCTGCCAGCCTTCAACAGCGACCACTTCAGTCTGAGAGGACGACATAAAACACACACTGACACACAAGACAAATCATGTAAATGCTCACTATTGATCAGTGTGTGTATCTACAGTGTGTGTGAGGATATGTGTGATGAGTCCGTGTTTTAACCTTGTCTGAACAGGTGGGCTGGGAGTATCAGCTCTGACAGGAGTCATAGTGGGAGCTGTTCTGGGAACTGCAATGCTTATAGCCTTCTACTTCTTCAGGTAAACAAAGGGGATGTTTAGCTTCTCACGTGAATGAGTGTGAATACTGTCGTTCAAGTATTGTCAGTGAAATGCATCCACTTGTCTCTCACATGCTGAGACTCTTCCGTCACCACGCTGGCGGCAGCCAGGCATCATGCTGTCAGGTTGTCCATTCTTCTTGAACATGATATCTCAGTAGCACCTTGAAGGAATTTCTTCAGATTTGGTGAAACAGACATTTGGACTCATGGATTATCTGAGTTAGGTGATCAAAGGCCAAGGTCAACGTGACCCCACAAAACACTAATTATGACAAAATTGACCTCAAATGCCTATAAGGATAAAATGAAGTGTGGTTTATATGAGTTATATCCAAAAGGTCAAAGGTCAACTTAACTGTGACATAGTAATGCAAAAACTTTTATTATTCAACACTAACTCAAGATGGAGAGACTGTGACCATATTTCCTGTAACTTGACTGATTGGTAGAGGAAACAATGCCAAGGAGGTCATTCTAGTCATCTTTTTGAGTCTGGTTGTTTGGTTTTAATCACCAACCTCACAGCTGAGAACTGTTATATACAGTGACTCTGCAAGAAACCCAAGTCAGTCACACAGGGAGGAAACTGACCTTCAGATGAACCAAACTGTCTGAACCTTTCATTTTGTATTGACAGCATCAAGTGAGAACACCCACATTTCTGTAGAAAAGAATTTTGTATTGCATAGAAAAACAGTCATGTTTAAGTATGAACTGGATACATACTGTTGGATGAAGCTAAAAACATTCAGATAACAATTTTTGAAGCTTTCAGAAATGTTTGAACCACCAAATCAATAATAAGACTGTTGTAGCTGCTGCTTCCATATCTGTGTTTGTGTTAAAGGAGCTATGTGTGAGTCTTAGCTGTTGCCATATAAGTAATAATAGCATCAGCATCTGTTCACTTACCAGTCTAGAATGAATGTTGTGAGTTTAGCATCGATATTCACTCATTCTCACCAACACCTGTTTCCAAGAGTGCGAGTAAACACCAATGTTAACTCTTTTCTCACTCACTTATTTTCTTCTGCTGAAGTTGTCCTGAAGACGTAGCTGCTTAGAGAACATACTATAACCTCTCGTCCTACAAATGCACATTAAGCTGCAGAGAAAACAACTCCTTTAATGAAAAACATTGTTTGATAACTGAAATGAACAAAAAAAAAAAGAAAAGTTGACTCAAGGGCAACTGGACTTTGGTGTTTGGCCTTCAGTTCAACCCTTCTTGAATAACCAGGACCTGGATGACTGAGAATCCTCACTGACCCCTTTCATTTGGTTCATCCTTCTGCAGAAAAAACTACAGGATTACCATCGAGCGCCGTGCACATAGTGAAGAGGGCGACACTGGGAAGCACCGTCAGTTAAGAGAGGACTCCATCAGATCAAACTTCTCAGCAGCATAACCCCACCACCCCCCCCTCCACCCCCTTCCCCACCCCCACCTTTCCACAGAGAATCACATATCTGAATGTGACCAAAGACTGACATATTTGTGTTTGTATCTTTCAGTGTTTTGATTTATTGTAACTCAGGACAGTTGTAACAGTCACAAAGCACCACTTACTTGGATGTTCCTCCATACAAACGTATATGATTGTATTGGTGTATAGAAAGCTTTGGCCATAATATTCTTTAAGGAGCTTTAAAGAATTTGTTTTTAAATATTCAAACACGGGTTACATGACTGTGAATTATTCAGAACAGTGTATGTAACACTACATTATCATGCACTAGCAGGGTGGTCGAGGTCAACTTGTACTTGCCTTTCAGGTCGACAAATAGAGGCGTCATGTTTGTGGGTTGTGAGTGATAATGGCAGAGCAAAACTTGACATAGCTGGAGTCAACTGACTAAACAGGGATAAAGGCTAGATCTATATCTACATATATAGGCTATAAGCTACTGATATTAAGCTACTGATATTGTAATGTTTTCACCATAACCATGTTGAGATCCAGCAGCCTTCATGTAAATCGAATCCCTAATTAACTTAAGTGAGAAACACTGGGTTACATATAATTTCCTTTACACCTTCACACTGGCTCGTTTAAGGTGTTTTCTTTTTAAAGTAGACATACTTTACAAAGTTTGCTTTTATAAATATTTAATACATTCCTCACTAATGATTTATAGATCAGGATTAAGAACAACATGAGTTGGGGTATTCTCCCAGTCACATATAGAAAAGCTATGATTTATTACAACTTGAGTTGTTTTTTTGTTTCTCCGGCCTTTCTCTCTCTCAGTTGTGGTCATCTGGCCTGTCTTATCTTTACTTATCAAAATAACTGTGTTCTGAGGTCTGACCAATTACTGTGGTTAAAACAATTAAAGTCATTATGGTAATATCTCACCAGTCAGCAGCCATCTTGTTACTGCCTCTGTGCAGTTATTTCAAAGGTTTTCAAACACCTCCATTTTTACCAGCTTTTATTTGCTGAATTATACATCTCAAAGTTTCTGAGATTAAAACCATAGAACAAATAAACAGTTGGAGATTTTAAAAACAAAGAGCCATGTAAACTTGATGAAGTTCTTTTTGACTCCAGCAGCTGAACTCGCTCTGTCACTTCCTGCAGTGGAATTCAAACATAGTTCAGAAAGTTGGTCCATCTCTATTGCACACTTTAATGTGTCACTGTCACCTTCAATCCAGTTAATCCCAAACCAGCCCCAATGGCTTTAGGTCTGAAGACTGTGCTGGTTCTGATCCTGACAAGCCACTCCGTCTTCCTGATCCGTCTCTCTTACAGAAGTATACAGTCTACTTCCTGTAGGATAGCGTTGTCATAGTGATGAGCATAGGTTTTGTCAACCTGCAATAAGTGTTTCAGCTACTTTCACTGCTGCAGGGAAGTTCACCAGTTTCTTCATCACCAATGAAGACCTTCTGTGATCTTCCACATTTTTTAGAATTCACTTTCTGGTGATCTGAACTCTTTTTTTTGCCTTGGACAGTTCACCTGTGACCTTTGAACCATTTAAGGTTTTTCACTAGAGCTGAACTGATGATATTTTGATTAAAGCTGGAAAATGGAGGATTTCTAAAACTGACTATTATAGTGCTATCTGGAAATATGAAACCAATTCCCTACTGAAGGATAAATAGTAGTTTTTATTAATGGTTTATTACTGATGACTACATTATAAAATTATTTCACATTACCAAAGACATATGTTCCAAATGATAAACTCTTTCTGACTATTCCTGACCTGAGAGTGTAAAAGAAATCATATTCATGACAAATAATGTGTGTTGTAAAGGCAGATATGAGATGGTTCATTCTGCATTAGAGAATTTTTTTTAGAAGTCTCCTCCAGTTGAGTTGCATTATTAATGCAGGATTTAAAGTCAAGGTTTTTATAGAAGCTAAATAAAGACAATGAACTTGGTAAAAAAGAAAAAAAAAAACTTCCATCTGCTTCAGCATGTGTGTCTGGGAAAGTATTCTGATGGGAAACAAGCACATTTAAGTCAAATAAGTTTAATGATAAACAACAAACACTAACCAAAGTGTTTATAGAGATGAAATGACAGGATTATACAACACCAGCACAGTAAATGAATAAAAGCAGAGGATGTCTGGATAAATTCGTCAGCAGCCATTCACAAACAAACAACAAATACAATACAAATAATTCAAAGATCAGTTTTCATGATAACAATTAAAGGCATAAGGAGAAGAGAGAGCAGACATAATCACAAAACCAGTGAGAATCCAGTACAGGAGATAAAGTCACTTGTAAGGTTCTAGTGGCTAAATGTATTGAAATAATTTTATTTCTTTGATTTATTAAACTATAAATCTATTTGGTTTCCCCAGATCATTTTTCACTGTAACTCTGACCTGTGCCCATATGAAGTGACAAACCAGGTTTATTCAGATCAGTCAGTTTGCAGACGACATCTGCTTGATTTCTGAGTGTGGATTTCCATTATTATTTTAGAAGAAATAAGACAAAAGGAAACAAAAATGCTTAAGAACTTTTTTCTTTTTGTAATTTTTAATTCGAAACATCATGTTATTTTACATTCATACAGAACAGCAGCTGTCTCTAATGATTAAAAATATGCATTTGAAGCCAACAGTTGTACAGTGGTTTATCAACATATGAGACACATACAGGTTTTGTAAATCTGTATCAACAAAATATGGTAATAAGAATCAACGTGACAGTGTGTGCAGGGACTCTGAGCCTGTGATTCAAGTGTGATTCAATATCACTGTCTTTCTTGCTCACATGACATCATTGTACCTTAACTAAAGCAATNATTTGGTTCATCCTTCTGCAGAAAAAACTACAGGATTACCATCGAGCGCCGTGCACATAGTGAAGAGGGCGACACTGGGAAGCACCGTCAGTTAAGAGAGGACTCCATCAGATCAAACTTCTCAGCAGCATAACCCCACCACCCCCCCCTCCACCCCCTTCCCCACCCCCACCTTTCCACAGAGAATCACATATCTGAATGTGACCAAAGACTGACATATTTGTGTTTGTATCTTTCAGTGTTTTGATTTATTGTAACTCAGGACAGTTGTAACAGTCACAAAGCACCACTTACTTGGATGTTCCTCCATACAAACGTATATGATTGTATTGGTGTATAGAAAGCTTTGGCCATAATATTCTTTAAGGAGCTTTAAAGAATTTGTTTTTAAATATTCAAACACGGGTTACATGACTGTGAATTATTCAGAACAGTGTATGTAACACTACATTATCATGCACTAGCAGGGTGGTCGAGGTCAACTTGTACTTGCCTTTCAGGTCGACAAATAGAGGCGTCATGTTTGTGGGTTGTGAGTGATAATGGCAGAGCAAAACTTGACATAGCTGGAGTCAACTGACTAAACAGGGATAAAGGCTAGATCTATATCTACATATATAGGCTATAAGCTACTGATATTAAGCTACTGATATTGTAATGTTTTCACCATAACCATGTTGAGATCCAGCAGCCTTCATGTAAATCGAATCCCTAATTAACTTAAGTGAGAAACACTGGGTTACATATAATTTCCTTTACACCTTCACACTGGCTCGTTTAAGGTGTTTTCTTTTTAAAGTAGACATACTTTACAAAGTTTGCTTTTATAAATATTTAATACATTCCTCACTAATGATTTATAGATCAGGATTAAGAACAACATGAGTTGGGGTATTCTCCCAGTCACATATAGAAAAGCTATGATTTATTACAACTTGAGTTGTTTTTTTGTTTCTCCGGCCTTTCTCTCTCTCAGTTGTGGTCATCTGGCCTGTCTTATCTTTACTTATCAAAATAACTGTGTTCTGAGGTCTGACCAATTACTGTGGTTAAAACAATTAAAGTCATTATGGTAATATCTCACCAGTCAGCAGCCATCTTGTTACTGCCTCTGTGCAGTTATTTCAAAGGTTTTCAAACACCTCCATTTTTACCAGCTTTTATTTGCTGAATTATACATCTCAAAGTTTCTGAGATTAAAACCATAGAACAAATAAACAGTTGGAGATTTTAAAAACAAAGAGCCATGTAAACTTGATGAAGTTCTTTTTGACTCCAGCAGCTGAACTCGCTCTGTCACTTCCTGCAGTGGAATTCAAACATAGTTCAGAAAGTTGGTCCATCTCTATTGCACACTTTAATGTGTCACTGTCACCTTCAATCCAGTTAATCCCAAACCAGCCCCAATGGCTTTAGGTCTGAAGACTGTGCTGGTTCTGATCCTGACAAGCCACTCCGTCTTCCTGATCCGTCTCTCTTACAGAAGTATACAGTCTACTTCCTGTAGGATAGCGTTGTCATAGTGATGAGCATAGGTTTTGTCAACCTGCAATAAGTGTTTCAGCTACTTTCACTGCTGCAGGGAAGTTCACCAGTTTCTTCATCACCAATGAAGACCTTCTGTGATCTTCCACATTTTTTAGAATTCACTTTCTGGTGATCTGAACTCTTTTTTTTGCCTTGGACAGTTCACCTGTGACCTTTGAACCATTTAAGGTTTTTCACTAGAGCTGAACTGATGATATTTTGATTAAAGCTGGAAAATGGAGGATTTCTAAAACTGACTATTATAGTGCTATCTGGAAATATGAAACCAATTCCCTACTGAAGGATAAATAGTAGTTTTTATTAATGGTTTATTACTGATGACTACATTATAAAATTATTTCACATTACCAAAGACATATGTTCCAAATGATAAACTCTTTCTGACTATTCCTGACCTGAGAGTGTAAAAGAAATCATATTCATGACAAATAATGTGTGTTGTAAAGGCAGATATGAGATGGTTCATTCTGCATTAGAGAATTTTTTTTAGAAGTCTCCTCCAGTTGAGTTGCATTATTAATGCAGGATTTAAAGTCAAGGTTTTTATAGAAGCTAAATAAAGACAATGAACTTGGTAAAAAAGAAAAAAAAAAACTTCCATCTGCTTCAGCATGTGTGTCTGGGAAAGTATTCTGATGGGAAACAAGCACATTTAAGTCAAATAAGTTTAATGATAAACAACAAACACTAACCAAAGTGTTTATAGAGATGAAATGACAGGATTATACAACACCAGCACAGTAAATGAATAAAAGCAGAGGATGTCTGGATAAATTCGTCAGCAGCCATTCACAAACAAACAACAAATACAATACAAATAATTCAAAGATCAGTTTTCATGATAACAATTAAAGGCATAAGGAGAAGAGAGAGCAGACATAATCACAAAACCAGTGAGAATCCAGTACAGGAGATAAAGTCACTTGTAAGGTTCTAGTGGCTAAATGTATTGAAATAATTTTATTTCTTTGATTTATTAAACTATAAATCTATTTGGTTTCCCCAGATCATTTTTCACTGTAACTCTGACCTGTGCCCATATGAAGTGACAAACCAGGTTTATTCAGATCAGTCAGTTTGCAGACGACATCTGCTTGATTTCTGAGTGTGGATTTCCATTATTATTTTAGAAGAAATAAGACAAAAGGAAACAAAAATGCTTAAGAACTTTTTTCTTTTTGTAATTTTTAATTCGAAACATCATGTTATTTTACATTCATACAGAACAGCAGCTGTCTCTAATGATTAAAAATATGCATTTGAAGCCAACAGTTGTACAGTGGTTTATCAACATATGAGACACATACAGGTTTTGTAAATCTGTATCAACAAAATATGGTAATAAGAATCAACGTGACAGTGTGTGCAGGGACTCTGAGCCTGTGATTCAAGTGTGATTCAATATCACTGTCTTTCTTGCTCACATGACATCATTGTACCTTAACTAAAGCAATGTTCACTTATGAGTTTAATCAGATAGAAGCAGCTAACATTACTAAAGAAAACTTCCTTTAATAGTCGTCTGAAAGAACAAATTAGATGCTGACACAAGTCCTGCATTCATTCATATACATGAACATAAACTGAACATGAAAGATAGTCAACTCAAGTCATGTTGACATTGCATCCAGCACTTCAATGTGTTAGCTACCCTTAGCTACCCTACTGTGTTGCCACTATAAAGCAGCTATCTAACACTACATGTTCTGAAACATTATTCATTTTATTCTTTATATTATTTTAATTTGCTAATAATAGTGATTTTATCACTACATTTGTTAACAAATGTTGCCTATCGCTCAGTTATTTTGGTGTCATTGTGGGAAAAGGGAAAAGTTTAAAAGTAGTTGAACGAACATGTAGTCAGTGCACACCTACATGAAAAAAAGTAACTGCTGTTTAAAGCATCGGATGATTCATGAATTTACAGGAAGACTTCTCTCTCTCTGGTTGTAGTGCAGCATCTATCATTATTCTAAAGGCTAAAGTTTTAGTTTATATACAACTTAAAGAAGGTGAGACATAAATGACAAATAAAATGAAGGCGAAAACAAGACTAGATCAACACCCGGTCTGGACCAAATATGGTCAATGTGCATGGTCAACGTGCAAGTGTACTAAATATACACTACCTATCTTCCCTCCCACATCAAGTCATGAGAAATGGTTCATGTGGTAGAGCATTTATTACTTCTGCAGGGTTGTTGTGTTTCTCAATCCCTGGCTCCTCTTTCCACAACAATCTCACAAAGCCCCAGGCTAGCATACCTCAGCTACATGGGGTACTGTAAGTCCTGGAAAGTCTGACCAAGAAAAGGTATTTGAAGTATTTCATGCAGCAGTGCTCAACACTGTGGTCTCACAGTTCTGGTCTTGCACGTTCTGCCTGGGTCTGAGTGGGTTTTTTTTGCAGGATCTGTCCAAAGACTCACAGGTTGTATGGCTGGTGACTCTAAACTCCCCCATAGTGAATGTGAATGGTTTTCTGCCTCAATGTGCAAGCCCTGTGACTGACTGGGTCCCTGTCTCTGTCCAGGTTACACCGCCTGGGAACACCTCTGGCCCCCAACTGACCCTCAAAGAGCAAATGGCAGTAGCTATGGCTAATGGATAATACAAAGGAGCAGGATTCAAGTGTGATCTCAAACATTTCGGCTACCAGATATTCGTTGATCCTGGTAAAGACATTAGGGAGCAATTACTGTATATTGACAATTGACACAGCGTGTTTGTTAACTTGTCAAACTTACTCACTATTAAACCTAGTGCATTAGAAGTTAGCATAGCAAGCTAGACTGCTAATGTTAGTTATAAATACTGACTCAAGGTTTGTATAGGTTTGAACTTTGAAGAGTCTCATTGATCATGAATGGTTTGCAATTATGTGTTTTAAACCAAAATTTTCACGTTACATATTAATTGCACAAAATGCATGTTTCATAGATATGGAAATGGTGGCCATCTTGGAAAATGGTGGACATTTTGAAATTAGCTAATTAGATTATCCACGGGGATAAACATACCAATTTTGGTGCTTTTATCCACATTAGAAATGGATCTACCACACACAGTTGTTCATGACATTGGTGCCTTCTCTTACCATCTTCAGTCAGGAGAGAAGAAAGAGGGATAAAAGAAGCCAAGTGTGGCAGTTCAAGTCAATGTGGTATGTGAGTCTGGAGTTGTGCCTGGTGTGTCATCTGCCAACATTCAAGACTTTTTTTTTTTTTTTCTTTTTTATTGTGCTATATCATGATCCATTAAAACAATGTGATGACTTATCTGTCTTTTTTATCCAAGCCTTCTGCAGGACTCAATTATAACCATAAGCAAAAAAAATAAAATAAAATAAATTGAGGATGAGTCAAGCAAATGGCCTCAAAAAATAAAATTATGATGAATAAAATATAAAGCATAAAATCCAAGCCATTTCAAACTCAAATCAAAAAGTTGGGGTGTACTTGCATCCCTTTATAAAAATGTGGTATGAGAAAAAGAATACATTTTTTTTTTTTAAAAAAAGGAGAACCAGAGGAAATAACAACAGTAGAGAAGAGAGAAAAGAGAAAAGAAAAGAGTGGGGGTACTTCAGAAAGATGTCATTTTGAAGAATCTACTTATTTTTCTGAACATCTATTCTCTTTAAGCAAAGCAGTAGAGTAGATAGGAAGAAATGGTCTGGCAGTTCTTTCAAGAAGCCTCTGGAGTTTCATGTTCCTGTCTGCTGTTTGCCAAACATCACTTATGTACAACAACAACTTCAACAAGGGTTGAAGTTGTTATGCATGCATACATTAAAATTTAACAACAGTGCTTCAGTGTTTTGGGGACATTCTTCATTTTCAGGGAAGCAGCAAAAACAACATATTACACAACAGCTTGGTTTGAGAGCTGACAGGAACAGGAGCAAGGCGTCCATCAGTATCCTTAGTGATGGATGTTTCCTTAGAGTGGTGAGTGTATCCCACAATGTTCTTGATGCCCACCCCTAACAATTCACAGCTGAGCCTGTGGCTCAATGCGGAGAGAGACTCTGTAGTTAAGTGTGAGCAGGAAGCAAAATCTGCTAAACATCTGCAAATCTGCTCACTGTGTTACCACAATCACTGGTTCTCCAACAAAACCATGAAAGCCTGTTACCACCTTGAGGCAAGGTCACTGGGCCCCAAAAGGAGGAAGCAGATTCACTCAGAGTTTCAACCTCTGAACAAGTTACCAAATTTGGTTCCATTTCAAAATGAAAATTTTGTTAATAAGAATTGTGACAAAATATATTTGTCGGTAGCCCAGTGTGGAGTGTTAATATGTTATCAGTGCTAAGAGCTAATCGGGGCTATGGGAAGATTCCAGATGGGCTGGTTGTTGGTGGTAGAGTCGTAAAAACACAATTCTTTCATTCTTTAAAATTACTAAACTAAACATGTTTCTGACTTTTGATTTGACTTCAACATCAACCTCACATAACAGCATTTAGAAGGTGGCTCAAAATGAGAAATCAATAGCGCTGTTCGAGTTCAAGTGGAGCAAGTTGCATGGGCCTCTGTGGCTCTGTCTGCCTGTCATCTCCTCCATGTCTTCCTCCCCAAGTAATGACATTCAGTTTGGTCCTGCAGCTCCGTCCACATTACAACTGTTTATCTGTCTGTATCTTTATGGTTTAAACTGAGGCGGCAGACAAGTGTTAGTGACTTACACAATTAACAAACAAAAAAAAAAAAAAAAAAAACTGTTTGAAAATCTCAGACAAAAGAAGTTCAAATTCAGAGAAACACAAATGCTTCAAATAATTATTCATCCATTAACAGTAACTGTGCAGACAAGAGCAGAGCAGCAGAATGTTCCG
This sequence comes from Rachycentron canadum, assembly GCA_038496675.1. Taxonomy (NCBI): domain Eukaryota; kingdom Metazoa; phylum Chordata; class Actinopteri; order Carangiformes; family Rachycentridae; genus Rachycentron; species Rachycentron canadum. The sequence continues at coordinate 22,747,925 of CM076654.1, forward strand.
TTTTACATAATAAACATGACAACAGAAATCTACTGCAGGATAATGTTGTATAACTGTGTTATCTGCTGTTTCAAGCTATTTAAACTCTCCACAGTCTGTGTGAACAGCTACAGATCTACATGATTTTATTAGTGAAAGAAAAACTACTAAAATTAAAACATGTCCAGTGTATTTTCTGCTCCTCTGTCCCTCTCTCTCTCTCTACAGCTACTAACTTCAGTTTCATGTTTTGTTCAACAAATCTTCAGATTGAATTCTTGTCTGTTCCTGCGACAGAGGTTGTATGTGATGCTGGGGTCTGGTGGCCCATTCCACAGTCCACTGTCCCTGCTCGCGGTCGATAGTCAGGTGTTCTTCGTTTTAAATACAGCGTGCTATTAATTCTACAGCATATGATGCAGAAGACTGACAGTCTGATGAGCAGTGGCAGCTGTTTAGTACTTGTGGTGTGTATTTTTTTTTTTTTTTTACAAATGCATTTAATGTAGTAATGAGTCAAAGCTACAAAGTAATATGAACACTGCCCTGATGAATCATGAAATACTCGACTGTGCTGAAGGACTGTTGTCCAAGGAACAGTTGTGACTGCGTCTTTTTGTGTTCACAGACAGGAAGCTAAGCTCACACCAATTGCTCTTTCATACAATAATTGGACTGTGATGTCAAACACCATCTTTGCATAGCTGTCATTTGGTAGTTTATTTTTATTTAGACTAAAATCAGTTGGAAGAAATCTTATTATAAAGCTGATTGCTGAGGTTTGACTAAAATACTAATTTGACTTGACTAAAAAGAAAATCTAAAATGTCTCAACTTGAAAAAACTTCAAAGAAAGTTAAAGACACAGGCACATTACATTTTTATTAGTTTAGTGCAAACTACACAATTTATTTCATTCCTTATCTGATAGCAACTAAAGTATGGTAAAGCTTTTATGTTCTTTTTTTCATTTTCATTTTCATTAGATCATTTAACCTCCTGAAAAGTTATTTAAAATTGTTTATTTGGTGGATGTAAGCTGTATTCATAAGCTTTATAAGCTTTTTAATGTAACATCTTAATCTGAAAAGAGACTTGTTTCTGTTGCTGTAAGACAATGTAGCGAGAAAGTGCAATATTTCCCCTGGAGTTGTTGGTATCTGTCTACCACTGGCTTTGACTGCCTTTCATCCCTGACTGCGCTGTGACTTGTGTGTAGTACAGGTTGGATTCAGAAAGCACTGCTGACGAATGTAATCCTGGCAGCAGCATCATTCATGATGTTAGGAATCAAGAACCTGTTCAAATAGCAGCAGTCACACTATTTTAAATAATATTACTGGGTTTTTTTTGGTTTTTTTTTAATGAATGGGATGTTTGGAGTGATGCCTGAGGTATGATTGGCATCAATGTTGTAAACATCACAAAAAGGAGCCACTCAGTGTTAGCCTCAACAAAGAAATCTCATTTTGGCCATTTCCCTATTACCCTATCAGAAAGTCTATGATGTTGATTTGGACATTATCCATCTGCATCTGTTGACTCAAGTGACGTCAAAAACCTTTTATCAGATTGAATTCTCACACTCTTCATGGCCAAGTTGACAATTTGCAGTGGAATGTGTTCCCCCTCAGCTTTGGAAGAAATGTCTTCCTTCCTTCTTTACTTTATACTTCCTCTCTTATTAGGCTCGTACATGCCTTATGGTTGTTTTACTTTCCCTCAGCATACCATTTTGTTTCTTCAAATCTATGACTTTGCTCACCAATCATATGTCTTAAATTAATCTTGATAAATTATTTCAAATAATCATTTCACAAAATAATCTCGCCTCACTTGAATTTAGCTTTTTTTCCAATCAGCAATAACAATATTTAGATCTTAAGACTTTACAAAATGTCAAGTACACAAATCTTAATTTGACAGAATACCAGGCCATGGTAATGACTCAAATTCAGCTTTGCGAATCTGGCAATGTCACTGTGACAAAATAAGGAAGCCACTGCAGGGCACAGCCGATGCAACCCAGTTTTCTTCCACCTCCAGCCCTCAGCAATCCACAGCCTGTGGTTCTGTAACGTTTTTGAATATATAAAATACATCACATGTTCTTAACTCAGCCTCATCGTGTTCTAACAACATTAGGCCCTGATCAGACAGGAAGTCTGTTTTCTATTGACAGATAGTGTTTTGATCTTTGCTCATGCTTCCTCTCAACACCTCAAGTTCAATAAAACGTCAACATAGAGCAGAAAAGAAGTCATCTATGTATTTTACAAGTGGCAACCCACTGTGATGTCAAGCATTGGTTTGTGAGCTGTCATTTTGAAGCCTCCGGTTTGTGAATTGGCCGACGCCATGTTGGTCTTTTGAAAACAGAATAAACCATATTTGGAGGAGAGGGTGAGACGAGATTGAGGGGTGGATCTGGTGCTTTCTCCATCCAGTGTGTGGTACAGTCTGTCAATCATACAGTAGCCACACCCTAACGCATAGCCTGCTTTATCATCTATTTTCCGGAACATTGTGTTGTTGACTTGAAACTAGCAACTGAGACCATAAACTCATTAGGAAAAGTTCCCACAGACAAGCTTTACCTTATTATATATCTAATATGTAGGGGAGACTGGGGATGGTTGCAACAAGGGATGGTGGTTCTCCAATCAGAAACATGCCAGACTGAATGCAGAGTATTATGATTATTGGAACAAAAAGCAAATGTTGATAAGTGAAATTTGATGTATTTTAATGTGCTGCAACCATCTCCAGGGTTGGGGACAGTTACATATGAATTCTTCAGTTAAATTATTATTATGAATGAGCTGTCATGTGATCTTCTTTAAAGGGTTTCAGTGGTCAGATAACCACTCTTTACAGAGTAGGTTATAGATCATAGGGTCAGAGCCTGAATCCATGGTGGAGGTGATACGGTGTGGGGGATGTTTTCTGGACAAATTTTAAGCCTTAATAATAATTGTTGTAATTGTTGGTCTCAATGCCATATGAGTATTTTTGCTTACTCATCTCTTTATGGCCACAGTTTACTGCTTCTAATGCTACTTCCAGCAGGATAATGTTCCATTAAACAAAGATAAAGTCATCTCAAATTGGTTTTGTCAACATGACAGCAAGTTCAGTTCAGTCTCCAGACCTGGATCCAGTAGAACACTTTTAGAATATGATAGAACAGGAGATTGGCAGCATGAATGTCTACCTGCAAATCTGCAGAAAAGATGTGATGTAGTCATGTCAACATGGAGCATTTTTTTATCCAGATTTACAGTATGTGTGACCAGGACTAACATTGACAACACTTCCAACTGTTTCACGTTTAGATTTACTTTCTTTGTCACTTTGGTTGCACTATATCAGACTTATGTCAGAAGTACATTGTTCCCATTTGCAGGGTCAGTAGAATATGTGTATGTGTCATCTCATTAATACATCAAAGTCAGATGAAGTGAAGTGTTTACTGTGTTAATCTCAGAGTGCATCAAGGATAAATTGCTCCCTCATGTTTTCCAGATCTGAACATCAACACGACAGCGCTGGCTGCTCATTTCCCTGCACTTAACATCTCATGGGAGGAGTGAGGAAGGGGAAAACAAGCAGTGCTCTGAAGCCTTATCAGTGATTGCCTGACTAAAGCAGGCAGCAAATAAGCAGTGTGTGAGTGTGAGCTGGAGAGTCAAGTGGTGGTACAAACTTTCTCAGCCTTTCCTTTCTCATTAATCCGCGCTGCTTTTAATCTAATAATAATAAATTTAAACTTTACTGCACAATATTACAATAAAGAAAAGGAATCTGTGTTGACATTCGTGTCATGTGTACTAAAGTGGGATTTATACTCCTCCATCCAAACTGCAGGTCTAATGGTCAGATGCAGCAACTGCCTGATGGCAACTATTTTCTATAACTTTCCAAATACCTATCATCAAACATGATGGCTTTGTACTCTCCTCTCTGACTCAATTTAATTTGTTTGTTATTAAACTAATTCTGACACTTTTGATGTGAACAACTGAGTGCAACTAAACAAATGTCTCCCTGGAGACACTGTCTGAACATGTGTGCACATATCACCATTTTCTAACAAAACCACGTCTGATGTGCGATGCTTTGCACTCCACCTTCCTCTGTGGCCGCCCAAAACACACCATTTCCAAAGTGTTTTGGACAGCATGTCTAATTTCCGTTCATTACCAACCAAATACTGAGCAGTACCCATGCATCAAATTCAATTCGAGCTTTATTCTGCTGAGAAAGGATCAAGACACAAACTCCTGGTGTAGCTGCATGTGGTCATGACCTGTGCATTTTTGCAATTTAGGTGATGTCATGTAGTGGGCTTTTTTTTAGAAAAAAATTAACAGAAGGGACTAATACCCCAGGCTCTTGTGGTGAAAGTCCCAGCAGGAGGCTCTGCTAGGGGTCAGTCATGACACTGGGCAGCTCAGCTTGGGGTTGCTGAGCAGCTGAGGCTCTGTGGAGCTCAAACCCCTGGTTGTCTCCAAATAAAGGGGGTTGCTCAAAGTTTTCACGGTCAGCATCTGACAGGAGGCTCCAACTAGGAATTTTGTGAAATACTAACTGACTGGAGGTTAGCAGGCCATGAGCTAGCTGACATGCAGACAGACAAACCAGAAACAAAGCATGTTAAATCCAAACTCAGGAACCAAAAACACATGGAATTAACTGAGGAGCATAAACAGGAACATATTATTAATAATGAGCATAATGGTAAGATGCAGCTCTGCACCATGATCATTTTCACATTCACAAACAAACACCACAGCCAGCAAGAGGATTCTTCAGTATGATTGTCTGGAGCAGGTGCTGGGAGACTTGTGAGCTGTGGTGCAAGAGGACTGCCTCATGTATTTCCAGCAAGATTAGCAAACCCAGTTATAGAGTCTGGACTTCGGCTCAACCCAGAATATGTGGCACTTGCCATTTTTTGCATTGAACTGAAAAAGCTTATATACAGGAACCTACTCACATAGATTCAAGACTGCCTAAGCCAGAGATCACTAATAGGCAGAACATGGTCCGGATCCGTACACAGACACCATCTTATCCAGATCTGGACAACAAAGAAATTATTGAGAATTAGTATCTTTTCTATTTCAATCAGCACCGATTTTCTAGTCTATACAGCATTGGTCATGTGATGTTACTCAATGTCAATCATTGTACACATTAGAAGCCACACGTAGGAAGACTGATTGCGTCACAGTGGTGGGATTAGGTTGTCCCATTTTGAAGACTGCAAAGACTTTAAATTCGTGCCAAGAAATGTGTCCTTCTTTTCCTGAGCAACGAAGCCTCCAACAGGTGGCCGAACACAATAAGCACTAAATTTGAGATTTATTTCGAAATTTTATTTCAGGTTTAATTCGAAAACTTCAGGAGCCACACTTTGGACACAATAGTAAGGGTGAGCACAGCTGGTGACACAAAGCAAAAATCCTCTGTGAGGCAAACAGTCTTTTTTTTTTTCTGGTTTTCTGCCTTCATGGTCTCTGACAGGAACAAAGGGCCACACCTTCATGGACCACGTCCTCCGAAGGATGCCACCTCTACATTGGGGCAGGGTGAGATGATAGACAGTTTCAGTGTTTATTTTTTAGTTATAAAGCTATTTGTAAAAGCTCAACTGTGACTGTTCAGGAGTCACAACAACAAGAAATCTACAGAGATGTCACTACAGTACTGGCCTATGTGTAATTCATCATCTTTTCACACTTGCTGTCGTCTCTTTTTCATTCACACACGGACAATGCAAGGTCTCTTAACTCATAAGAGACCGCAGTTGATTAATTTTAGGTTTAAGAGCCTACACCTGATGTTTTATTATATCATTTTTTTTACATGTCTTTGAAAGAACTGCTCTCACAGAGCCTCTCAGTCTGGGTGTAAAAATAGTCGACTTATAACCAGTTTGAAGAGTTGTCTTATGGCCATTGTTGAGAATTGCCCACAGCTGCCTCCACACCAACAGTTGCCAAGGAAACAGTGCATTACGCTTACTAGCTTAGCAGTTAACTTGTTACTTTGACAACAGGAATGTCAATTAGCTGCAGTCCGAGAGGAAAAGTTTGACCAGCTTTTGTCTGCCCACCTGATTTCTTGTAAGGGTGATTAGAAGCTGCAGTAACTAAAAGCAGTTAACAGTTGCTGTAAATCAACACGGTTTCTCATTAACACAGTTCAACCGGCCCCTTTAGACATGCATTCCAACCTGACGCTGTAGCATGTCAGCACATCTGCTTGTCTGTAATGGATCTATTATGTATTACATTTCAGATTTTCTATGATCAAATCTCAAAACATACCTTCTTTTATCCTGTAGTCTCCATTTTGTCACATCTTCTGTGTTATGAAAATCTACCTTTCAGCTGCCTGTGACTTTCTTAAAGGTGTTTTTACTGGTCACAGTTGTATAATTAAACCTGCTGCTTGTTTGTAAAAGAAAAAAAAAAGTTATACAATAGAAACCATTGCTACAAAACTCATTTAACAAATATCTAAAATGTGCTGAACCCAGGGCTTATAGCCTGAGGTGTATTTCTTTAATTTGTGAACACACACTCTTAAAACCACTAGGGGAAATGCTTCAGATCAGATTTATGAAACATAACCTTGCTGTCTCAGGTCACTGTGATATACAGATACTCATCCAAACCTACAGGCTTTACACCACTTTAGTACTTGACATGCCTTTGTCTTTAATAAGACAGCATTCCTTTGTACAATTGCCTTTCATGGCTTGTTGGTTACTCCGGGTAGCAGCATCACTGAGCCACAGCCTATTGACATCACAGATGGCAATGGGTAACTAATTGTTGCAAGTCTCTCAGAGTTTGGGACTCCTGGTCTGAGTCTCTGCTTCCTGCTTTGGATGAAAACTGTAGTGGAGCTTGTGGTGAAGGATAGGCATGTGGTGCATCTAACATTAAAGATCCATATATATATAAAGCAAGTCTAGGTTTATTAATACTGTGAAAGTGCACAGAGAAATGCACACAGCATGTATTCCAAAACTGAGCCGTAAAACAAGCAATCAGCATTTCTTTAACTTTGTGATGTCACAACAAAACAGTCATCACCCTCAGCCACACCCCAAGCCCCACCCACCTGGACCATCCTACCTTGCAGGATTTGTTTATCTAAAATCTACTATATTTTTGTTGGATCATTCAGAAAACAGTCAGCATATCTAAAGAGAGGATGGGAGCCTCTCTTCTTATTGGCTCACCAACCTGTTGTTACTAGAGCTCCAGAGAGAAGCTGGAGAGAGGAGATGTAAAACTACACTGAGATGGTTGATTGATATCAACACTTCAAATAAAACACAGCATAAGTAAAATATGGGCCTTTAATGTAAGGCAACGGAGTACACAAGAGAGTGGGGTTTGCTTTGTCCGCTTGCATGTGTGTTGAGCTCTTTATCAGGGGATTCTGCTGCCTAATGTTTCATCCGAAACATCTGATGCAGATTATTATTGTGGTTTTATCATGTTCTGCCAATGAGAGGAAGCAAACACAGACTAATTGGATAAATTTCTAGAAATCTGGGACACTGTTCAATTTAAACCTGAGCTTGAAGCAGTTGTCAAGTCCTGCTTCCTGCAAACAAGAAGCATCTCCAGAATCAAACCTCACCAATCTCTCACCCTGATCTGGAAACAGTCATTCGCTCATTTATTTTCTTGAGACTTGCATACTGTAAGATTTTTATTGTCCATTATATTAGTAATATCAAGACAAGATTAATATGAATTTTCAGGTCTAACTTAATGATAGTTGAGACTTTCCTGTAAGAAACAAACCCATAGATCATCTGTGCAGTAGGTTATTATGACCCGTAGTTAGGTTTTGTTGCTAGGCGACATCTAGTGGTTGTAGTAATTATGACATACACATGATGTAGTTTATACTATCAGTTTATATATCAGGACAAGGTTGAGGTGGATGGATGGGTTTACCAAAACACAGGAGAGTGGTGTTTGATTTCCATGTGAAAGTAGCAGTCTGTGTTGTTTCTATTATCCATAACCATTCCACAGTTAACCACATTGTTATTATAACCATAACAACAAAGATTTTTTTAATATTGAGGAATTACCTATTTTAACTCAAATTACCATCTTTTTCTAACCATTGCCATGAACATAGTAACCATGGTGATGAAGGTAGATATGCTGCTATTGGTATAGTCTGTATATTTATTATTGTAACCATGGCCAAGATCCGATACGCCTGCTGCCACAGGGGTACTATTTCAGGAGTCACAGCTTTGGGTCATATCAGAGGGCTGAAGGTTGTTCAGGTTGGAGACTGGTTGGTTTCCAGAGTTAGGGTTACACTACACCACACTGTAGTGTAGTGTGGTGTACACTCACACAAAGATTAGATTAATATGTGTCCTCTGATGTCAGTGAACGTCTGGCAAGTTACCACAGGAATGTTTGAAATGTAGGATGAGGAATGTGAGCCTGTTTTTCCTTTATCCTCCACGAGACACAGTCGGTCTAGTTAAAAGTCTGTTTTTTTAGAAACTACTTCTTCTGTTGAGATAAACCACAATTTACATCCTTTGTTGTGTTTTGGAAATGAAGTCCACTAGACCTCTGATGTGAGGAAATCCAAACATGACACCCCCCGCAGACTCCGAGGAACATCTACATATTTAGTAAAAGTGTGTAAGAGGAACACATACTGGACCTTTAAAAAGCAACACAAGTTAAAATGTTTACAGGTAGTAAACATGCAACAATAGTATATTACACTGGCAATAAACCAGCACAGCCATCAGTGTCACTGAGGCCATGGCAATCACAGTTTGTTGGTCATGGAGTGTAAACAATGATCACAATGAACACAAGGTGTTTAAATGCATCACATTTTAATTAGTGTGTAGCAATTACAGCACAAAATAGTGATGAAAGTGACAGATACTTCACACCTGGATTGTATCAAATCAATTAGAAACAATGTGTTAAAGTTTGTAAGTGCAGTTACAGCGGTTGGAGGGCCCCTGTGCAGATTCAGACACAGACGCCACTGCTGGTGAATAAGTGAAGTTTTATTGTAGCCTCAGGACTGAATACCGGGTTCAGGGTGGGTGTCCAGGAGTGGCTTGGTCAGGTGGAGCAGTGCGGAGGAAACTGGGGACTTAAGAGGTTGGATCCAGGAGAGGGGTCCTTCAGAGGCAAGCAGCACCACTGGCACCAGGTACTGGAGAGGAAGAGACACACGGATGAGGAGGATATCCACAAAAACAACAACAACAACAACAAAAAAACAAAACAAAACTGTATTTTAACTAGTAGCACTAAGCACAGTGGCCTGATGTGTTACCACTGGTAGGAAGGAAGCAATCTGGCTATGAGCCTTCCGCTCAGAAGCCAGGACTTTTGAACTGGACCTGATAGTGGGATGAGATGCAGGTGTTGTCAATGAAGTCAGTGCTTCATTGACAAACACCCCCGAAGGAGAGATCACATATATACAGAGAGAGGGGAGGAGACCCAGGAGAACCCTGGAAAAAGTCCTTGGTCACAGCAGGGCTGTGACACACTGGTCCGTAATCGACTGGTAATAATTTCCCATCAATTTTGGAAACGACCCAGTAATTTATTCTAATCACAAGTGAAGTGTTCACTTACTACACTGACGGCTATTTGATAGGAGAGTCTTTAATGCTCAGCTCAGCTTTGCTGAGTACATGTCAATGAGAGGAAGTGGCAGTGGTTGAAGCAAACAACATCATAAATAAATGAGGAGCTGTTTGTAAATAAACAAGTTTGGAATGGGCTCAGCCATTTCCTGTATTTATACAAGAAGGTTTTTACATCTTTCACTGCGTTTAACAATCTGTCCCTCTGTGAAGAACTTCCCTTGTAAACATCTGGAAGACATGATGCACAATAATCCATCCACGTGTGCACATCTGCACCTGTGAGAGTTTTAAAACACTAAGTTCATCCAACTGATCCAACTGATGGTGATGTCCACCCCTCAGTCACATCCTCAGCCACTCATGTATCTTTGTTTATTTGTTTAGTATTAAGTTACTTATCTATTTGTGTGTTTGATGGGGACAATGCACGTTAATGAATGTTAGTACAAACATGCAGGAAATATGTACACAAAATTAAATAAAACATAATTTTCAGAACAAAATGGCTTCTACGGGCAAAAGACAATCTTTAGTGTGACCTGTGTTTAGTGGCACTAAACATGTCATGAACTCTTTTGTGGAGCCTGTCCTGAAGTTTTCTTCTGGTATATTATACCAGGTTCTTTCAGCACTTCCCAGAGTTCTTCTTTAGATTGACACTGTCTTTTATTTCTTTCTCTGTCCAGCTGATCCCATCCTGCTTCTATAATATTCAGGTCTGGACTCTGTGGAGACCAGTCCATGACTGTCAGTGTTTCAGCAGCTTTATCCGTTTTTCTCTCCAAATATGATTTCACTGCATTAGCAGAGAGTTTGGGATCATCATCATGTTCAAAAATAAAACCATTGCCAATCAGACGTTTTCCAGAAGGATTGGAGAATTGATCTCTCCTGATTCTTCAGATTTCTTTATAACAGCTTGAACAAAATGATGATTTTATGTCTGTCAGACTCTGTGATCTTTGTCATTTTGAATGAAATGATGATGAAAGTTGGTGTTATACATATTAGCAGCTTCCAATGAGTTCAACTCATGCAATGTGTCTGTAAAGCTCAGTCATGTCCTGCTCAAACCTGGTGTAATGGACCTTTTTTCACAGCATCATTTGGACATGAAATGGTCACAAATACAGGTGTTAACAATGACATTAAATATGGCTCCATCCATTTAGGTTTAAGAGCCAGGTTCCTGCTATTGCTCAAGTGTAAGGGTTTTCTGTTTTTAATAGTGCATATACATTTCCTGTATTTTCTGGTTGTTTTCTAACTGAGAAATAATTATATATGATCATTATTATATATATTATTCTTGTCACTTGCTGCTCTAAAAAAAAAAAAAACCTTGGCGCTCATAACTGCTATAGCTGCTGAGCTGAAACTACTCTTTACTATACTTATTGCTTCAGGTAACATATGGATCAGTGTTATATTGCACAGGCTTTCATTTCACTGATTCCATTATTCAATATGTCTGCAGACCTGATGCTCATGTCAGGTTGAATGAAGCTTGGCCTGTGGGCACATGTAGAGCTGTGATAGCAGTGTCACATGCCTCCATGGAGGATTAGTAAGTGGGGGATAAGGTGATATCTGTTCCAGTCATACAAACTGAACCCAGGGGATACGGCTCAATGACGTGGATGAAGGATTTATAACAGGGCATTTTTAAAATGTACAAAATAAGCATATTTATTGCAGTTGTTCAAATAATAAGAATGTTGACTACACATATGTTTCATAAATTTGTTCTACAAAGACTCAGTCACCACCTTAAATGTGCTGAACAGACTTCTTTCTCCTAGTTGCATAACACTGATAAAAAATATTAAAATCCTGTAAAAATGGACATCAGATGAAATTTGTTCATATTTTGTGATGGAAATACAAATGCTTTGAAATGTTTAATATATTTAGAATAATCAAATAAATAATTATTTTTTAAAAACAGCAATCAAGTTCAGGCGGTTGCACCATATGACATTTTTGACACAAAAATTAAAGTGAGTTCATTTATGGTTACTACATATAAATGGAATATTTTTTGAATTTCAACCTTTTTAACTGAAGAAACTGCACTTAGACAGAAAATGTAGGCATCACTGACCCAAATAAAAAGCTGCATTATTTCACTTGACTGTAAAGCTGGTGCTTCATGTGCTTCTTCAACTCAGTATGTCTGAGTCATTAGTGCCAAAGGGCGAGGAGCGGACAGTGAAAGCATGCATGAGTAAACAGTGGCGAGGACATACAACTGTTTGAAGAACATGTTTTCCAGGCTGGCTTTGTAAGGTGTCTCGTGTTATTGGAGAAAGTGCCTGGGAAATGTCAACAGACACTTTGCTCCCATGTCCTCACTTGACAGGCCACCGGTCGACTATAAATTCTGTTCAAATAGTTATCGTTCCACTTCTCTTCTCAGCAGGCATTAAGGTGACGTAAACTTTATGGAGAGTGAGGGGAAACCCCGATGTTTCAAGGAAATAATCTTATTATGGAAAGTTTAGATGGCTATTGTCTGTGTGAGAAGCTGATGTGCCACAAAGCAGTGTGCCAACAGGCCAATAACTTGTAACCTGGGATACAGCTGGGATGTTAGAATATAAAAACGATAACAGAATAGACACAGCTGCAAAAACATGTTTGTTTTCAATCTTGTAATTGACTTCCAGTTTGATGGAAGATAAAGTGCCTTAATTCATTGTATACTAACTTCCAAGGTGCACTGTAAACATAGTTAGATTGTGTAACTGTTCAATGACAAGTTTAATACCCTTAGATGAGAACCTGTGAAGTGCAGAATCAACTTTTCAAATCTTATGTTAATTATTTTGTTATCTGGTTGGTGTTTTATTGTTGGATTGCTTTAATTTATGTTATATTGCATTGGATTCCTATGTTTAATCCCATCACGGTGAAGAAAATACAGAGACAGTGGATACATAAATTAAACCGGAAGTAATGTCTGATGATTTACTTATTTTAATTATTGTTAGTGTTGACATTTGAAGTTGATATTTTACTTATTCTGTCTTTATGTATTTTGATATCTCATGTACAGAGAATACCATACAAACATTCACCTAACCATCTTCATAATCATCTTTAGTTGATAAATACAATTGTTGGAAATCCTTCTGGATCTTGTTTTTAAACGTGTGCTCCACATTAGATGTTCAGTGAGCCACTGCCAACAACTTGCAGTTTTTCATTAACATTTAAAATATAAGTGCAGTATTGTGGAAAAAACAGGTCAAAGTGCTATAGCAGTGATTTTTGGTAGGTGAGCTGAATGCCAGATGGTGGCACTGTGGCACATGTTTACATTTTTATCGATATGTAATTATTCCGAGCCCCTGTTGTCCTGCTCCTCGAAAAGAAAAACCATGAAGTGCTTCAAAGACCTGGGTTCACAAATGAAGATTTTAGCCTCACTCTGAAAGATGATCTGTCTGCTTCAGAAGGTCAGTTGGAAAAACAGATCAAAAAACATGAATCATGTGATGAAATCACACAAAATGAGGAAAAGGATAATAAATATTTCAGACCAAGATGAGATTAAAAAATGGATATAAAGACATGGAACAAAAGCTTACACTGCATTTACAGTATATTCATAGATTTTTAGTGCATCCTCACTTCCCACACTTCTGCTTCCACTTTTTTTTTATAGTGAATACTCTGGTTGCCACATGGATTTATTTTACACTGCAAACTGGTTGTTATTTGTACAGTGTATCCCTAGATGTACAGAAAACATGGATCGAATAATATATGGAATATTATTCGAACTGTTACCAGTCCTCATCCTCCTGTTGACATAATCAATGCTGATTAATACATGTCGATCCTAATAAGTGTGAATCCTGTTGGACACATCAGTGTAATATAGTATTGTAGTGACTCCATGCAGTCACAGTAAATACTGACTTTAAGAAATCCTGTGTTCAGATATCGTGTGTGATTATCAGAGTGATGAATGTGAGAGCTGCAACAATGCAGTAAATGTGTCATAATGTGAGTGTGAATTGTCAGTGGTGTCTGTGGAGAGCAGCTACTAACAATGCCTGAACCCTACCACTCGAATCTCACACAACACCTGGTGGGACCTCTTACAGTGGAAAGCGGGTCTTGTCTGTGCCCTGTCTCCTCTTCCTGTGTCCTTGTGTACATCTGTCTCTCATCAGCCTCACTATCTGCTGTACATAGATCCTGGTTCCTCATCTATTATTAACTATTCTACAGATTGTCTGCTATCTTCCAATGGTAACACTCCTGCCACTCAGCACTAGTCTAGTGTGTGAGTTATCCTCCAGTTTGTTTTGAACCCTGTCTGATCATGTGAATCAACTCTCTGTGTCTCAGTTCGCTGGTGCCGGTGCTGTAGCCATGTCCTGCCGAGGAGCTTCTCACTCATCTGTATATCCACCTGTCTTCCAAGCCTCCACTCCAAATTTTGACCACCACATCAGGGGAAGAGAGGCCACTTATCGGTTGCTGTCTCTCCAACAGGGTTAGATTGTTAGTTGACCACACTATTGGGTTTAGAGTCTTAGTGGCACTTGTCTGTAGATTTAAGGAAGGTCTCTGTGTGTGCTGTGGCACCTATGCTCATCCTGCCCCTCTCAGGCAAAAGAGTAGGGATTAGGGAAAAGATTTGGCTTACCAGAATTTGGGGGTGTCCTGGTGAGCCAAACCACTGCCTCCAATCCTTCAGGACATGTCTTGCACTTTTTCTCCTACACAAATCCGTTCAATTCAAATCGTGTCTTTGACTAGTCGTTCTGATTGTAACTTGTCTTGGTTGCCTCCACATGAGGGAATTCCAGCGTTGGGTGGAGCCAGGGTCTCCAGCGATCTCACATGAAGTTTAAGAGCTCTAAGCTGGTTTCTCTCACTGAAACATTTTCATCTGTCGCTTGCAGGTCACCGTGTCTTGGTGAGGATGGACTGTGATGTATAACAGCCATCAGGGAGGTTGTGATTTCTCACCAGTTACACATATTGGCAACAAATTGGCTTCTACAGGGAAAAGTCAGTGTGACCCCCCTTGGCACTAAGCACATCTTGAACTCTTTTGTGGAGACTGTCCTGAGGTTTTCTGGAGTCATCTTCTGGTATATTATACTAGGCTTCTTTCAGCACTTCCCAGAGTTCTTCATTAGATTTATTATATTTCTTTCTCTGTCCAGCTGATCCTTTACTGACTCTATAATATTCAGATCTGGACTCTGTGGAGGTCAGTCCACAACTGTCAGTGTTTTATCAGCTGTTCTTCTCACCAAATATGATTTCACTGTATGCTTGGGATTGTTATCACCCTGAAAAATAAAACCATTCCCACTCAGGCTCTTTCCAAAGGAAATGGCATGATGAATTAAAACCTGTCTGTACTATTCAGCATCATGATCCCATCAATTCAGACAATATCAACAACACCACTGGCAGAAATGCAGCTGCAAACCAGGACAGAGCCTCCACCTTGTTTCACCGAAGGCCACAAGCGCTCATCCACCTCTCTCCAACTCTTCTTCTCACATATTGTGGACAAATTGGACCCAAAAATTTCAAACTTTGATTTTTTCACTCCATTATATTCTTTTCTACTGATCTTTAATATGCAAGTTTAGCATATCTTCACCTTTTCACCCTGTTCCCCTTCTGAGAAAGTGGTTTCTTGGCCCTTCCACAAAGCTCATTCCTGATCCAGCTTCTTCAGACTGTAGAAGGTCAACTTGGCTTCATCCTGATGAAGCTGCCAGATGCTGAGCCAGGTCCTTGCTGGACTTCTTCTCTCAAAGAAGAAACTCTGAGACACTTCTAATAATGTTTTCTTGTCCTTCCAGTCCCTTTTTTGTCCTTGATCTCTCCTGATTCTTCAAATTTCTTTATAACAGCTTGAACACCACATCTTGAGTATCCAGTTTGTTTGTTGATTTCCCTTTGACAGTGGCCTTGATGATGGAAAATTATGATTTTATGTCTGTCAGACTCTGTGATCTTTGGCATTTTGGGATTTTAGCAAGCTTCCAATGTTAAATTTACATACAACGCGTATATAATGCTTAAGCATGTCTTGCACAAACCTGTTTCATTATTGAACCCACAATGCAGACTTAGAGACTACGTAGAGCAGTTCAAACTGTTTATTTCACAAGTGATCCAAAAAAAAAAAAAAAAAAAAAAGAGGATCAACTAAGCAGGTGCAGGGGAGCAGGGCGTGACTGGTCAGACTGGAGGAGATGGCTGACCTGAAGCACACAGGGAGAGAAGGGTAGGGTCAAAATCCAAAGAGGCAGGCAAGGCGAAAAAACAAGTAGATCAGCGAGTCGGCCATAGTGTTTACCACTGAAGTGTAAACAACAAACTGGCGAGGACTGGAGAAAAGGCCGGGCTTAGTGCTGTTGTACTGCTGGAGATCAGTGGTGATAAGGGGCAGGTGAGGAGGTGGATTGGTCACGCCCCCGCTGAGGACATACAGAAACACACAGGGAAGACAAACTGGGGGCAAACACTCGACAGCAAGGGAGGGGAGAACAAAAAGGAAACAAAGGAAAACACAACCCCTAATAAAACCTGATGTAATAGTGTAAGGGTAAGGGAGGTCACACTAAATACTTGCCACTTATATATATACATGCATACATACACCCCTGCCATTGTCCCCTTTAAAGCTGTTCTGCCTCTCACTTTGCTTACTGACTACAGATAGTAGACACAAATGGACACAGTAGGTGTCCATAGACTTTATGTAGCTTCGTAAATCAAACAGCTGCTGCTTCTTATAGATCTAATTGAAGAATAGAGCTGGCAGGTGTTTGATTTGAGACACTTGCCATAGTTTCCAGGTGGTGCATTAAATTTCTGTTGCAGCTACTATTTGTTACATTTTCACGTAGCTTAACATAATTTGATCATGTCAAAATTTTAAATTTAAAATGTTGCAAAGTAAAATACTTGAGTTAAAAAATACTTGCAATAATTACAAGTAAAAGAACAAATACACAAGTTCAAAAAGGACAAGTACACACCTAATAAAACAACTTTGTTTTGGTAACAACAGTAAAACTATAGACTGAATAGTTATGTCCCTACAGCCCCATGTTTTCATTAATCACGTGAAAAAAAAATAAGAATTAACTGACAGGGGGAGTAGAGGGTGTAGGACAATGTGGAGGATCTGAAATTAGACATGAAAAATACAGAGAAGTAAATGAAGAGACAGGTGAGAGCAGATGAGGAAGAGATGTGATGCAATGTGAAACTGATCCTATTCCACTGCCCTCCAATGGTCATAGCATTAAACTACAGCTTCGGGTCACAGCAGATCTAATCTTTCTAGCTCAGGTTCCCCTGAAGAGCTTTTCATCTGCATCATTATTTAATCAAAGCTCTGTGTGTCCTGTGTTGAAGTCCAGTGCAGCAGCACACATCAAATTCTGCTGGGCCTGGACCTGGACCAGGACCAGGACCAGGACCAGGACCCAGCTCTGTGTCTACGGAGAGCAACCATTCAATTACTCCTCTTAATTTCATGCAATCTGTTAATGGAAGGTAAGAACTGAAAACTGAGAAAGAGACATTTCACACTAAAAGTTAGATGTTGAGTTTGTTAAAATATTGAACACATTGTCATCAGTTTTTATCCAACATGCAGATTTCTCAGTTCTGTTTCTCCCATGTTCAGACAGTCTCATCTGAACAGAAACAGAACTGAGAGATCTCCATGTTTGATAAAAACTGGAATAAACTGACAGTGTTGAACACGTTTTATCACATGACAGCAACAGAACGAGTTTGCGCATGAAGAAAGAAAAAAGAGCTGAGAGAGTAGTTCAGATCTCACCTTTCTCACTTGCACACAGTGCAGGAGGGAGGTCAGGTCAGCTGTTTGAACAGCATCTGACAAACACTGAGATATTGCATTCACAAGGCCAAATCCATATTTTGTGAGGTCACCATAACCTTTGACCTTTGACCACCAAACGTTAATCATTTCATACTGGACTTTAGTGCCAAAGTTGAAGGGATTTCCTTGATGAGTTCTTGAGATATTGTGTTTACAAGGCCAAAATCCTGTTTTGTGAGATCAGCATGACTTCAGCCACTGAAACCTGATCAGTATGGCCTTGAGTTTAGAGTGAACATTTATGGCAAAATTGAAGAAGTTCTGCCAAAGAGTTAGTGAGATATTGCATTCTCACAAGCTCAAAACCATGTTTTGTGAGGTCACCATGATCTTGACCCTGATAACAAAATCAAACCAATTAATCCTCGAGTTCTAGTGAAGGATTCCTAGAAGGAAGAGCAAGAAACATTTCCTTTGACACACCTGAGGACAGATCTCTACAACAACAGAAGAGTTTTCTCCAGATGATTCCAGTGCTTCATTGTGCTTTGCTGCAGGTGGTTTATCTGCTCCTGACCCAACAGACACTTTGAGTGCTTTCACCAGAGCAATTCCTAAGACTGTAGATGCCTGTTCAATATTTACACTCTAATAATAACACACCAACAATTATAATAACATCTACATTTCTCAAAGACATTAGTCTCCCAATGTCTTCCACCAAGAAGGAAATAAAAGATTTACACCAGGTCACCCGATCATGTCTAGGACTTCTGAAATACTAATGATCGATAATTACCTTCTTTGACTAAATACACATATCAAAGGGAATTAGAGATTTGTCTCAAATTAAGAAGTGTTATTTTCTACAGCTGAGGTAAATAAAGCCCCTGATCTCTAGTTGAGGAAACACAGTAGTTGAAAACTGGTGTAGATTCCAGACTCTCCCTTACTTTTCCTTTCTCTAATTCTACCATTGAAAAAAGTAAAAATGCCCCCCAAAAAAAATTACTTAGACTGATTATGCAACTTCTGCCTTCAAAGTGCATTCACAGTTTTTTGAATGTTAATTATGATGTACGCAAAGAAGTTTGTGAATTTCAAGAATTACATGGATGTAAAGAACTGAATAAATTACCTATTTAACATTTTTGGTGCAGTGCTAGAACAATAACTAACAGCAACACTTATAGAGGAAAGGATACAAATACAAACTTTAGAAATATAAGATCAATATAAAATGTATATTTTCAATACAACTGTGAAAGTTCAAGAGAGAGAAAAAAACTTTCCAATAGGACTGTGATAATTCTTATGAAACTAACCTGTATTTCCTCAGAGAATCCAATAGTATTTGCAGAAATGTATAGGAATCCTAAAATTCTGCTAAAATTCTTTACAATGTAAATTGGTAAAATTCGTTCAGCTGCGTGAATAAATATAAAGATAAAATATGTCCTGTCTTTGTGTGTGTAACCAAAGTAAGGATGGGACTGTATTTTTACAGTTTGCGTCTGTCAGTCACTTGGACAAGTGCAGCCTAAAAATGCTGACCAGCAACACGACCATGCTCCCTGCAAAATGCTGCATGCCCGCTGACAAGCCCGAGGGAGAAGGCAGACACTGGGCTCAAAGCTGTGTAGAAAGAGCTGTGACAAGGAGGAGGAGCACATGATCCATGTACAAATAACTGAATATAAAAATAGTGAAATCATAAGGCAAAGTGTGATATCCTTGCATAAAAAATAGAACTGCTGTCTTTTTGGAAAAAGGTAAAAATGTGTCATGACATTGTCGTGCATTGTTAGCACCACAATCCCGCAGACACAATGGATGCGTTGCATGTGCATCTTGGTTTTCATTTAAACAACCAACGAAACAGCGTAGATACACTGCCTGCGTGACATGACCTGTGATCTAGAGATTTAGGATGGAGACACACTGGATGCGCGGTAGAATATGCAGAAATAGGCGGTACGATGATCTCGAGATCATGCGACGGGAGAGATGTGTTGCTCTATTCTGTTGACATGGGCCCCAAAACAAAAACCACGATGTGCTTGCAGCCGCCACGCACCGAGTGCCCCTCTGGCGTCGACGTCCTTCTTACTTTGATACAGTACATTTTGAACCATTTCAGCAAGTGTATGTGGTGAGTCTAAAATGGACAGTAATTGAACATCGGGGACTCCAGCAGTCCACAGGACTCAGCCAGTGTAAACACGCGTACTTTTCACTACAATGAGATGAAGAGCTTCTACGCCTCACCTATTTTTTTTTACCTTTTTTACGTTTACAGGAAAAACTACACAAAACTAAAACTTTTCACTATTGTCTTTGTGACCGGGCTGAATCTGACGCATGTTCCAGACATTAAAAAATTCTAGTATATTTATTAATCATTTCAGCAGCTGTGTGTGAAGACGGTCATATTCTCTGTCGAAGAAAAAAAAAACTCGAAACTCTCCGGATGTAAGGAAAAATCACACAACCCTCATTTCAAAAGAAATGAAATGCAAAAACGATCGTTTCAACTGAAATTGTATTGCATGTCGTGTAGCCCTAAACAAAACCACCACACTGGCAGTCAGGCAGCACATGTTTTAACAGTTTGGATTTCGCATGTTAGAGACCTCCAGGAACTAGAAGTCAATGTAGAGCACGTAGAAATCTACATTGTCTCAACAAGAGACTCCACCATAATCTGCTGTTCCTGTTATTGGTTGGTAAAACTTGTTCTCATATACAGTACTTGTCATGGTTAAGTCATATTGGGACCATAACAGGATTGTCTGCAATCAGTGGGAGTTTTAAAACCTTTTTGAATCATTAGATATTTTTAGAGAAAACATGTTCTGCTTTCTTGACTCAGGCCATTAGACTTCAGAACAGTATGTGTTTTACACACTCATGCAGAAAGTGGCGCAAACTAATTGCGCCTTTATAGAGTACCTACTCTTAAGTGTAATCTTGAGGTACCTGTACCGTACTTGAATATTTATATTTTGTTGTATTTTATACTTCTAGAGAAATTTTGTACACTACTTTCCAGCTTTAATTACAAGTTGCAAGTTGATATTTATTTAAAAAAACCCATAAATTACAATTATTATACATTAAGCTACCAATGTACCAGCATACACACTGATGCATTCAGTTATATCAAAATATGTAATACATTTTATTCTGAAATATGATGAGTACTGTATGTTGGTGCTAACACGGTAATGCATTTGTGAGTTAACACCTGAATTTCCCCGTTGGAACCTATAAAATTATTTTATCCTTTCACTGATAAGACAAGAAAACACACTGCCCCTAGTGTCTAACTATCTTACTTCATTTATTTTACCATTATTTTCCAACACCTCAGTAATTCAGTTCGTGTAAACCGAATGAGATAATAACTAGACATCCAACTTTAATTTTAACCACTGAATATAAAAATATTCATTGAATTCGAATGAGTAATGTAAACGTTATGTTGCTTTTTATCAAGCCAGTCAACATGCAGACATACAATCCAGCAGCCAACGCTGCATCTAGCGCCGATACCGTCCATTCATTGGTGTTAACATATAATAATGCTGGGATTTTACTTACCGTAAAAACAGAGTAGCAGAAGACTTTTTATTGGTCAGTTAATCAACATGTAGTTGATTTCAAGTAGATATTTGGATAAAAAATACAGTGGCTCCCACCTGTCAGTCAAGGTCCCTCAATTAGTCTGAACTAAATAAATGTATACAAGTGAATTATATAAACTTCCCCCCCTGTACAATTGTCAAGAAGGAGGAAATTAGCTCTAAAGACCAAACCAGTTTTTGTACCGGGCTGTAAACATGATTGTTTCTGCTGTAAGGTAAAACAACATGGAAGACCACGGGACTGACTGACTGTTGAAGCCAGACTCTAGTGCTCATTAAAGAAACTGAAGCTTTCGGCACTGAAGTGTTGTTTCAAACAGAACAGTCGGTCTGAACCCAGTCAGCCCACCATGAAGCCACCCACTGGTTTGTGAGCTGCTGTTTTGAAGACTCCAGTTTGTGAATTGACCGTCGCCATGTTGGTTTTTTTTTTAAAACCGGAAAAAAACTTGGAAGATTATTTGAAGCTGGATCTGACCGGCTGTGCTCTCTCCTGATTGTATGGTACAGTCTGTCAATCAGACGGTGACCACGCCCCCCTAAATACATAGACTACTTTATTGTCTATTTTCCTCTAAATGGGACATTGAGACCATAGACTGAGCTAATAAATCAAGGGAGAAATTGTGCCATTTCCTCACTTCTATACAAGCAGACTTCTTTTTCCAACCTGTGGAGTCGCCCCCTGATGGTCATCACATAGAATGAAGGTTTAAGGCTCTTCAGCATCGGTGTCACTTTTCAGCCAGTGTCTACGTCCTTTCTCACATTCAGTCTTATGGTCTGAACATTGTTTTATTGTAAGTTTGTCTTTAATGATTCTGGGTTAAGAGCTGTCTTTGAAACAGAAGAAAACAGATGTGTAAAACTGCTATAGTGGCAGCCACAGAGCAGCACACGTTCAATATAAAATACAGTGGATCAAATTTGAAAGCATCAAAACCATCTAACTAGACACTATGGGAAGTACGGCCCAGATCTAAGTGATGAAACTCATGTTAAGCGGGCAGCAGAAACCTCTGGGGAGGAACTTTGACAGATTGATTGTAAACCTGGTTCAGACTGAGGTGAAGGTAAAAGCTTGAAAACAAGTCTGGCTAGTCCAGTGGAAGTAAGTACCCATGGTAGCTGAATTATTTAAAACTGAATGACTGAAAAGTAGAATGACCTGATGTTGCTTTGTAAAACATCTGTTTAACTGATTTTTTTTTATAATGCTTTCTTGGTCTGACCTCAATAGATGATGATTGGTTAATCTCATATCTTCATCTGCCAAGGTTTGTGAAAGCAGTGAGACAGGTCAACATCTTGTTTTAACGCACTGAAGACACACAAGCCTTTTCCACTAGTGCACAATTGTCTGACAGGGATAGTTCACAGTGACCACTAACCTGGTTAGGTAATGCATATTTAATACAATCTTTTCAATAATTTAATGCCAGTTTGTTTAATGGTGGCTTTTATTTTTAACCCTAACCCATGAAATACTTACCTACAGATACAATGTGACAGTCTGGGCTTGGATTTCAGAAGTGAATATTGAGAACTATGTAATACAAAGGTCAGGTTAAGCAAAGTCTTATGATTTCTATATACATGACATGTGAACACAAACATCAACTGAATTCAATATTAAGCTAGTGACTCATTTTTATTATTTGATACAAAAACATCACTGTGTTGATGCACCCTACCCACTGACTATGATAATCAATCACCTTCTCATCCACCCATACCTTTACTACAACAGCTCAGACACAAGCTTCACACAAAAACAGGAGTATGCAGACACCACTAGAGCTATACAACTACAAATTAAACAAGTAGAAAACAATCCCAGGCTTTTTACAAAACTGATAGGATGACAGATACCACTGACAGGAATGCTTATATTCTCTTAATGGCATCATCAATTTCTGAAATCTGGTCCTTCAGTTGGTTCCATTGTTCAGGATTCAGGGAGATACCTACAAGAGATTTAAAACAGCTTCACCATAACTGCAAACCACTATCGACACCAAACATCCATCTCTCCAGGTCCTGGTGTAGTTTTTCACAAAAACACAAAAATTTAATATATGAATATCACTGACACTAATTTAAACATTACCTTTCTTCCCTGGCTTCATTTCCCCATCCTGGTTCATCCAATATTCTCTGATGTCAATCAGGACTTTACCTTTGAAGTCCCTGACGCTGACATATCTCATCTTTCCAATCTGTAAGAAGCAAACTCATTTGTCTGTTGCTCTTCCTGAGGTTTAAATTTTTTATTAAGCATCGGTATTTTTTCAATCATAAAGTAGGCTTTGATATTATCAAATCATGCAGTCCAGAGAAATGCACAGTCTGTATTCAGAACCTGAGCCTTTAAAGAAAAATGGGAATCTGCTATATTTGCATTTCCTCACTCATAAAACAGTCAGCCCATCAAAAGAGAGACTCTCTTGTGATTTGCTCATTGACCTGTTGTCCCTGGAGCTCCAGAAAGAAGCCTCAGAGATGCAAAACGACAGATGTTTTTTTGTTCTTAAAAGCACAAATATATCTTATGGATATCAACACTTTTTGATTTTGGGGAATTCAAATTGAAATTGATTGTCTGCCAGAACTACTTCATATGATGTCCTGTCCAAAAATGTGAGACAGCTTCTGTGCTGCACAAATTTCAAATCAGATAGAGGTGACTTGAGATTTTGACGCATACAAGTAAAACTGACTGGACTTCCCCACAGAACATCTGCCATCCACACAAAAACTGAAGGTACAGTCTTTGAGTTATTAACCTAAAATGCAATGGCAAACGACAACAGCCTAGCTGAACGTGCTGAAGTGCATATATAAGGAGGTTTTTGTAAGAGTGAATTACAACCAATTACAAGTAGTAAATTATTTAATCTTCTACTCCACTAAAACGCTAATATCTAGTATCTACATTTAGAATGGACAATTGTTAACAATGGCCAAAATGGTTTGAAACTAAATGCAATTTTTGGACAGCTTTAACATTTCTATGTATAAAAAAAAACCAAAAAAAAAAAACTGACACCTACCTGAAACATGTTGTCATCACCATTACTGCTGCCCTTGGATGAGCCACCTGGCTTGGAGGTCTCTCCACTCTTTGGTTTCTTGGCTGGTTTTTCTGGTGCACTAGACTTCTTTCTCTTTGCCTTAAAAAAAATTGATATTTATGAATGAATAAAATTTGTTTTCTCGCCCTTCACTGTGTCCTCACTTAAGAATGGAAATATACATGATTTATACTCCAGGGTTATCTGGTGTATGCAGTCTGGGAGAAAATTGTGAGGAAGCAAAGCAGTGAAAGAGAGCACTTGTGCTTATCTATCTCCGTCAACTAACTTTTCAATAGCCTCTATTGAGATAGAGGCTATTGAAAAGTTAAAAAAGAAACCTTAAAACACAAACCTTGGTCTCCACTTCACTGTCAGAGTCGCTTCCAGATGTGGAGGACAGCACTTCCTTTGATTTTGGCATTCTGGTGAGAGAGTCAAATATCAGCTCAGCTCAGACATGAAACCTGTCATCCATGGATGCACACTACAGAAACCTCAAATAACTTAAACCTCAAAGAACCATTTGTCTCTCTCCAGTGTGGGGTGGTCTCTGTACAGCCTGTAAACACAGGAGGAATAACTACAGTAACCAACAACTCAAAGTACATATGAACATGTAAATGTTGCAGATGGGCTTGTTTGGACAGAATGATTTTTCTCAGAGGTTTTTGTCATCCCTCACAGAATCAACCAAACCAAACAAATCTTTTTTTTTTTTTTTAATATTAGTATTATTTTTGTTTTATTTGTTTGAAAAATAAATAATTAAACGAGGTAGAAAAAAAATCTTGTCTCAAAGAACTCATAGTGTGCATCCAAAGTGTCTATGCAGATGGCACTTAAGCCCTGAGAGGACCTGCTGATATGATGAACACAACAGGTTATTGAGGTTGCAACTATTAGTTATAGGGAAAAAGAAACACAGAACATGCTTGCTGAATAATGCATGTAACCATTATATCATGATATCATACCCCACATCTGTGTGTGCACTGTGTAGGAATGGGCTCTCAAACTCATGTTGGAAACTCAGGCTAAGAGTCCAAACAAAGCCACGAAGCCAGTGTGTCGTGCGTCTTGAGGTAAAACTACCACCTTGCCGCGACCACATCTGCTTTCTAATCCAGACAAAGCCGTAGTCCACCTGGAGAAGGGCGAAAACCTCCAGCGTGCAGCAGGCGGGATCATCCAGCTGTTAGGAGTGAGGCCGCCTGAGATCAGAGTTGAGCGCTGCTAAACGACCTCGGATGTTTTCATAACTTCGCTCGGAAGTGGCCTGAGTGATAGGTTGGGGATTACCTCGCTGTGCACAGCTGGAGGGGGGGGGGGGTATTTACTGCAGCAGTTCCGTATCAGTCGGGCGAGGCTTTTCATGTGTTGATCACAACTGGACGACACGTAACAACGTCATAACGCGTGGGGCTTTGTTGCGCCTCTGTCTGCGACAGTCGCAACTGAAGGCTCGCTCTCGTCCTACGATACATGATGAACACTATAAAACTAACTAACCGGTGAGAGCCACCGACCGGTCTACCGATGCCCCGCAGTAAGGCTGCACCTGTGTAAACCACGGATGTTGACTAGCTAAACTCGCTAAACGCTATCTGGGCAGCTTAGCCGCGGTAGCTAACGTTAGCACATGTACGTCGTGTCGTTGGTACAGGGCAGCAGCTTTGTCTTTCACAGTCTACCGTACAATACCAGCCGCGGGGTTCAACACCGACCTGTTCCTCTATTAAAGCCCAAACCGTCAGAAATGAACGTTTAAAACTTCTTTTCTTTACAAACTGTTAATGCTTACATGACGTGATGTAGCGGGTCTCTGGACAGGAAGCGGAAGGATGACACAATTTCCGGTGATACTTTGCCCAATTTTTTTTTTCCCACTTTATGGGAAAAAAACCGTCAAACATGAAACCGTCCAACATAACAGTAAGGCAGTACAACACAGCTGAAACAGAAATAAACTGAACTAACAACACAACATGGAGTTTTAAAACGTACGATAAAGTGTGGCAGAGGTTAATGTGCAGCTAAGGTTTTAAAGATAAACAAATAATCTTAGATTCTTCAAAAACAGGAGACTAAAAAAAAAAAAAAAAAGAACTAAGAAAAATCTATATTTTTCTGTATCCACGCAGAAATGTAATATTATACCATGTCCCTATATCAAGAGTGATGTCACCTATGGGGGGATATATTATTCTCACATATATACATCCTCTTGATGTATGAAGATATATAACAGTTATGAAATACCCATATGTACATGAAATATCCATGATTCTTTTTCATATGGTAAAAGATGTTGTGAGCATACACCAACTAGCCAGGCCCCCTGCCTAATAGTGCTTAGGCCCCCGTTTTGCCACCAACACAGCTCTGGCCCATCAAGGCATGGACTCCTCTCGACCTCTGAAGGTGTGCTGTACCTGGCACCAAGACATTAGCAGCCGATCCTTTAAGTCCTGTCAGTTGTTTCGGACATTTTCTTGTCCAGCACATCCCACAGATGTCGGATTGGATTGAAATCTGGGGAATTTGGAGGTAAAATCTAAAAACACCTTGTGTTCCTCAAACCGTTCCTGAATCATTTTTGCAGTGTGACAGGGTGTATTATCCCACTGAAAGAGGCCATTGTATTTAGGGAATACTGTTTGATAAAGGCGTGCACTTAGACTGCAACAACGTTTAGGCAGGTGGTATGTGTCAAAGTAACATCCACATAAATAGTAGGACCCAAGGTTTCCTTGCAAAATATTGCTCAAAGTATTACACTACCGCCACCAGCTTGCCTTCTTCCCTTAGTGCATCCTGGTGCCATGTCTCCTCTAGGTAAGCAATGCACACGCACCTGGCCATCCACATAACGTAAAAAAAAAAAAAAAAATGGGGTTCATCAGACCAAGCCACTTTCTTCCATTGCTCCATGGTCCAGTTCTGATGCTCATGTGTCCATTGTAGGAGCTTTTGGTGGTGGACAGGGGTCAGCATTGACTCTCTGACCAGTCTGCAGATACACAGCCTTATATACAACATAACTGAGATGCATGGTGTGTTCTGACATCTTTATATCAGAACCAGCATTAACCTTTCAGCAATTTGAGCTACAGGAACTCTTCTGTCGGACCGGGCCACATAGGCCAGCTTTTGCTCATTACATGCATCAGTGAGCCATGGCTGCCTATGACCATGTTGCCGGTTCAATAGTTTTCCTTCCCTGGACCACTTTTGGTAGGTACTGATCACTGCTGACTGGCTGACTGACCCACAAGAAGGGTCATCTAGCCATTTTGGCCCTTGTCAAAGTTGCTCACATCCTCACAAGTTGCCAATTTTTCCTGCTGCCAACACATTAACTTCAGCTGTCAGTGGCATTAATATTATGGATAATTGGTGTATATGTTTATGATATATATTCCATTTTCACCAGATAAAGAAACCCCTTACCAAAACCAAAAAATTCCAATGTTTGAAAAATTCAATTGTGAAATCAAATTCTTGGCAAGATCAGAAACAGAATACACCTATTATCTTCCAAAGCAAAGTTCAAGTGCAACAAATTAACGGTAACTTGCAACAGTGTTGGAACCAACAATATTTGATTTCCATTATAGAAAAAAGGTTACAAGTGAGTTTGATTCCATATTAAATTTAGCTCAATGAGAAGATGCAGTGATTCCTTTTTTATCCTTATTTGCTCAATGCTTTAATTTCCAAAACCGTGAACAGTATATATCAATAGCACCTGGGCTGCGTGGTGGTGCATGGTTGGCCCCACCTCACAGCAAGAAGGTTGTGGGTTCAAGTTGGCCCATGTGGAGTTTGCATGTTCTCCCTGTGACTGCATGGGTTCCCTCTTTGTACTCCAGCTTCCTCCCACAGTGACCAGCAGGCTTTTATCCACAAAATGCTACATCATATTTACTCATTTGGTAGATGCTTTTATCCAACGCAACTTACAATGAAGGACATCAGTAAAGCTTCATGTTACAGTTTGACTCTTATTCAAACACTCCCACAAACTAACACTGGTTATTGCACCAACTCACTGAGACACCACTGTCAGCCATGTCACCCGTTCCAATAGAGTGGTTAGTTTTTGGAAACAATGGAGCTCAGAGGAATCAGATAAATTGTCATTTTATACATACACACAATACAACACACTTAGTCAGATACATCCATGTTGGTTTTAGTCCTTTTATAAAATAATAAAAACTCACCAATCTTTGAATGAGACTGAAAAAATGTGTTTGGGTTAAAAGTTTTATTAAAGGTAAATTATTCACATACAATATCTACATTAAAGCTGCAAATAAGACAACAACCTCTCTGTAAAATAATATAAAGTCCATCTTTATTTGAACAGCTTGCACCCCTGAATGCCAGCAGCATTCAACAAATCCAAATCAGTCTATCTCCCAGTTCTTCCAACTCGTCTTGTAATGTTTTCATCGGTCTCAGCCGCCTCCTTCAGTGCCTGCATCACCAGAGCATTCATCCTCCTCGTCTCTTCCATTCGTACGGGGTTTGACTCAGGCAGATTCTGACAGGCAAATACATGTAATTAATTACTAAATTAAAGCACATAAAGATAAGATAAAGAAAATTACACAACTAAGCATAAGAATTTCATATTGTCCTTTTAGTTGTAATACATGGTCTTTGAACCTTTATACATATCTGTAACTGATGCATTATGAAAGTAAAATGATGATGATTCAATATTCAATAGAAGACTACAGATTTATAGAAGGATACAAAGTCCACCAGAATTTGGTGGAATGTATTACTACGTTGTCTTAGAAATTGAAGTTGAGTAAATATTACTTTGTTATGACAAATTAGGAAAAAATGTGTTTCACCAGCAAAATATACAGCAAAAAGAACTACATTAAAATTCAACATTACATGCATTCCTTTAATTCATTTGTTGAAGAATATAAACACATCTTTGTATCTATCCTAATCACCAGAAAGAATATATTCCTCAGCTTTCTTTCCACTGTGATGTCTTAGCCTAAATTGAATGCTCCACTCTCAGGCCTAAGACCAAGTTCAGGCTCCTCTGCTACAGCACCAACCCATCATCTGTGTTAATAACTGACTGCACTGATCTGACTGAGGGTCGAAATCAGACTTTTAGTCAAATTTAGAGATAACTCAGATGATGATTTTGCGAAAACCTTTACGCTGACAGATGATGTGATGAGACAGAATGGTGTTCAGAACAACATGCTTTAAAAAAGAGACTGTTCTCCCAGTTTAGTGACTCATGTTACATCTAGATGGGGATAATCTGGAAGATCTTGATCCACCAGGATTCAGATTCTTTGAGGATACCTATTCTGAACAAAACAGTGCTGTTGTCAGAGTCAGATGGAATAATGAGGGCTGCAGCATCTCTGCTGCCAACATCTGGATTCATTTGGCCTGATGAAGGAACTTCAGTCACCAAGTGACATTATGTCTTTGTTGAAGGCTCTGAACTGACATAACTCTGGACTGAAGCGAGTCGATGTCCCACTGTCTGCCTGTCTATCTGTCTGTCTGCCTGCCTGCCTGCCTGTCTGTCTGTCTGTCTGTCTGCCTGCCTGACTGTTTCACTACCTGTCTGCCGGCCTGCCTGTCCGTCTGTCCCACTGCCTGTCTGTCTGTCTCACTACCTGTCTGTCTACCTGCCCGTCTACCTGTCTGTCTGTCTGCCTGTTTCACTACCTGCCTGCCTGTCTACCTGTCTGTCTACCTGTCTGCCTGCCTGTCTGTCTGTCTACCTGTCTGCCTGCCTGTCTGTCTGTCTGCCTGCCTGTTTCACTGCCTGCCTGCCTGCCTGCCTGTCTGTCTGTCTCACTGCCTGCCTGTCTGTCTACCTGTCTGTCTGTCTGTCTGTGTATACCAGGTCGTGGCGCTGTGTAAAGAGGGCAGAATTGCCCTAAAAGCCCTGGTTGCTGTCAGAGGCCAGACATGATGCAGTGTCTGTCATCACTGTCCAAGACAGAGGCTGATCTCGAACAAGCCGTTTTCTCATTGACGTCGCCATAAAGCTTTTACCAGCTGAAACCACGGTCGCACCCGAGAGACAAACTTCACGGTTTCGTGTCCACCGACAGACATTAAGCTGAATCACCTTGAGCAGCTCTCTCCGCCTGTCTTCTCCTGGAGCTATTATACACCACATCCCATAGCCGACCCCCACTATCGCCGCGGAGCTCAGCATGGTTCGCACGCCGTTCATCCTGGAGCGGGTGAAGGCCACACGGTCCCTGCCTGGTATCTGTGTCTGAGTCACGACCGAGACCTGCTCCCACTCTCCCCGAGGGCTTTTGTTTAGTAACGTCCGACGCTCTTCTTCTTCCTCCCTTTATTCATCTGCCTCTTCTTCTTCTTTGGCGAATTCCAGCCGCCCGGGGCTTTACCGCCCCCTGTGTTCGTGTTCTCGTCAGTGCAGAACAGCTCCAGTCTGGTCGGTGAATGTTAGTGAATGTACGTATGTTGCATTTCATCCCTCGTCGTTACAGCTGAGTCCTTCGCGAGTCTCTCATTTACATGTTTCGGTCAGAAAGGAAAAACACACTCCACGGTCTCTGGTCGCAGATGTCCCAGTTTCCGTTTGGATGCTTTCCAATGCATTGGTGGATTTATTTTGCAGTGTCCTAATCTAATCCTAACCCAAGTGTTTGTTTTCCCACTCCAACTTCTTGTGGATCTGGTGCAGATGTCCTCATCTCAAACCTTTATCCCTTAACTCCTGCCACTGTGAACTTAATTTGTAACAACTAAAGGATTTTGTTTCTGTTGTAGTTGCACTTTATCTAATAATGTTGTTCTCCCAGTACTTGAACATACTTTGCTCTTGTTGACTGTTTTTCTTACCAATCATCTTTGTCTTTATAGAATTTGGTAGGGATTTTGTACATCTAAAGGTTCTCTTTCGATTCTGAATTACTTTAGAGCATTGTTTATTCCACTGTGGTACCATCTTAACTTTAATTTAAAATTTTCCTAATTGCTTGAGTTACACCTTCACCTTCTTATCATTCTGATCACAATGACCAAAGTGCCATCTCAAAGTCCCATCTAGTATCTCTATCATCATCATGCTACCCATTTCAAACCTAACTGCAAAAAGATAATAGTCGGTGCCAGTGATGTTATTAGGCAATACCTCCCAATAGTAGTAGCTAACTTACTAGAAACCAAACCTAGCTGAAGGCAAGCTGATTCTCTTACTATTACTGAAATTAAGCCTAGTATGTTGCCCATTATTTAAACAAACTAACAACAACAAACAAAGAATTTTGTCTTCAGTGATTCAGTCGATTTATTTTACACCCCACCCCGCCCTAAAAAGCTCTATAGCAATTATCAATATCAGTTTTGTGACAAGTAAATAAACTACCATAAGAGACTTTTTCTTTGATAAAAATATGTAATCGGACCGTTTTGTCTAGAATGTAAGATATTTAGTTAAAAGATAACTAGTAAGCCACTCAGACTGGAAACACCAGGTAAAAGTGAGGAAGGAATTCAGATTCACATTTGCTATTCACACAGCAAATCAAACTTCTGGTCTGCCTTGGTCCCTGCTTCCACCTGGGATTTTGTCTGTCTCTGTGTGTGTGTGTGTGTGTCTGTGTGTGTGTGTGCCAGGATTGGTCCAGTGGTGAAAGTAACATCTGACAGCCATGCTGTATGGGCCAGATTTGGGCCGTGGCACAGGGCGCACACTGGGCCGAGGGGAAAGAAGCGCGGGGAGCAAGAGATTCATTTAGGACATTTATTGCTATTTGGGAACCTCATTTCAGAACTGTCTGAAATTTGTCTAAAGCCATCCCATCCAGAACAGCACAATAACCCCGAATCTTAATTTACTGTGGATGTTTTCCAGTCGAACTTGGCTTCAGAAAGCATCACAGTTTGCGGGTGTAAATTGTCTGACAGGCATCGGCCTCGCATTGCACCGCACCCGACGATCCGCTAGTCCGTTGGTGCGCAGGCGCCCGTACGGAATTTCCGGGTACGACATGTAATATAAATAGGCTGGTGTAGTACTCGGGCGTCGGTAGAGCATACGAAACCAATGATTCCTATATGTCCTGTAGTCTCCTTCACCTATGGTAAGTATCGTTAAAGATGTGGAGATTGTTTTACAGTCAGATAGGTGGAATTGAGTGGATCTGCCGGCGTAGAGGTAACGTTTAGACAGTGAGCTGAACGGACTGTCCAAGGACCGCTGCTAACGGTTAGCTTAGCGTCATCCTGTATGTCTGTCCTCCGCAGTGCCCAGCCGGCTTGGTGAAGATGCCAAAATGGCTACGGGTAATTACTTTGGATTTACCCATGGCGCTGCCGCACAGTACAGGTAAGTGTTCCCTGTGTATTTGGCTCTGCTATGGATGGGGCATGCTGCCTTTTTTTTTTCTTTTTTTTTTCCTCCTAGCTCAAATGTCAGCAGAGTTTGTAGGTTGTGCAGGTTATCCAGCCTGCCTCCATTGTTCAGGCTGGGGGAGGGGACGGTTATCCCTCCGCTGCGGCAGCCTGATGTCAGCAGGGCTTTACTCTTCGCTGTCAGGAAACCCAGTGAGCTCTGGATATGTGAAGACTCGGGTTTGTGGCGCCGCCGCCGCGTCCAACGTAGAGTTCAGAGCCACGAACGGCTCAGCGAGTAAGGGGTGACGGCGGAGGGACGACTGTGGCCGCAGGCGGTGTATAAAAGAGGCCAGAAGCGATAGCTGTACGCACAAACGTGTATAAAACACCACACGTGGGCCGCGCGCACGTGACGTGCCTGGAAAAGTGTTGCAAAGAATGAAAAGCCAGCGCGCGAGGCGAAGTCTCTGACCGACTGATGCGCTCACTGACGGTTGAGGTCTGTGACGTCATCAGCCAAACTGCTGCAGCCTGCCCAGGAAACACCAGGGATTCAAGAGATGTTTGTCCTCTTATCCCCCCCCTAGAGATCTGCGCTGTGAAGCAGGTAACCTCAGGTTTAACCCTGGGTGTTCAGGGTTATGGCGGTGGTTCACGTCTTAAAGTAAATCACCATTGATGGTAACTGATGTCGAACTCTTGAATTGGTCTGGGAGAGGGTGAACAGGCCCAGATCAAAGCCTGTCAACCATTCAGATCCAGACAGGGACAATTGTTTACTGTAAAGTGAGAGCAACAGATATTCTTGCTCCACACACTCTACCCGCAGGGATCAGCATTTCTTCTTTATATCGCATTCAGCATTTTATCCATAGTTCTGATAATGTTGCTTATAATTGAGAATTCCACCTCTTCCACATAAACACACACACAAGGCTGGATGAGTTAACCCAGAGTTAGGTGGGGCAGTTGATCAAGAGCTTTGTGATCCAGGACAGCTAATGTTAGGTGTAGTGAAGCCAGTGTGTTGAAACAGCAAAAACAAAGTTTTTAACTTGATTGTAGTTGAGTGCATTAGCTGTCTTCATTCTCAACAATCCAGTAAGATGTGATATGATTATTGGCTGTGACGCCTGTTTCAGTTCATGGGACTGTGGTGACTTGCTGGTTCTTGGTGGGCTGTAGAAGGTTTCTGTCACCTTTTTTAGAAGTGTGTGTTGTTTTTTTTTTTTTTTTTTTTTAAACCTGTGCCATTCAGGAAAGTTTTAAGCCCAGCTCTTTTTTTCTTTTTCTTTTTTTTTTCCAAGGATATTTTGACCACACTCAGGCTTAAACATTTCATCTTTCCCTAATTACATTTAAATTTGTAAGCAAACTGGTTTTTAGTACATGTGAGATGATGAAATACTCAAACTGGATTTTCAGGATGGTAAAAGATCCATAAATTTCAAGGCTCATAAAACAGTGCACAGTGATTTGTAATATAATGGGACAGGAATTAAAGAAATTCTGGAAAGTTATCATGGTTGTGATCATTTTATCTTGTTTTGCAAACCTTACCAACATTCTCAACATCACCTGTGTTGCTGCTGTGCCTTAGATAATGGCACCAGTAACAATAATAAAAATCTTCATCCATCATTGATGGATGAAGATTATTAGAGTTCTATTCAATAGTTATTAGCCAACATTTTATGATAAGCATACAATGTTTGTGTATCTGGCTAAAATTGAATTCAGACAGGGAAACTGCTTCTGAACTAATAATGACAGGTGGATGTTTGCCCTCAGAGTTTACATGTCACTTTAACTGGGATAGACCTTAAGCCTGGATCTGGATGCCTCACTCCAAATTCCTTTATTTTTTACTAACGCACCTCTCACTTTAAGTCTTGATTATTTTATTACAAGTAGGCCAAGATAGTTGAATCCGGTTAATGACTTTCTAATAACCGAAGGTGGCAGCTGTGTAGATGTCGGTCTGTGATTGAGTCACTCTTACCAGATCCCGTGGAGGTTTATTCATTTTCTTGCAACTAACTGACCAA
The DNA here is from genome assembly GCA_038496675.1 of Rachycentron canadum. NCBI lineage: Eukaryota > Metazoa > Chordata > Actinopteri > Carangiformes > Rachycentridae > Rachycentron > Rachycentron canadum. The sequence goes on from CM076654.1 coordinate 22,782,580, forward strand.
TCAAGAGACTCTTCTCATTGAATGGTGTTTGGTTGATTAGCTCTGGTTCAGAGTTTTTGTTTTTATGTCTCCGAGCTGGTGACAGTCAGGGTCAAAGTGTTTTCGGGCTGTCCGTCCATTCTTGTGAATGCAATATCTCAATGACTCCTTGCGGGAACTTGACACAAACATTCATTTGGATTGAAGGATGAACTGATCATTTTAATGATCAAAGGTCGGTGTGACTGCACTTCTTACAGCAATTTTGACAAAATTTCAAACAAATCTGTGTGATTCTGGCTACAGCTGCACAATTATTTGAAAATGTGACAAACTGCTGGAGATGTAAAAAGACCACAAAAGCATAGCATATATGTCACAGCAGTGCTGCACCTTGCTAGCACCATAAGCATTGTCGTGCTGCAGAGATGCCCTGCCCTACAAATCATATTCTCCAGTCACAAGGAACATGTTTTTGTTACGAGCCATTAAAAATCACAAATGTTTTATGCCTCTGCCTAAAGCATTGTGGAGCTATATGAGCGTCACTGGTACTAATGTTGAGAGACTTAACCAAGTGATGTTGGACATGATTCAAATTAGTTTAATTTCATTATGTGTGTATTATACATTTCCCTGCATTCAGACAGCGCTGGTGTCACTGTTGCATCATGTGATGCTAAACTAAATTAAATTCACGTCCACTTGTTGTTGTTGCCTTCCAGTATACATGTATTAACAGCAGAGCACAAACACAAACAATAGAGGTGACACTTAACAAGTTGTAAATGGCACATTAACCTTTGACATTGTTGTTGTGTTGCTTTACTAGTCAGCAGCCAGCTGCCGGGGTAGCATACACACATCCCACCACGGTGGCCAGTTACACAGTTCATCAAGCTCCTGTGGCGGCACACACTGTGGCGGCAGCCTATGCTCCCACAGCAGCCACCGTAGCTGTAGCCAGGCCTGCACCTGTGGCTGTGGCAGCCGCTACTGCTGCAGCATATGGAGGATACCAGCCAACACATGCAGCCACGGACTACGGATACCCTCAGCGGCAGCCTGAAGTCCCTCCGCCACCTCCACCAGTCACCTCACAAAACTACCAGGTATGACTGCTACAGACATTTACCCAACTTGATTTGTATATTTATCCCTGAAGGTGTGGTGAGGATAAATTGTTCCGCCTTTTATATTCTATGGTAACAGTAATGTTCTCTAACGTGAATTAAATGTTATCAGTCTCTGGAAGTCTATAGGCAGTTTTAGGTGCCATAATGTAACAGACAAATGACACCACAGACCTTTAACTGACCTACAAGCTTTTTGTTGGAGACTGATGTGCATAATTTTTTCCGTCACAAAACATATGTTTTACAAGCACAAGGGGTCATTTAAACCAGCTCCGCTGTGGTACCTTAAGAAACAAGCAACAGAATTCTACATCCAATTGTCTGATTTTAAACTTAAATTTTCTTTTTTAAATATGAATGAATAAAAATGAATAAAATGCATTTGTGGATGATTTCATTTGCAAATAGTTTTTTATTCCAGTTATTGCCTAATTTATCAATCAAGCACATGCTCTTTAATGTGAAATCTGCAGCCCTCCATATAGATCAGTTATACAGTGTAATTTCAGGGTATTCAGTGCAAATGTCACTTCCCTGTTAAAGTAATGAATAAACTATTTAGGTGGTCACACGATACCTTCAGTATAATAACATTTCAACACCACAACGCAGAACAAAACCATATTGACCATATGTGTTTAACAGAAATACTGTTGCAATCATATTGTAAATGTTAAAGGACTGTAGTTCATGTCTTGATCCAAAGTACTTTGCATTTTGCCTTTTATTTAAAACTGACTTGGAGCTAAGAATTTGTCATATGGACAGTTGGTGACCGTGTTACTTTTGTTCTTTGCAGGACTCCTATTCCTACGTCCGGTCCACAGCTCCAGCTGTAGCCTACGACAGTAAGCAGTATTACCAACAGCCCACTGCTACAGCCGCTGTTGCTGCTGCACAACCACAACCCAGCGTGGCAGATTCCTACTACCAGACAGGTATACCAAGTACACTCAGTTGTTGAATTAGATCTGATGGACATGCCTAATAAAGATGTGCTTTTATGAAGTTTATATTTTGTTTGTGTTGAAACTATTTAACTGTTCGTCACTCTGAATGGAGGAGTTAGTAATGTTGCATTAACTCTATTAACTGTCTTATCTATGAGATGCACTGATCACTGTCAACTTCACTGCAGTCCTTGGACCTATTGACGGGATTCTCATTACTTGAGGATCGAGTCACTATAAGATGTATATGTATCTACTTTTGTGTCTTCTAGCTCCCAAACCAGGATATAGCCAGGGGGTAACGTCATACACCCAGAGCCAGCAGACTCGACAGGTGACCGTGATAAAACCAGCCGCTCCCAGCCCAGCTTCATCCACCTTCTCCATCTACCCAGTGACCTCCACGGTCCAGCCTGTGGCTGCTGCCGCCTCCGTGGTCCCTTCATATTCCCAAAGTCCAACCTACAGCACAAACGCTGTCACTTACTCTGGTGAGTTCAGACCTGACTTGGTAGTGGCCTGAAATGGTACAAAAGATTGCTCTGAGGAACTAGGAAACTGTTTTTGTGGTTTTTGCACTTTTTTTTTGTTTTGTTTTTTTCAATCAATAATTACACAATGACTTTTCAGAGATGAAAATTATTTTAAGTGAAATTACTAAATAAACAGTGAGGCTTCAAGTAGCTGTTGGTTTATCTTTTCCAGGAACTTCATACTCAGGCTATGAAGCAGCAGTTTACTCAGCAGCCTCCAACTACTACCAGCAGCAGCAGCAGCAGCAGAAGCAGGCTGTGGCAGCTGTAGCAGCAACTGCAGCGTGGACAGGAAACACTTTTACCAAGAAACCCCCCTTTCAGAGTAAACAGCTTCGACCAAAGCAGCCGCCCAAACCCCCTCAGATCCACTACTGCGATGTCTGTAAGATCAGCTGTGCTGGCCCACAGGTGAGTCCAGTGTGACACAATTATTTTTGAACGTGAAATGATCTGTGCCTTAATGGCTCGTGAAAATCGTCACATTCCGTATAGGTCCAGAGTCCTCACATCTGACAGGAAAGTCTTATCATTTAAAATACTGACTGACTGAATACTGATCTGCCCCTTCTCATCATTGGTGTTGCACCACAGACTGCACATAAACAATCAAGCTTTTTTCTTTTTTTTTTTTTTTTTAAATTTCAATTGTGTGCTTAATTAACAGAATAGACAACAGAATACACAACATCACACAACATGAAAACAAAACAGGCAGTGCCAGTGACCTGCAGAATACACGAATCATCCATCTAAAGTCATGGGAATCTCAAATAAATACTTGTCAATCAAGGCAACTAATCTCTTTGTCCCCTCAACATATAATGCACAAGACTTACAAGGAACATCTGGAGGGGCAAAAGCACAAGAAGAAGGAAGCAGCGCTGAAGGTTTCCCAGAGCAGCAGCAGCAGCGGTACTGGTGGAGGGGTGTTGGCCCGCAATGCTCAGAACCAGCTCCGCTGTGAACTCTGTGACGTTTCCTGCACAGGCGCTGATGCCTATGCTGCACATATCCGAGGAGCCAAGCACCAGAAGGTATGGATAGTGGGATATCATCACTGGTGCTAAGGTGGTGCTAAACCCTGTCAACCTAAGACAACAATCCACTGGTGCAGCTCCATCTCTTTGAGTTTTAGGTGCAGTGCGTTAAGATTTCTCTTGTAATAGAGTTCAAGCTGTTATCTTTGGTCTATGCTTATGGTGCTTAAAGTCCTTCCTGAAATTCTGTTTATGTTGCCAGAATTCCCTATAGAGACATCTAAAGATGATTAAGAGGAATAAAACTGAATATAAAATGTTAAAGCGAGATAAATCAAGAAAAAAAATCATTTGAAGCCAGTTATGGGACTGAGTTGTCTAATATGTTGTCACTATTTTAAATGTAAACCTCAGACCTACTTAACACTTTCTTTACTCTGAATTCTCTCCTCAAGGTTGTGAAGCTTCATACCAAACTTGGTAAACCCATTCCGTCTACTGAGCCCAGTATGGTCACTCAGACGTCGTCGTCCACCACAGTTGCTCTCAGCAAGACCACCACAGCCACCTTGAGCAGTTCCAGCACCACCAGTGCCCTCTGTGTGGCTGCTTCCTCCTCCCCTGCCACCTGCTCCAGCCCCCCCTACCTGAAACCTGTCAATATAGTCAGCAGTGGTGTTGCAGGTGCCAAGAATCTGTTAGCCAGTAATCTCTCTGCAGCCAGCTCCAGCTCAGCTGGGAAGAAAGTCAACACGCCCAAGATCAATTTTATTGGTCAGTAAACACATGTTGAGGGTGCAGTACATTTGATGTCAGTGTTTGAATGAGAGGTGTAATCTAGCTCTGCTGATCAGAAACTATGGCTTAGTAAGACAGTGGCTTTTGATCAATAATGATCAATCTACTTAAGAATATAATGACATCTCCTGCTCTGTACTGATAGCAGATCGAGTTTAAAATACTACTATACTTTTATGTAAACACAACACATCAAGGTGAGCAGAATTTTGCGCCAATGCAGAACATCTACCATATGTTCAGGATTAATTTATTCAGATACAAAATTAGGCAAATGTCAGTAGCAATGATTTTGATGCTACTTTAAATCCCCATTATTAATACATCAAATGGAAAAACACACATTAAATTGTTACACTACATTCAACACACATGACATTTCATGAGAAGATACTTTTTTTTTTGTTGTTTCCTTTTCACTGATAAGCAACTGTAACTATTGTGGTGTTGGCTCTTCTGCGTGTTGGATAAGAATCTGTTTTGCTTTGAAAATGAACACATTTTCTATATGTTTGAGAAGAGGCGCGAGGAAGGGGTGTGGCAGGTTTGTGTTTAATGGACAGCTTAATCTGCATACGAGCAGGTTGTGACACCAGGAACACAGTGCGTGTGTGTGCGCGCCCTGGCTGTGTGTCTGCTGTGTAACTGCTATTGCAGCTCTCTACATAGTGACAGTTTGGAGACAGAGAAATCCAACATTCAAGGAACCTGTAAACTGTCAACATATATTTATGTAAATGGATAAAAACACATTTTTTTTTTTCATGCCTGTGTCAAATTCAGTCCAGACATAAACTATAGTGGACTGTGTCAGTTTGATGTAATGTTGCTGGTAACATGTCAGTCCGACATCAATAGGTTCTCTCCGTTTTTGTTGGGAACAGCCTCAAACGCAGTGTCCACGCTAACCCGTTACCATAGGCACCAAAATGAAATCCAAGATGTTATGCATCCACCACACAGCCAGTGTGTTCCTGGTGTCACGCTTGTCACGTCAGCTGACTTGAACAGATCGAAAACCACAACCAATTCCCCAGCAGAGCCACCAACAAATCTTTTGTTATTTAGGACCTTTCAGACCAGGGTTAGCAGTCGCACTGATTAAACTTCATTGTAACTCTGTGCAGGTGGAAATAAATTACAGACCACAGTGAAGATGGAAGAGGCCCGAACAGAGGCCAAGGTGGAGACTTCTAAACCTGTAACGCCCTCTTCGGTTACTCAGGACCCAAAGTCTGAAGTGTCAGATTCTTTGTCCACGTCGGCCCTGGCTGGACTACAGAGTGACGTCCAGCCTGTTGGTCATGACTATGTTGAAGAGGTAAGTTTTAATAGACTCTGTATATGTGCCTACCTACACTTCAGGAGCAGATGTGTATTTAGATCTTTTAATGTGATGAAATTCATCTTTAGGTCAGAAACGATGAGGGCAAAGTCATCCGCTTCCACTGCAAGCTGTGTGAATGTAGTTTCAACGATCCAAATGCAAAGGAAATGCATCTGAAAGGTCGACGGCATCGGCTGCAATACAAGGTTTGTAGCTGATGTGTGCTGTACCTCTCCACTCAGTTTTAATGCACTGCAGTGTATTTGGCAGGCGTCTCAGAACGGGAAGTATATTAGAAAAGATTCTGAGAGTGATGCGACTTAGACTGATAGGCGACAGCTGTAATTCTAGTTTCTATGTGCTTTTGTTTTGTAGAAAAAGGTGAACCCAGATCTGCAGGTGGAGGTCAAGCCCAGCATCCGAGCCAGAAAGATTCAGGAGGAAAAGATGAGAAAACAGATGCAAAAAGAGGAGTACTGGAGAAGAAGGGAGGAGGAAGAGCGCTGGAGGATGGAGATGCGGTATGATTTTCATAATTTATTGTTATGATGCATGCAAAAAAAAAAAAAGGTTGAGCCTGGATACAGGCTGTGCTTTATATTTTCAGGCGTTATGAAGAAGACATGTACTGGAGACGTATGGAGGAGGAGCAGCATCATTGGGACGAGCGACGTCGTTTACCAGACGGAGGGTATCCACAGGGGCCTCCTGGCCCTCCTGGTCTCCTGGGAGTCCGGCCTGGCATGCCTGGCCTGCAGCCTCAGGGTCCTGTGGTAGGTCTTATGATGCTTCCACAGTATGACTCAGTAGACTGGTAGAAACCACAAGTCTGGAATACTTCACATTTCACTTTAGGAAATGTGTTCCTGAACAGACCCTTAAAGTGAGGAGGCCATTTCATTTCATTCTTTTCTTTTTTTTTTTTTTTTTTTTTTTCCCCCAGATAGGTCATCTGACAAACTAAGAAGCAACTGACACAGTCATGAAATTTTTGTCTTTCAGCCCCCACGTCGGCCTGACTCGTCAGATGATCGCTATGTCATGACCAAGCATGCAGCCATCTACCCCTCAGAAGATGAGCTCCAGTCTATCCAGAAGATTGTGTCGATCACAGAACGGGCCCTCAAACTGGTCTCGGACATAATAACAGATCAGGACAAGGCCAAGGAAGAGGACAAAGAGAAGAAAGAATCCTGTAAAGACAGGTGTGATGTTGTGCCTGCAATTACATTTCAGGTTATCTAATGTCAGAAGGGTTAACCTTTCCTTGCATAGAAAGACAGTTTCCCACAAAGGTCCAGTCTTGCAAATATGTCCCTGATTGGTAACCGTATGCCTCCAAACAGAATTGACCTATTACTTCAGGCCTCTACCCCCTCAGACTTAGAACCCTGATTAGACCAGTGTATGTATTTTCTATCAGAAAAATAACTGCATGAAAACACACACCTGCAACTGGAGTGAGGTGGGACATTTACAGGGTTTCTCTTTCTAACGTGCTCGCGGTGCCTGTGTACATCATGAGTGAAGTCACTGAATGCTCCATGCTAACAGACAAACACTTCAGGTTAGCTGGACAACACTACACTAGAGCCTCATGTTATGCACATGCATCATGCTTTTGCTGGCCAGTGGTGCTCTCTGGTTTGAATCAGCAGCAGCAGAACGCAGTGCTGTGGTGGCTGCTGGCTACGTCTGATCCTATCTGTTATCCACTCAGGATATAATGTCATCATGCAGCTAAACAGAGCTTCAAATCGGGCAAGACTTCACATCAATATGTCACAAATAATTATCCTAAATGTTTAGTTTGCCAAATTCTGAAGCTGATGTCATTCCAGCGATTTTCTTCATTGATCTGCTGTGTAATTCACACAACTCACCACTGGTAAAACCAGCTCATGTAGTTTCACTTGCTGTGGTTTTCATGGTTACATGATGAGTTGTGACAGAAGGTTGAAAGGGATGTAACATGATGAGCTCTGAGTGGCAGCTGAATGAATATTATAATATTATAATAATTGCATGACTTACATTTGCTATAGTGTCCTCACATTAGTAATGTAATCGGACACAGCTTGGTCTTCAGGTATCACAGCGCCAGACTGTGAGTGGTTTTTATCATAGTCTCAGCTTCTCAATTGTTCTCTTTTTTTTTGCTTGTTAGGAGTGATGTACGTTGTTTATTTCAATAATCAATGGAATGTTGTCTTTGAATGTGTTCAACTGTTCATTGTGACATACTATTTTGTCTCTCCTCATCTTCCTTGTTTATCTGTGTAGAGCCCTGAAGGGAGTGATGAGGGTTGGAGTCCTGGCGAAAGGTCTTCTTCTTCGTGGGGACAAAAACGTCAACCTGGTCCTGCTCTGCTCGGAGAAGCCAACCAAGGGCCTCCTCACCCGCATTGTGGAGCACCTCCCCAAACAACTATCAGTACTAGCTTTACTAATGTCACAACACAATTCATTTCTCCTGTGCCTTTATCTGTACCTGTACCAGGCTCTCTCAGATGTCTCTCTGCATGGTCTAATTGTACTTTTTTTTTAAGTCTGGTAGAATAGAATACTCAACAATAATGCATCATCATGCATTACAGTACACTCATGCAATATATTATGGGGCAATAGCCAAGACTGGGAACCTCTAAAAGCTGAGATTCTTGACAATATTGATCTTAAAAGAGGCGGAAGCGTCTTCACCAAACTTACATTCCTGCTGTCTGCCAATGGGGGGCTCTTTGAATTCATTGGGTACTCTCAATCGCTCACAATCTCCCATTCCACCGCATCTCAATATTTGAGGATTGGATTGAGATTCGGTCCATTTGAGTGCAGTGAACTCACTGTCATGTTTAAAAAAAACAGTTTGAGATAATTTGAGCTTTGCAACATGGCCGGTTATCCTGCTGGAAATAGCCATCAAAATATGTGTATACTGTGATCATAGGGAAGAACATGGTCAGCAACAATACTCAGGGAGGCTGTGGCATTTAAACAATGCTCAGTCCATAGTAAGGGGCCCAGTGTGCCAAGAAAATATCCCCAACACCATTACAACACCACTACAAGGCAAGATGGATCCATGATTTCTTGTTGTTTATGCCAAATACTCCTGCTCACTGGATGTTTTCAGACCATTCTCTGTAAACCCTAGAGGAGGCTGTGTGTGAAAATCCCTGGAGATCAGCAGTTTCTGAAATACTCAGACCAGCCCATGTGGCACCAACAAACATGCCATGTTCAAAGTCACTTAAATCACCTTTCTTCCCCATTCTGATACTCAGTTTGAACTTCAACAGATCGTCTTGACCACGTCTACATGCCAAAGTGCATTGAGTTGCTGCCATGTGATTGGCTGATTAGATATTTGCGTTAAAGGGCAGTTGAACAGGTGTAACTAATAAAGTGGCTAGTGAGTGTATGTGCAATAGACTTTGAAATATCAGTGCATTTGCACCGTTTCTTTCAGATGGTAACACCAGAAAAATATGAGGTGAAGGGATCTGCCCAGGAAGCAGGCATCATTCTGACGTCCTGTACCGAGCCCAAGATGCAAGTGACAATCACGCTGACGTCACCTGTCATCAGAGAGGAAAATGGCCGGGATGGAGGTTGGAAAACCATCACACAGTTTCCCATTGCACCTCTTTTCTTGTTTTTCTGCTCTCTATGAAATCAGTTTCACTATGTTGGTTGACACCCTGAAGAGCACTGTCCTGCTGGCACACCACAGAGGTTGTTCTGGACTTCAGATCACTCTAGGAACTTGCACTTCATGTGTGATTCATTTTGGATATCTGAAATCAGAAATGACAGTATGACCAAGAAGTGCAAGCTCATTTTTAATAACCTTAGTTGTGGTCTCTTTCCTTCAGGGTTTATTGTTTATAGTCTATGACCTGCAAAAATGGCATTTAAACTGAAAGCCATTATTTTTTTTCACAATGAGACATTAGACTCAATCTGCTTTGATTAGTCTAAAGTGGGAGCCTGTGAGAGACCTCTAACAGTTATTTTTCTCAAGGAATGCCCTTTCTAATTTTGTAGCTTCTAGTGTAAAATGAAAGAGGCGCGTGCCAGCAGTATTGCTCTTGTGCTTTTTGCTCTGTAACTCTTACCTCTCAGATGCTATCTTTATCCTCTTAAACAAAGCATGATCAGTGTTTGCATTGTGTTAAGTCTTATTAAGTTATTCCCAGATGAGATTCTATTTTGTTTCCTGTGTTCCAGGGGATTCTGTTTCCATTTTACTGTTGGCCATAATCAATGGGAGACGTGCATTACAGTATCTTCTCTCCAAATTTTCTTTGAGATGAGGTGACAAAAGACAACTCCTGCAGAGGATGAACACCAGGAGGCACTTCAAATTTAATTTGGAATGAATTATACAAAGACGTTTTGAATTTTGAGACACACTCTATACCAAGATTTGGCCGAAGACAGAGGAAATTGGATGTTATTTTCCCACAGGAAACAAATCTTCCTTTTTGTGTACTGGTGAAACAACCATGCTGAGGTCCCCTGTTCTGAAGTGCTCCCCTGAGTTTATTGATACCTTCCTTTACACACATAGGACTCAAAATTGGGCTCAATAGGACACTTTCAGTCTGAGTTATCTTAAATCAAAGCTTTTGGCAAGTTTTTGTCATTTTGAGGTCACTCCCAGTAGAAAGATGAAGTCGGGCAATTTGAAGATTTTGTTTTTTGAATTGATCAACAGAAAGATAATGATAAATCATACTGTGCATTATTATTTTGAAGTACTATTTCAAATTATTCTTAGGGGAGTATTGTTGAGCGTTCCGGGAAGAAGGCTATGTCAGTGGAATCTAGGGTTGGACCTGAGTACAGTCTTTGGTATACAATGATTGTTGGGGTCTTATTCCAACCTACTGATGCTAGGTATGCATGCGGTGATATCCTAACCCCTTTTGTTTTGCTGGTAGTTTTTTTTTTTTTTCTTCTTCTTCAGCACCCATTGCTTCCTCCTTTTTATATTTGTAGTGATATAAGTCCAGCACAAAGGCTCCTTTATTTCTCTAAACAAAAAAGAAAAATTTCCAGCACACTGTCTCCCATCAGAGGTTTAGTAAGGCCCAACAGCTTCGGAAGGATTTTTGACCAAGGTTTTCTCACATCCCAAAAACTTTGCCACACCTACTATTGCCATACCACTTTTTTATCAGGTCAGTCGCTATTAGCCATTTGCCCTTTCTTTCTCTCTACACCAAGTTCATACCAATCATTAGCCACAGAATACCGCCTCTGTCCCAGTGAAAACTACTAAAAATCCAAAATTGCCATGGTAGTCACCAAGGTAATTAGCTTTGCTACATAATTACCTGATAAAATGGTATTGGCTTCAAAACATTTGTGACCATTAAACCCATGTAATTTAGCCAGATTGTTGCTTTCAAGCACATTAGTTTATTCATCTTCAATGTTGAGTCAGTAAATTCATACTTTTAGAGAATATGACTTAACTACGCTGTCAATCTGTACCTCTCGACGTAGTTTGACAATGCAATGGTTTTAGTCAGTTTTTTTTTGTTTGTTTTTTTTTTTTTAATTTATTCATTTTTTTTCTTTTATAAAATAAGCAACCAATAGTAGGTTGTCATGGAAAAAGACATTGGTATGTGTGGCATTGTGTTTGTTCTTTGCCAGCCTCACTGACCTGGTCAAACACCCATTCCTCATCATCATTTTGACACTTCAAATCCATTTTTAGATGTAACCTCGGGTATGGTGAAAGACCCAGCGGACGTCTTGGACAGGCAAAAATGCCTTGACGCTCTGGCTGCTCTGCGCCACGCTAAGTGGTTCCAGGTTCGGAACATCATTTTACTTTCTTTTTGTAGCCTTATGAGATACGTTTATTTATTTGTGTTTTACACATTTGGTTTTTGTTTTATAACGATGAGGAAAAAATATTACTATTTGAAGCAAAAAAAAAAAAAAACATATTCAAGGATGCCACTTATGACAACAAGGATTTGGTCAATGTCCATCACATGTATTTATTATAAATCTAAGTTAATCTGAAGCTCTTATATGAAAAAAATACTCTAGCAAAGAACTGGCATCCTTGTATTCCATTTTCAATTTTCTAAGAACTGCATTCTGGTTACATGTGATTCCATAAGGCTGCACAATAACTTGCACAAAGTTGTGCAATCAAGAAGTGCTTTCATGTTCAACATTTGTATTGTTTTTATTCTATATATTTTTGTAGAATGGGGATTGAGAGAAAAAGGAATATCTGAGTAGTTTCCTGTGATTTTGCTACCTGAGCAAAAGCACAGGCAAAGTAAAGCAGATTTCCTTGGCTCTTTCAGTCCCTATACTCTCCTCTCAGGTGGCCTCTTGTACTTTTAAGTACCTGTTTGTGAGATACCTGGATAAACCTGGGGTCAGGGTTTAGAAGATGGCAAGAGAAGTCCTCATTTCTTGTGCATCTTGCAAACTTTGAACTCCCTTACTAACTATGAGGTACAAGACTACTGGGAATGGCAGCTGATTGAAAATTCATACACACTTCAAACCATACTCAAGCTTCCATTATGCACAGTAGTGTTTGGACCTCTATGACAGAGCTGATTCACTTGTCTGGTCCATCTTTTTGTCACTCTTGGTCACCCCATAAACTTAACTTTTATTACATCAAAAGGCTAGAGCTAATGGGCTTCAGTCCTGTGTGATCATCATCCGAATCCTGCGAGACCTCTGTCAGCGAGTTCCTACATGGTCGCCGTTCCCTGGATGGGTTAGTATGATATTTTAATATGCTAATGAAACATTTAAAGGCCTCTATGAACTGTGCTATGTTGTCCTTGTCAAGGGATGACATAATTGAAAGAAACAAGTCTTTGGTCGTTTAATTCCAAGTGGTCGTGGTCCTACGTTGATCTTAAGGAGCTTTCAGAGGAACCTTTTCCACCACAGTACCAGTTATATCAGTTTTCACCTCAAAATGTGGCTGTTCATGAGTCCCCACTTTCTGATAAACCTAGAACTATTGAGGTGAAAATCAAGTATAATTAACAACATGAAAGAAAATGAACTATCTGGCTCATTATAGGCCTGAGTAGCCTGAATCTGGCCCATATACCTTCACTTGTGGTCATATTCCAGCTGTTATCCTCCAGTAATGACTGACAGCTGGGAGATTTTCTGTATACCAGAGTTCTTCCAGATATAGCATCTGACAATTCTGCCTATGGGCCAGAGTTGGATTGTGGGACTGGACGAATAAAAACAATCATGTGGCCCCGGTTTGGGCTGGATTCGTTTTGCTATTTGGCTGGGGATGGGGTTCTTGTTGGGAGGTGGTCCTTGCCCTCCAGGCAGTAGTAGGAGAATCACTGGTTTCAACTTCTCTGAGATGCTGGTGAGGCAATGCAACAGTGCTTAAGTGTGGGTTAAACACAAAAGCTAGCGCATCTCTCATTGACTCTCTGGACAATTTAGTCTTTTTATCGGGACTAAAGCACAAAAAATGTAAGTTAATTCTATTTTGTGTGTGGTCTGCCCTCTTATGGCTTTTTTTAAAAGTTTATTATTATTATTGGCTAACCTTCTTTGGGGCTCTACAATGGCCACCTCACAATGATCTTTGCACTTACCACCAGTCAAGGAGTAGCAACCGTACACTGCAGTCCGGTGTAAAACCTTGGCACATACACTGCTCATCTCTCTTTTTCCCTCAGCCACCCTTAAGGTTTTTTTTCTTCCCCCCCCAACTGTGAAAAGTCCATCCTACGTTGTAAGATAGCAACATGAAAGACTGAACCACAATGGCCATGAAAATAGTTTTTGTGCTACCTTGACTGAAGCAGATTCCTGCCCAGTTTGGATCATGCTCCCTCAGGAGGAATGTGAATGGTTGTGTATGTGGTCGGTGGAACAGTGGAGAAAAAGATGATGCTCACACTACACAAGTGTCCGATGCTTGCTTTATTAGGAAGGAGAGGCATCTTGCCAGAGAAAGACCCAGTCAACACAGAGCAAACGGGAGGAAACGGGTAAAGCAGGAATGTACGTACAGCCCGTTCACCTGCCTCAAACAGTCATTATGCTAACTCTGCCAGTACCACACTGTGTATGCAGCCAGTGTGACAGTGAAGAAGCCGCAGTCTTAATGCATCAAGCGCAGTTTCAGATTGGGCAATGAATTAAATGCTTTTTATCCTGTAAACTCAGGACATTTGCCACTTTTGACGCCACAGCTGCTTCTGAATTTTATCACTGACGTCATGTGCTGCTATGCTTTTGCCACACACACAGAAAAACACAAACTTCTTAGTGTTTGGGCAAGAGAGGGGCTTTACTCCTGCACCTAAGCTTTGCTAACAACTTTCGAAAAGGGTGTTCTGCTACAAGTGAGCAGGTGGGGTATCTATGCCTGGACCTGGATCAAGTGACTATGGATGCAGACAGGAGGAACATATGGATGTGCTGTCACAGCTGACTTACGAGGTCAAAATGGCCAGTACTTTGAGGTTCACATCACGTCGTGGATGATGTCAGGGGCAGTTGTGCACCTGGGGTTGCTGCACATTACAAACATCTAGTGGTGGTTTATGTGTGTCTGCCAGGCTCAGAACCTACCAGCCCTTTGGAACTTACCCAGCCATATTCATCAGGGAGGAAAACTGTGGTAAATGGTATGTGGTCGTAACCAGTCAGTCAGTCAGTCAGTCATATCATCCTGCCCAAAGAAACGCCCTTTACATTGGAGCAGAAAGTCATGCTGCATCCTCCGGTTTGGCTGGTGCGTCTCTCTTTAAATGTATGGAGAGAGGGTTGAGTCCATTCAGTTTACTTGCTTACATAGGAAACTGGCTGATCCTCTCCTGATCACAGCAGGAAGCCAGCGCTCACACAGGGCTGCATATCACGCAGATTGAGTGCTAACAATTTTAAAATGGCTCTGCAACCACACCAGCAGGTGCAGTATCAGGCACTACACCTGGATGGCCGGACCATGAACGAACACCAGTCAAACACGTGGCCACGCTGTTATACTTTGGCATGCGTTTGCTGAATGGTGTGAGGTCAGGGCCAGCAACCTTTTAATCTGTGCCTGCTTCAAGGTGATGTTTCTGTAAAGATTGATTGATGTAGCTGCATCCACATTTGGAGTGTCTGCAGCAACAATTCGGACTGGCTGTGGTGGTTGGGGCCGCTTCATGGCCAGGAAACATTCACTGGTCAAGTGAAGTAAAGACTACGCTCCTCCTGATGCTTGCTTTTTTTCAGAGGGCTGGGGACGTCTGCATTGTGGTGATAGAAATGTAACCTAACCTATACAAGGTCATAGCTTCCTGCAGTTGGAGTGTCATTTAATTTTTTAGTTATTTTTTTTTTCTTTCTCAGTTATGCAGAAGAGAGGCACATTCACATTGTGTACCTTGTGCAAACACTGCTGCTGTATTGAATACACTGGTGGTCTGAGGAAGTCCAGTCAGCTGTTTGTTAGCTTTGGCATAGAGGCCCTCTGCTGTCCCCTCAGCCAACTGCATTGGATTTGTGATGAAATCCACAGGAGTAATGGCACATTGTCCCCTAATGCATCTCAAGGCACAATCCACTTGGGCAAAGGTCACTGAATCATGGTCTGATCCACACCCAGACTGTGTCCTATCTAGATCCAGAGCCATAAACTAGGAATTATTGGGAATTGCTAAATTTTAACAGAGCATTTCTATTTTAATCGGCCATACTTTATGGAACCGTTCACAACGTCCCAAACCCACACCGACACCTAGGCTATTGCCTTCTCTGTTAATAGGAAAGCCTATTGCCAGGGAGTAGAGTGCTATGAAATACAAACACTAGTTACTGGATGTTACTCTAGTTTTGAGTACATGCATGGCCCACTTTTTTTCTATAAGTGTTCCAAAGAGAGATGAGCAGTGTGTGCGCTGGTCCAATAGACGACCACAGCGGGCAGTCGCTACATCCTGATTGGGTGATGAGTTCAAAGCAAAGCACATTCGATGGCAACACACACATCCAAAGAGCTGGAGTTCCTCCCACCGGCGGCAGCTGGTGAAAGAAAGGAAGTCATGTTACCTCAAGAATATGGAAATTGTTTCCCAGGTGTCAAAACCATTTTCACCCCTTTTCAGGCCATGGAGCTGCTAGTTGAGAAGGCCATCAGTAGTGCCTCTGCCCCCCTCAGCCCAGGCGATGCACTGAGACGGGTCTTTGAATGTATCTCTTCTGGGATTTTACTCCCTGGTAAGTTATTGCTTATATTACTGGTGTTATATTATTGGGGTAAAGAGTAGCTTTAACCCTAACCCCTCTTATAGAATCTAATAATCTTCTCTAAACGATCATCTCCGTGTAAAATGAAGGTACAGCCAGACGACATTAGCTTAACACAAGGGAAGCAGGTAAATGGTTAAGTTTAAGGGCTGGGACATACTAGACTAGAAGCGAGTCTCTGAAGCATTTCAAACTGTTCCATAAAGCTCCCTAAAGACATAGGCTGCTTATTTAGTTTGTATGAAAACCCAAATGTTAAACATTAATTTGTTGTTGTACAGGTTATGTGCTGGCTGCCCCCAGCAGTTTTCTTTAGGTAACCATGTTTATCACTAGGGCTAAGTTTGGGTGAGGTGCACACCGACATTCTGGTTTTACATAGACAAGGTTTTATCTGGGGGGAATGGCAAATACTGTAAATCCCCAATTCTCTCACAAATAAAGGCCAGTTGTTTTGAGGACGGGTGAAACTGGCTGCAGTCTTAGTATGGTGTCTGTTTCCACAGCACTGATTCACGCTGCTCCTCTTTCACAATTTCACAATCAACATTTCATGCATTATTAAATTAAAATGTGTTTTTCTTATTGTGATTGGGTTGATGACAGTAGGTGGAGTTAATAATCAAACATTTCTTGCCAACACTGCATTCAAAACTGGAATGACTGACTGTAACCACAGGTCACAGTGAAGCAAGACCATCTGTAATTCATCCCTGTAGGTTTGTCAGTTAACTCAGCCTCAGTCTGATATGTTTAATACAAACATGCCCTGACTGTGTGATTTACATATTTAAACTTCCTGCAGCATTAATTCTCAGATATTGATAACTTGAAGAAATATCACCTAATCAGAGAGTTTTTTTTCTAACAGGGGGCCCAGGACTAGTTGATCCGTGTGAGAAGAAGTCAGTGGATACCCTAACATCAATGGGAGAGCAGCAGAGAGAGGACATCACCTCAAGTGCCCAAGTACGAGCTCTGACATTTATGAACTATCAAACTAATTGACACATGAATAAATTAGACTGAACACAACTTCAGGTGGCATTAAAGAAATGACGGAGCAGAATTTTGGTTTTAATAACATTATTACCTTGTGTCAGTGCCAGGTGTTCTCTCTCTTCTTTTTCGAGGGAGCAGCATCATCAAATGTTAGTCATTACCTGTTTTTTGGCAACACTAGGAGATGCTAGACTCATCTCATAAAGACAAGACAAGTGTCCTGTCGCTGCCTTGTTTTGAAATGTTCTCTCTGTCTCTGCAGTTTGCTCTGAGGCTGCTGGCATTCCGTCAGATCCACAAAGTTTTGGGCATGGATCCTCTGCCACAGATAAACCCTCGCTTCAACATCCGCAATAGCCGCAAGCGTCGCCGTGACAACAGTGATGGGACTGACAGCTTTGAGGGTGAAGGCAAAAAAGACAAGAAAGACTATGACAGTTTCTAAGCTCTGTTATTAATTTTAAGTAATCTACATACAAATATGTACTAACGTGTTGTATGCGCTGTCTACTGTGTATTGGCTTATTTTTCTTTTGAAGCTACAGATGTACCAGTGTAACTGCAGCCTCACTCGGTATTACACACAACAAAAAATGTCAGTTTGTGTACTGTTTTAGTTGTAGATTTTTGTCAGAAGCTGAGGGTCAGCCCTCTGTACTAGATAAAGCAGTTTGTACCTGATGCGCTTCTTCAATAGAAGTGTTGATGAATGGTGCTGCTCCCCTCTGAGCTGTGTTTGCCTGATTTTAAGTTGCGGGGGAAGGTGAAATCATAGCATCAAAACTGAAGCCAGACTTCTCTGTTATGGATAAGGAGGGAAAGTAATGATAAATGTTAATGCCTTCATTCATCTGTATAGTGGCTTTCAGAGGTGGATTGTGTTGTTGTTACTATTGTGAAGCATTCATTTGGCCAAATGAATTTAAAAGATCTACGTTTGAATACGTGTTACTGTACTTGATGCTGTGGTCTTGTTATGTCCCAGTGCTACACTTAAGATAAAAGACAGAAGGACAAGTAGAAATATGAGGGGATCAATATACCTGTTAACATGAGTGGCTGTACAGACCTTCTCCCAGTGGTACACTAGAGATTAAAGATGTCTGGGGCATTGCACATTCAGAAGAACTTTAACTGTTCATAGATCTTTGTTCATAGTGAAGTTGTCAGCCCTAAAAATAGTTTTTGTCTTTTCATTTTCTCTCTCTCTCTCTCTCTCACACACACACACAAACACACACAGATAAAACAGCTTTGAGTTGTGGAAAACGACCATTTTCACATTGTGTACTGTTTTGGCTTTTAAATTTTAGTTTTTCCTGGTAAACCTTTATGGGCTATGCTTGCCTTTTAACTTGGTTAGGTGCTAAATTTAATTCAGTGGAGAGAGAAAAAAAAAAAAAAAAGCAAAAAAATCATGACTGGCAATTGAAGAGTACAGTAATGTAACTGCCTTCAGCTTAGGTCTTGTTGTGAGTGACTGCTGTGCTCCCCATTCTGCTTTGCAACTCCAATAGCAGAATAAATACATTTCCAGATTGAAGAATTGTGTTCTGTTTGTACAGTGTAAACTATTTCCCACGAGGCTAGCATCAAGCCTGTTTTACAAACAGTTATTTTGGTGCCTCCAGAAAGTTTTCAGCGTCCTTCGTATGTTGCAGTTTACAGTTAATTTGCACATAGCAAATAACCAACGGCAGTGGCAGCCAACGTGTGTCAGCTGCCTTCAAACAAGGACCCTTATAACCCATCGGTAGGACCCTGGACTCATTATCTCCATCCTTACACTTTAGATATTACGTGTCTCCGGCAGGTGAATATTTTCATGCCTCTGCTGCACAACACATCTCAGAAACGTCTGAAGGGAAATATTAAAATTTAACACAAACATTCTTTGACTCAGGGGTGATCAGATTTCAGGGGTCTAAGGTCACTACGCCATCACGTCCGTCCCATTGTTGATGCAGTCTTTTCTCAGGTGGGAGGGAATTTCATTATCTGACACAAACTGTTGTGGATATCCTGATTTTAATGGTCAAAGGTTAGTGTGACCTCATGAACTCCATAGGACATTCACTTGAGAATTCAGTTTCTAATTATTGCATGATTTGATACAAATGTCTAAAAAAACTGTCAAAGGTCAGCTTCGCTGTGACATGGCCGGAGGGGCTCGGTTGTAACTGACAACCTTATTAACCCCTTTAATGTAATGTCTTCTTCAAGTGGAGCTCAGGTAACCAGCTCCACCCAGGCTGTGGTGCAAAAGCCCACGATGAGGCCAGTTCTTCTCCATCCCAAACGTGTGTTCATCAGGTCTGATCAAACATTTCAGTTTTGTTGACACACAGGAAGGGAATTAAAACCAAAAGTCACCAAACTCACAACGAAATAGTCTTGAGGGACGCGATCTTGTGAAACCCTGTCTCCCCCCCCCGCTTTGTTGAACCAGCGTGGGCCTAAATACAGCGGGAGGAGGGCGACGACGAGGCTGGTGCCACACACCGGGGCGGACACAGCGGGGCGTGGGCACCAGAGACAACAGCAGGCGCCTGGATAGCCAAAGAAATCCGTCCCGCTTATGGCTCAAACACTTATTTTCTTCAGCACAGGCCCGGTTTCATTGCCCAAATCTGACCCATATACCGTGTGACTGTTAGATTGTTACCTCCACATCTGGCTCACAGGACACGGGGAAGATAACAGACGGAACCTGCACAGATGTGGAAGTATTTGGGCCAGACTTGGACCGAGAACGCGGCAGCCGCCCCCCGGTTACCCGCTACTTACTACAGCAGCAGACACACCTGGGCCGCAAGGCACAAGCTGCGGGTTTAGCGGAGCAGTGGGGTTGTAGTGTGCTTGTAGCATGAAATGGAAATGGCACAGCTCCTTCTTGACGCGCAGCCAAAATGGGGACACCTGCTGACCAACCTTTAGCATTACATCTGTGCGAAAAGTAAATATTAGTAAATATCACGGTGGATAGGCACTTGAATGATTGACATGTCGATAAAGTAGAGGCGCGCGGCTCTTTTGAACGCGGGAGCGTAACGCTTTACTTTTTAAATGTTTACTCGTGGATACACGTCTGACGTCACGAGCCGTCTTCCTCGAGCGCGGTGGGCACGTGATTGGTGACGTGTGCCATAACAGCTGGTGTCGGGTAGTTCTGTCCCGGTGTCTTATCAATAGCTAGCAGGTCCAAACACAATGGATTTTAACGTGAAGAAATTAGCCTCCGGTGCCGGGCTGTTTTTCACACGAGCCGTCCAGGTAACGAAGTGCTCGGGCTAACGTCTCGTGTAAAGTCCTACCGCCTTCTTTCATTTTAATAGCCATCTATCATTGGCGTTGCCGACTAACGTTGGGGTAGCTAACATTACGGTACAGTACCTGGGCTAACGTTATGCTACACGTTAGCATAGAAAACACACGGATACTTAATATTCAGCTACGTCCCGATAAAAGTTCAAGGGCGAGGTTGTGACTAAACACAGCGCAGCACAAATGCTGTAACTGACAATGTTGTTAACCTCTTAAATGTAATGTCAAGTCGAGCTAACGTAACCGTCGCTATTACTAAACAATTACACACTCTGGTAAATATAAACGCCCCTACATTGTAATAGTTTATCACCCGGTTTATTAGGTTTTATTCGTTCGGGTAAGTTTGATGGAGTCAAGTGGGGAGGGAACGGATGTCAGCTGGTTAGGAGCGGGTCGTGAACTGGACCCATCTTGATGTCGGTCCGTATTCCTTAAGCGATTTAACTACAATGAATGAGAAGCCAAGCGGCCGTGTTGACTTGTGAGAGTGTGTGCTGTCGTTGTGTGTTTCTGTTCGGCCTCAGTTCACAGAGGAGAAGCTGGGCCAGGCGGAGAAGACTGAGCTGGACGCTCACTTTGAGAACCTGATGAGCCGCGCAGACTGCACCAAAAACTGGACTGAGAAAATCTACAGACAGACCGAGGTCCTGCTGCAGCCCAACCCAAGTATGGCACACATACAGCAATGCTGTCATTCTCCAAGAGCGCTTGTTGTCTTCAAGCAGAGCCACTGTTTTGCTCTAGAAGATAAATGAATGTTGTAAAAAGCATCACATGGGATAATTAGCTAATTTGCAATAATCTGATCACAGATTTTATTTTCCTTTTATTTAAAAAAAAAAAAAAAAACCTAATGCGCAAGATCTTTGCCATGTGATGCAAATAATAATAATAATAAAGTCCAACACGGTGAAGCAGGACCTGGTCACACTGATGGAAAAATGAAACATTTTCTGGATTAATTAAACATCATTTTAATCCCTGCAACAAACAACGCAGTGAGACACGGCGAGTTTTAAAAAGAAGTTGAAGCAAGGTTTAGGTGGTCGTGGCCTCTTTGTGGGGGTGACAGGCGGCCGATGGGATAATACTGTGTCACTCTGATGGTCACACTGAAGGTCTATGAAATCCAAATGTATTAATAAACCCCTTCTTTTCCACCCTCATTTACAATTACGAAATTTCACTTTAACCAGTGAATTTTGTGTTCATTTTTGCCATCAGTGTCATTAATACAATCGGACGATACAATTGCCAAAACATATAACCCCTAAGAGGACCTCACTGGTGGCATTTTGACCCATGAAATAACGTATGCTCTGTTACTACTGACCTTATTGGAAAGAATACCTTTTGTGTTACAATGGAGTAATGTCACATCGTCTATACACAAACATTTCAGTGAGCCGCCTGAAAAAAAATTGTAGTTGTTTAGGTTCAGCAAAAATGAGGTGTTTACTCTGTAAATTTCACCACCTGTAAACACCTGTTGTTCAACTGTAGATATTTGTTTTTATACAACCTGAGGACAAACAAGTCATCACTCGTCTAACACACTTGTTGGAGTATTGTTTGTGTACAAGTACTGAGCCTCTGCATAGATGTGACGAGACCTCAGTTGTCTTCATCACACTTAAAAGTCAGTTGAGTCAAGTTTGCATTTTTAGTTAAATCATTTTCTTATTACATTGGTAAAGATTACTGGTATTTTAAATGTGTCCTGTGGAGTTTTCTTGTCAACATGTTTTTCAGTGTTTCTCACCAAAATGTATAACATGAACCCTTGGAGTCAGACATATGTTGAATGTACCCGTGGCTCCAGAAAGTGGCGCATTGTGTTGTAGATTTAATTTTAAATGGCGATTAAAATTTTAACTTTGGCGTGATAGACCCTGGACAGGTCGCCAGTCTATCACGGGGCTGACATAGAGACGAACAACCAGTTATGCTCAGTCACACCTACAGGCAGTTTAGAGTCTCCAAATAACACCCAATTCATTGTGGGAGGAAGTTACACGGGCACAGGGAGAGGATGTAGTCCACATAGAAAAGTTCCAGGCTCGAACACAGAACTGCATGTTCTGAGGGGACAGTGCTAACCACTGCACCGTAAGTTGTTGTGCAAGTGAAAACAGATTTATTAAAAACAGATTTAAAAAAAAAAAAAAAAAAAAGCCAAAACTTAAATCTGTCATTTACAAAAGTAATGAAATGCTTTACTCTGTGGTCAGGACATCAGGTCCTTTCACGATAACTTCTTTTATTGGACGATATATTGTCACAGGAATAATCTTGATTTGATAATGTAAGGACACACTTTCAAAATCAGACATTGGAATTGGAATGTGAAAAAAAAAAAATGTTCTGAACAAATAAAAAATTAATCATAACAATACAGTACCATACCAGGTCCTCTGTGCTTCCCACAGGTTGACAATTTACTTGTGGTGGGTGACTGATATGCATGCAGAGCCTTGCGGTTGAAGTTGTCTACCTATTCACTGCCAGGGAGCACCTGCATTTGAGAAACATTGCCTCTCCTCTCTCATTCCTGAAACCAAATCCTTTGAACTTATTATTCAGCCCTTTATTCGGGGCTGTGAAAAAAGCTAATGGCTGAGAAAAATCTCATGTTTATCCAAACATGTTGTTAAAAGGTTGGTTGACTTTTTTTGGCTTAGGTAAAATGTTGATGTTTTTCAGTTAGTTGTTCTCCCTGTGACAAATATTATGGTCACTACATTTCCATATACAAGATTTGTTTGGTTTTTCATCATATTCTGAAAAAGATAAGCTTCTTACCAAACTGTTTACATGGCTGATGAAAATGAATATTTTTTCTACACACACACATATATATATATAATGTATATTACAGTTTACATGCTATTGTGCATGTCTGATTAACCCCAATTAAAATGTTGTTTCTGTGATACTTGTGCAAATCCAAAACCAAAGCCTGACTGAGACAAACATTTTGAACAAACTGTTTATATATCCAAAGACTTCTCCTAAAACCAGAATAATTATCATTTAAATTTTTGTCAAAACTTTAAAAACAAAGTTTATAAAGTGCTTTGACAAACAATTTAAAGGCAATGATAGTCAAAGACAGGACAGAAATAAAGTAAAGTTACAGAGGGAAGATAAACAGTACAAGTATGGACAATTACAGGGATCACATACTGTATAAACACACGTACAAACACGGGAAAAGCAATGAAAGGTTGGTACAGAAATGATAAAAAGATAGAAAGGCAAGCATAAAAGCAAGTCAATAAAAATTAGTTTAAAGAAGGGATTTAAAAGAAGTCACTGATTCTGCCTCGGGTCCTCAGACACGTCATGGGGCCCGGATGGCAAAAGTGTGGTCACCAGAAGGGCCCTGCCCAAGGATCTAAGGCTGGGACTGGCTTGTATTGGGTTAATGATTCTGTTACGTGGCTTGGGGCCAAATCCTGGCATGCTTTAAAAGTGATTAGTGAAATCTTGAAATCAATTCTAAAACAGACAGGGAATCAATGAGGGGAAGCAAGGATCAGGTCTGGTAAAACCAGTGAGAAGCTAAGCTGATGTAGACTAATATCACAAGACTGATGGGCACTTCCAGTTTAGTGTTAAATCTACAACACAATGAACAATACTTTCTAAGTTCTTTCCTCATAAAAAGCCAATTTAAAAAAATATATTTATGATGTGCATTGTTTACATTTGTGTTTGTTGGTATGCTTCTCTGTGCACTGATGCCAAAAACTCTATAGTTTCTCTATAGTATGCCTATAAAGCTCTATAGTGGAACTAATGGTCAAAAACTCCACAGGGACCTATTAATGCTTCATCTTACAAATGCAACTTTGACAAGAAAACTACAGGAAAATGAAATTCATAGTTAAAGGCTGAAACATGCAAACCCACTGTTATGGTCCTGGTAAAGCACTTTTTAAATAATGTAGTGTATTAGCGTTATTCATAGGTTTATATGGGATGACATACTGGACAGTGGGGAGCTCTAACATATGACCTTCTGATTCTCCATGCTACAGTTGATCACACTGGTAAGTATCCTGTCTCCCGACTCTGGTCCCCTGCTGGGGAAACCTTTCATGTCATTGAATTACTCAGCAAAGCAAAGTCATTGATTAATATGAACGGGACTAAATATTGTGCCAAGATCAAAGCTGCTTGTTCAATACATTTTTAATGCTCAGAGACTCAGAACATGTAACCAGGGGTAAAAAAAAAAATCCAGTTCTGGCTCCGGCTGATTGTGAGTCAGTATGATGATGTATGATATACGTTGATTAATGATAGTTTCGACCCACTCTCTACCCCCTACTTTCCTGTCTCTCTCTCACTGTCACAAAGGGCAGAAATGCCCCAAAATAATTTTTTAATTTTAATTTTTAGCAATTAAAAGTTGGCCACTGAAAAGAAATGTTATTCAGGTTCTTAGGCAAAGCAAAGAGAGGTGGTAGGAACAGTAGGATCTTTTGGAGAAGGTGACCTCAGAGATCACCTCCACAGGATGGAACTGGTTAAAAATATTGATTGGAACTAGTACAGAGCGAACTATGTATGAGAATATCAAAACAAACAAATCATGTCACGCAGTCTCTGAGAAAGTTGAATATAGGGCAACTGGACTTGGTTGTAGATTCTTGATTCAGTTCCTTCTGCAGTTGCAGAACTGAATAAGCCCGTTAGATGAGAGGTGAAACGTCTTCAAGTCTCTCCAAGTCCAGTTGCCCTAGATTCAACTTTTGCAGAGAACTATGACCTGGATGACTGAGAATCTTCACAGATTTCATATCACAGTGTGACGCAGTCCCATCAATTAAAGCAGCTAGTTCCTGTTGCTACATAGCGAACGCTAGCACAAGCAACTGTTTACTTACAAGTACAGATGAAACGTGAGTTCAGCATTAAACTTCATTCCTTTACTCACAAACATCTGTCTCCAGAGGTGGAAACGAACAATGTTAGCTCTTTTTTCACTTAATTTCTTCTACAGAAGAAAGCATGTTAACCCACTAGCCCCAGTTGGACTCAATTTCTGATACAGAGTCACTGTAGCCTCCAGTCAGTCCTGAATGTGTATATTCTGAAATAAATAATTCTCTCCTGGCTCTGGAGAGCGTCTGAAGCTTCTGTAAGAGACAGATGACAGGAAAAGGCTTGTTCAAACTGAAGCTTCTCCACACGCACTGGATACTACATTTCCCACAATACAACTGTTTTCAGTAGTAAACTGACTAAAACTTGTAAAATTTGACTGTCAAACTTGTTTATTGTTCTGAATCCAGTCAAGCCTTTTAGGAAGTGGGTCTGAGTATTACTCAGTCAACACAGCAGTCAACAACAACGTGAGCTACAAATGTGCCACTAAAGCCTGGAAGTTAAAAGTTAAAAGAAGGAGTCAAATGCTAATATTACTCGACTTGTCATTGAGTAGTCTGTTAGCCTGTGCCAAGTCTAGTGCAGAATGTGGCCGACAACCACACGTTTATATATTTCACTTCATCAAGGAGAATGATGAAAGAAACCTTCTATAACAGATTAGACTGAACAATGAAAGCTGGAAGAACAGAGCTGATGCAGAACCAGTGCTGGGCTCTCATCCTGTGAATACTGTCCTCATACTGACTGAACACGCTCTCCTCATTACTGCAGCTTGGTGGGTGTGTGGTGTCTGTGTTTGTGTAGTGTGTGAAGTACATTTGTGTAATAGTATAGAGTATAAGCCATAGTTAAACATAGTTTTTTGTGAATTCTTGTACTTGTGAGTTTTCCACAAGTACAGTTTGACCTGTGTGACCAGCTGATTACTGAGCCATCTGTTCAACTCCATGAATTGCCTGCACAGTTTGACCACAGTTATGACTCCTTCATACGTGATAAACAGAATTTATCTTGTTGGGAATAAGTAATAAGTATGTGAGCAATACATGATTATGAAAAAAATAATTACCCATAGAATAACACAGAAACAATGTCAGTAAGGATGCTCTGATCAGATGTCTTTATCATGACATGAGGCTATTTAATATTGTGTAGAAATTGTTTTTGCTAAGATTTAAAGTATTGATAAAAGTTCCAATCATTTCTCAGTGATACCCCCTGCTTTGTTTTCCTCTCAGCCTCCTGGATTAATATTGTCACTTATCGGCTCCAAAATGTACTTGTGGAAAATGTGTTTACACAGTATAATTACATAATTATCGGTTAAACTCTCTCCATTTATCCTGTGTGACAGACATTAGACTTGGGTGGCATTTTGGTAATAAAGCAAGTACTACACAAGTTTGAGCTGATCGTTCATTTGCATTTGTCCATTAGGGGGCAGGAAATCTGTTGTAGTTGACACTTGGTGTTTTCAATCATTTGACAAATATAATTCTGGTATTTCATAAAAGGAAACGGGCAGGATTCCACACTAAAGTAGAGTCAGTGCAGAAGAAAGGCAACAAAATGGGGAATAAACTAATAATGTACTAGGCAACTTAATTGACAATCAGTTGCCACACAAAGCACGTTGGCAGTGGTGAGCTTTCTTTATAAGGACACATCACTAATCTACAGGCAACAATCCTCCACCTCACTCACAAGAAATTGGATTGCCTTGAAAACACTGTCAAAAGTAGTGAGGCCTCATTATGAGTTGACAAAAAAAATCTTATAATGATTAATAAATGTATAATAGGAATAAATGTAAAACAAAACATAACAGACAGCTTTAAAGGTGAATAAACTATATAGGCTACGAGAAACCATTGTAATTTGGCATTCTGGGAGATCAGTGACACCTGCTGCATAGAAAAAAATAGATGCACCTTAATCTAAACCAACAAACTGTTGAGTGGGACATAGACTGGGGTCAGTTTTCATATCGTGTTTAGGCACAGCATGGGCTCTGCTCTTGAACATGAATGAAAGGGGGGTATAATGACTTTGAAATCATAACGAATAGTTATTATTCAGCAATAAACCTAATTCAAGTGCAGTAAAGAGAAAAAAACCTTAACCAGATCAGTATTTACTGTGACTTAGACTCAAACTCTGTGACCAACCCCGAGTTCTCTTTGGTATACTTGCTCACACCTCCAGAAAACCCATCTCAGTGTCTTCTGTCTCTCATGCGATCCCAGACAGACATTTCTGTAGGAGACTAGACCATTTGTTGCAGGATTCCTGGTTCTTCTGGTTTCTCGCTGAGTGTTTGGACTTGTCCTGCTGCAGGATATGTCTGGACCAACCAGACAGATAAAAATCTAAAACTTGCACACTCTACTGAGACAGTGAAAATAAAGCAAAAACAAACACACACACCCCCAAGTCTAACAGATGTCACATGTTCTGTTTGAAGTTTATGTGTTACATAGGGATTAGACCTATACCTATACTCTTGTGCAATGCAGCACATCACAAGCTTGTAATGTTGAGTCAGAGGTTTTGATTCAACTTGAGGTTTTAGTGTGTGTTGTTTATTTAATCATTGAGATGTGTCAGAGATTTTTTTTTTTTTTAACCACTGACACACACAATAGTTAATCCTTGCTCGGGTCTGTTCCAGAAAGCAGGTTTAACAAACTCTGAGTCTAACCCTGAATTCTGAGTTTATGAACCCCTGAGTTGGTTCGATCAACTCTGAGTATGTCCACCTTGAATTAAGCATGTGCATGAGAGGCAACTTCAATGGAGCTCCAATTCACTGATTCACCATGGTAATTGGTAAATAAAGAGCAGAGTTTCCATTGTATTTAGTGGAGCCAGAAAAATTAATGATATCAAAGTATATTTATCTTTAAGAAAACAACAGCATTTGAAAGAGCCTCAGCTGGAGAAAAGAGTCAGTAAGATCAAATAATTACATTTTATGCTCCATTGTCCATTAGACCATATCATGTATCAGACTTTTACTCCTGAAGAGAAATCTGAAATCTGAAATCCATTGTTTTAGATTAAATGTTTATATATTTTTATTCAGCTGTGACCTGATGGAGACAAAGTTCTGATTTTGGCGATTTTCAGCTTTAAAAGCACTGAGGTTAGGGATGAGTGTAAATATTCAGATGTCCACAAAATCTTTCTAAACTTTAATCACTGTGAAAGTTTTAATGTTATTAAAACATTTTCAGACTTTCTGCAGCTTGTATCCAAATGCTCACATTTATAGTACTTTTAGTCTAGTTTTGAAATGTAAAACAATTTCAGCTGCACTACTGTCATACTCACTCAGTAAAACAGCATGACATCATCTTATACCAGAATATGAGAAATTATCACTCAGTTTTGTGTGTTCAACGTTTCAGAGATTCTTTATATCTACAATGATGAAAGTAGAGAAAAAGTGTCTTAATGTCCACAGTCTCATGAGGCAGAGACAGACAGAATTTTTTTTTTTTTTTAGAGTAAGTTTGGAGTTTGCAGAGTAAGTTACCATGGTAACTGAAAGTGATCTCATTTTTTGGAAACAAAAACCCAGAATTTCCGATCATCTCGGGGTCAAGAGAGTCTCAGTTGTCACAAGACTCACTTTCTGGAATAGACTCCTGATGCATGGGAGTTTATGTTATTTGTCCTTTTTTTTTCCTGCAATAGTCACTTTTTATTTGCAGATTCAGCAGGTGGATGAAGGAGCTTCTCCTGCCCTGATTAAATAAATACTACACCCAAAAATGACTTTCATGATCTTATTACATCATGATCTTCAATGCCTGATGGTTTAAGTTTTCCAAAGAGTTAAAAGAAATTGTGAAACAACATGAAAAGTAATATAGTAATGATACAGCAGGATACATCTTTGACTGGATAATTTTACGCCAAAAGGTGTGATGGTTATTTCATCCATTTTGTTGTTGCCCTCCTGTTTGTTTTGACATGTAAGGAAAGACCTTATATTAGTTGCAGAAGTGTTTAACTATGTTTCCATCCCATATCATGCATCGTTACTTTTACTTTTCTCTGCAGAAAAAGATTTCACGTAAGATACAAACTACTAAACAACAGTGTAGAAAAAGTATAATTAGTATAGTTATCCAGTATATCCAGCTAAGTATAATTAGACTCAGCAGTACCTGGAGCAGTTACAACAGTAAACTGCTGCTTTCATGTAATGGAGCAGTTACAGTAACAGTAACAGTAAACTACTGTTGTAACTGCTCCAGGTACTGCTGTTGTAAATGTGTCGATAATGAACACCATGAAGGTGATACAGTGGCTTGACAAAGTTTTCAAACCCCTTCACTTCATTGTCTTGTAGAAAAAATTGGATGAAATTGGCAATGTTGCCCATCAGTCTCCACTCACTAAAAATCCAAAACTTCTTACCCCAGTCCACTCCCTTGAGGCAGTACTTACACCTTTGTCTCTTCTCATGTGAGATGCCACAAGCTCTGACCACCTAAAACTGAGCAGTTTTTCTTTGTCTTCCTCGAGATCCTGAGAAGTTCTTTCAGACTGGATGGGAAGTCTTGCACATGCAGGTGTTCTTCACAGATCTGTATTCATCCTTTTTTCAGTTCTGAATAGCCTCTTTGTCCCTGCTGCTGAGAAATCCCCACCGCGTAATGATTCTGGCCCCATGATGCTTCACCATAGGAAAGCTATTGTCCAAGTGATGAGCAATATCTGCTGTTTCTCAGACATGTTGTTTGCAGTTCTGATCAAAGGATTCCTCTGCAGAGGACTTATGAAGCTCTGTTCTGCAATGGTTGGGTTCTGGGTCTCCTCCCTGACCAAGGTTCTTCTTGTCTGATTACTCACTTTGTTGAACACAAACTCCTGGTTCCAGACTTCTTCCATTTCACAGTTACTTAGACCACCGTTCTTCTGGGAACACTCAGTTTTAGAACTGGTTTTAAACCTTTGTCCTGATCTATGCTTTCCTGCAAATGGCTGTGGGTATACAGAGAGCTCCCCTGACTTCATAACTTGGTTTGTGTCCTGACGTGTAGTGTGAATTGTGGGACCGTAAAGAAATAGATGTAAGCCTTCCAAAGTCCACTGAATTAATTTTACCACAGATTGATGAAAAAAAGTCTCTGCCTGGGGACTTTCTGTGTGCAGTTTGCATGGTCTCCCTGTGCCTGTGTGGGTTCCCTTTGGGTACTCTGGCTTCTTCCCACAGAACAAAGACATGCAGGTGTAGGTTAATTGAATACTCTAAATATCCTGCATTCGTCTCTATATGTCAGCCCTGTGATAGACTGGCGACTGATCCAGGGTGTACCCCATCCTTAACCAGTGTCAGGTGGGATTGGCTCCAGCCCCCATGACCCTGATGCATAAGTGGTGTAGATGATGGATGGATGTATGATTGAATCAGCAACGCAATAAAGTGAAGGGGTCTGAATACTTCCTGTAGCCACTGTAATACTGTAGTCTTCTGTGGTTTTGTAATGTGATATTTGTGGTAAAGCCACTTCTATTTAGTTCATTGACCTGTTTGGCCATAAGTTTGTAATGCCCAAGGTGGTGTTGTGTTGTATGTCTTATCCAGGAAAAAAACCCAAATAAACCCAAATACTCAAAAAAATACTGAAGAATTATTTTGTTATCAAAAATAGTTGTTCAAATCAATTTATCTCCTACTTTTGCAGCTGTCTAATACAAAAGTCATTAAATTGGGTGTTGTTTTCATTTAGTCAGTGTGACGAGTAAAAGAACTAATAGTTTCTTCACCACTGAGCTGCACATTAAACTCTTGACTTTCTATGCAGGTGCCAGAATTGAGGAGTTTCTCTATGAAAAGTTGGACAGAAAGGCACCGTCCAGAATTACCAATGGAGAGCTGCTGGGTCAATATATGCAGGATGCAGCGAAGGAATTTGGTCCGGGAACTCCATATGGTGATTGACGTTTGTTTTGTTTTTGTTAAATATTTTAATCTGTTTTAATCAGGAAAAACATGTCAATACAAGGTGTAAATGTTTGGAATGTGATCGGACTGGCCAGGCCACATTTGGAGGCGGCCTTTCTCACAATGTCTGTTGATCTCAGCCAAACCGTCTCTGCATGATACCACATTCTTAATAATGACACAGAAGAAGGACTCTAAGGTCATCTGATAGTGAGATACGGGTCTGCATGGCTCCGTTGTATGCTTAAGATTTCAGTTATTGATTCTGCACTCTGTGTAAATACAGTGATGTTCTGGTGAACTCATATTTTCCTGCTGCAACATTTTTCCTTCAACATGGTATTTTGGCCACATGGCACAGGGTGACGCTTTTCTGTTCAAGTGTTCCAGTGAGCCATGAGAGTGGGTCAGCATGTACATGTGCCAGGACTTTGAAACTGAACCAGCAAAGGAAGCTTACTAACGATTGTTCTTTGTCAGGAAGCATGTATTTGCCAACTTTCTATTTCTCTTTCTTTTATCTTTTCCGTTTATTGCTAAACATCAGTCTCTTATCCCCATTGTTGCCTTTGTATGTGATCAAAATGAAGTAATGTGACTCAGTTTAAACCCCCTCCTCTCTTGGATTGGCAGCATCAAACCAGCTACAAACATCCACACAACACACCTCATAGTTATATAGTTATAACTATATATATATATATGCGCACCTTTGTGGCTTCATAGCTGCAGACGGATCATGGTGTCCATGCTGACCCCTGTCCGCCAGCAAAAGGGCATGTGAGCATCAGAACTGGACCACAGAGCAATGGAAGAAGGTGGTCTGGTCTGATGAATTGCATTTTCTTTTACATTATGTGGATGCCCAGGTGTGTTTGTGTCACTTACCTGAACTGCTTTCAGTTCAGTCCTGAATGCTAAGTTATTATATGTTGTTATATATTAAACTAAAAAGTGCTTATTATTTGGCCTCTGTATTGTCGTATGCGGGCTTTCAACATTTTTGAGATTTACAGGAAGGACATTAGCTGGAAAAGGTTGTGAACCACTGGACTAGAATATCTTCAACTATCCTGTTCCTTCTTGTTGAGTGTGTCGAGTGATTATAGACTCTGTGGTGATTGGAACTAATCTCTGTTTTTGCAGGGAGCACTCTGATAAAGGTGGGTGAATGTGAGCGGAGATTAGGAGCAGCAGAGCGGGAGTTCCTCCAGACATCAGCCATCAGCTTCCTGACCCCCCTCAGGAACTTCCTGGAGGGAGACTGGAAGACTATTTCAGTGAGTTCTACTGGTATAGCAACATTTTAGGGAGGAAGGTGGATATATTCCAGTAGATAACATAAAAACTTTCCCAATCACGTCACATCTTCTGGATGATGTTGAAGGAATTATTTTCTCATGGTTTTATTCAGTAACCATGATTACAGTTGCAGAGACAGATTTGTGCCACAGAAAACTTAAATTACTGTTTATCCAGGACATACATGAAAATTGTCATACTTTTAATAAAGTGAACATGACAAATTACTACTTTTTTCATCATGAAAAGTGATGTTGCTTAAACAATGAAAATTATCACCTGATTTAAAGGTCCATATAGTATAAAGGTGGACATCCATGTCTTCTTTGTCTATAAAGCTGTGAGGACTTCTGTAACTTTGTGAGGTCATAACAGCAATCACCGCCCTCAGGCATCCCCCAAGCCCAGCCTGCCTGGACCCACCATCAAACCTTGCAGAATTTAGTTTCTCTTATTGTTTACCTAAAATCTGCTGTATTGGATCACTCAGAATATAGTCTGCAGTCATGGTCCTGTTGTTACTTGAGCTGCAGAGAGAGGCCTGAGAGAGGAGATATATAACTACACTGAGATGATTTTTGGTTTGTAAAGCCACAAATATATTCTCTTATGGATATAAGATATAACACTTCACATAACACAGTGTAAAATATGGGATCTATAATGCTACTCTGAATTGTGTCATTTTGTGTACTGTAGAAAGAGCGTCGTCTTCTGGAAAATCTTCGCCTGGACCTAGACGCTTGTAAAACACGTCTGAAGAAGGCCAAGCTGGCTGAGGCAAAAGCTGCGGTGAGCCCCTCAGTACCTCCCAACCCCTTTACGCCCATCCCCAGACATGTCCCCAAACTCATTTTAATGTGATCAAACCTTTGGTGGTGTTGACTAACTGTTTGTATCCACAACCTTTTCAGTGTGAGGGTGAAGTGAGTATTATATGTTTTTAAAGACTTGAATTTCATGCACACATCATATTTTTCTACCCTTTCACTTGCTTTGAATGTATTTTCTTTTCCGTTCCGTGCAAGAAACTGTTAATGACTAGAAGAAAAATATCTTAGACCTGAGACTGACTGTTTGCAGAGAGAACTTGAAAGCGCATTATGGGAAATTAACACCACTGACCAAAGTAAAACTTTGGACCCTGTCTGTTGATGATTGATTATTCCAAGAAACGGGGAACCAGGGTTAAATAACAACTTTTTTTAGATCTGATGATTCATTAAAATTTCAATAAAATAAATTCAATATGATGAACTGATTTGAACAAGGATTCGTGTTCAAATTAGTCTGTTTTCTTTTTGTGATGATTAATTTATTCATGAATGTTTATTTCACAATGAGCATTGACTTCATGCTAATATTGGCCACATGGTGAAACGATTAGCTTCATTTTCTGTTAACAGTCTCTGTTACATTGCTCCATGAACTGGCATGCATGGTTCACCAGAGTATTTATAAAATGGACCTGTAATAAAAACTGGTTCACTGAACAGTTTCATAGATTGCTTCTGTAAAGCAGGGCTTAGACTGCAGGGTCCCCACACACACCCAACTCTCCTTTTTGTTTATGTGATTCTGCATGAGATCATCTGAGGCGGTGCAATGCTCCCTGAAGATCACTTAGGATAAAGATCTGAACAACGCTCTGTAGTGTGTGATGCTACATTATTTGCAAATCTTGTAGTGTGAGCATGTTTAGAGGGAAGATAATCTGATAAATTGCATCTTATGTGTGTAGTGCAAACTCATCTCAAACTGCTGTAGTCTGCACCAGGAAATATAAATAGCAGTATATTTAAATGTGGCAGCTGTAGTCCGAAGGCATCTGCCTGACAAGGCCATCGTGCATTTCAGGCAGATGCCTTCAAATTGCAGATAGAAGATAAAAAAGGCTAATGAGTCACACATTTCTTTAGTAGATTCAAGATTTTATAAAATAAATTTCTAATAAATAAAATTCAGCCATAATTACCAATAACAGGCCTCAGACAAATCACAAAGACAGTAATGAGATTTTTTTACGTTGGAAGTTTTCAATGTGCTGCCTCATTTGTTGGCCAGTAGAACAATATAAATGGCTACTGTCCAGATGAGTTGAAGGTTGTGGCCTGTAATCAAATCAATATCTATTGTTTCTTATGGAAAATGGACACAAATCCACGAGGAATCCAGAATCCAAAGATCCCACATGAGAAACAGTTTCTTTTAATCTGTTGTATTCATTGTCTTTGAAAATCCAGTTTTATTCAGACACTTACAGACTGAGGCTCAGTGTGGCTCAGGAGGTAAAGCGGGCTGTCCACTGGTCAAATGACTGGTGGTTCAATCCCTGTTTTCCCCCCTCAAATAGCCTGAAGCAGAAGGTCCTGATTCAAAATGTCCCTTCATCATTTCACCATGATCTCAGAGTGAATGAATGAAGGTCAGAACTCCCAATTTTCCTGAGGCTTCTTTATCTCACTGCTGAGCAGAATAAAGTCTGGCTTTTATCAGTATGATGCTAACAGTATATGTCATTATGCATGTTAGCATGTGCATGGTGATCTAGTGCTGACTAATTTTAAGGCTAGCAATATCAATGACAATGACGGTTACAGAGGATTAGTCAGATCTGTGAATTGGACAAAACAGTAATGAGTTTCACTGATGTTGGAGAGGATGTTTACACACAGCTGCATTGCATAACCTCTCTGCACCTTTTATGCATCAAGTGAGACACACCTAACACAAGGGCAAACAGATGTGTGTAGATATTGACCAACTCGAAGTTTTCTGTGTGTAATGCTTCAAAATCATTTCATTTCTGCTCTGCTCTCTGGTTATTTTATCTGCTTTCCTCACACAGTGTTTGCTGAAGTGTGGTTGCATCATTGATAAATAACTCTACTGTTTCTTTAGATGGCACCAGATTTTCAGGAAACCAGACCCCGCAACTATGTGCTTTCTGCCAGTGCTTCTGCGGTAAGGTGACAATCATGTGCAATTATTCCTAGGAAATAATATAATAATGGTCTGTAATAATAATAAGCTTCTATCTAACATAGTTGAATCGAAGGATTTTTAAACTGTGAAAGGCTGAGGGGTGAGAAAACATTGAATTTTTTATTATGCCTTTTTAAAAGGTCCCATATTGTATAAAGGTAGATTCTGTAACAACAAAGCAGCCACTGCTTTCAGCCATGTCCCAACCCACCATCCAACCTTGGATTTATCTGAAACCTGTTATATTTTTTATTGACAGTTAGTCATTCAGATAAACCAAAAAAACAGGCCCATAAACCAATCACAAGAGCTCCAGAGAGAGAATTTACATTGTTCATTATACAGTATTAGCCAAATCTGGTCTAAATCTTGGTCTTACTCTGGCATGAATAGCTCTTTACACTGCTCGTGTAGAACCAGTTTTCAGACTCCATCATAGTCTCCCGTGTTGTAGCTGATTCTGAATTTGAGGCCTGTACTCATTAATCTGAGATATCATATCACAATGAATCTGTCTGTAGTATTTTCTCGTTACATGAACATAAACGGCTGTTCTCTGATAGACAAAAATAAATGATCTTAAACCTTTCTTGTTATTTATTGACCAACACACTGGTTCTAGTGCATCTGCAGTCACCAGCGTATTTAAAGCCACATACAGAGGCGTCCAAAGGACACCAGGCTCAGACTTTGATTTTCAAACATTTAGTATTTTCTCTTCTTTTTTTGTTTGTTCCTCAGCTGTGGAGTGAGGAAGTGGAAAAGGTGAGTACAGCAGTGTTCTGGTTGTGAGCTTTGATTGTAGCATTAGCTTCAACTAAACCATTTTCTGACCGCATCAAATAGCAAAAGCGTTTTGATGCATCACATCTACTCATTCCCAACTCACTGAAGTGGGAATAACAGCAGTCACATCACCAACTGTTAGACAATCTGACCAGCTCTTCATTTAAGGCCCACTTATACCTTAATACTTTATGGATCTGTATCTCTAGACTAGAAGTTTTACTCTGATTACTATTCTGCACTTAACACAGTACAGTGTATAAATAATTCAGTAATGCAAAACAACCAAACTCTTGCCTAATGAATGTTTCTTCTGAGAGCCCTGGGTCATGAAAACATTTGAGACTTATAACATAGTCTCAGTTGGATCACCTAAGATATCAGATTATTTTTATCATCACTTTGTCACATTGTATTATGTAGAAACACAGTCTCTAACATTTTTTTTCCTCTTTTCAGGCTGAGCATGA
The DNA here is from genome assembly GCA_038496675.1 of Rachycentron canadum. Lineage (NCBI taxonomy): Eukaryota > Metazoa > Chordata > Actinopteri > Carangiformes > Rachycentridae > Rachycentron > Rachycentron canadum. The sequence goes on from CM076654.1 coordinate 22,819,288, forward strand.
GCTGCGAGTGGCCCAAACAGAGTTTGATCGGCAAGCAGAGGTCACACGGCTGCTTTTGGAGGGCATCAGTAGTACGCATGTATGTCAGCCACAACACATTTACTTTCAGGTTAAGCGAATGGGAACATAATTTTTCCAACCACATTTGGAGATTTTTGAGTAATAAGTACTGGAACCTATTTGCGGTGAAATACCTCAGTCTGAATTCAATGAGATGAGTAAAAAATAGCAATTCTTTTTTGTTGTTGCCTCCGTTTAGGTGAATCACTTGCGCTGTCTGCATGAGTTTGTGGAAGCCCAGGCAGCTTATTATAAGCAGTGTCACCTCCATATGCAAGAACTTCAGAAAGAGCTGGGCAGGTGAGAACCAGATGAAAGGTAACAGTGCAGTCAGTTGGCTTTAGGCTGACTGCACTTTAATTATGCTTGTGTTCTTAGTATGCCACTCTTTCATTTAAGGACATTATCAAAAAAGTGGCAATTGCTTCTTTATGATAGCTGTTGGATCAACATACATTTACTAAAAGTGCTCACAATTGATAGAACAGTAAGTGTATTTCAGGAACATGTTTTCAGCGTCACCATAAACACGTCAGGACAAGTTGTTTGCAGCTCTAAAGAAACTTGTGTGGCTGCTTCTCATACCACACAGCAACGTCCTGTTTCCCAAATCTGGTCTAATGTATCTCAACAAGACGTCACAATGAACTGACTCACTGATCTATTCTTTCACTGCTTGAGTTCAGCAGTTTTAGGCTACAGTTCTTTTTTGTAGAATCTTTACTGCATAATTTTGAAATCTTTTATTATATTTCTTGGAGTTTTTTAGAACAACAAATATTTCATGATTCAGATAATTATTCAGTTTATTTAAGATGAATCATTGTCATTGTGTTAAATAAGGTAGTAGGTAGGTAGTAAGCAACTAGTTCATGGCAGTGTTGATCTCCATCCCAATATTACACATAGGGAGGAGGTATTAAGATTAAAATATAAATGGAGTCCTGCTTTTTCATTTTAAGGTTTTGTATTGATATGTCTTTTGTTATAAATATTAAAACAATGTGGCTATGTCCTCAGAAGCCGCCTGTTTTTTTTTTTTTGTGTCTAATCATGACAGATAATTTCACTGTTCTCCCTCAGCTCAAATGAGGATGTGTGAGTATGCTGTGGTTTTTCTTTCCTTCTGTGTTTCTGTTCTGACCTACACATTTCTAATGCTTGAAACTATTGCATGAGGTTTCGTTAGCAAACTGGTAGTATTTAGGAGGATTTGTGATTTTGCTCAGGCTTGGTTTCTCTACTTAAACGCCTATGTTTTTGTGGAGGCACCACAATCAGCATGTGTGGTGTTCCAAGAGTTTGGTGTTTTCCAGTTATTGGTATTTTGGTGGAAATGTAAATGTTACAGCTCAGATTAGATGACCCGTGTCTGTTTCTGACACTCACAATTACCTCAGCAAAAAAAGGGAGGAGATTTGTAATAGTTAATCACTCTTCAATTGAGATCTGACAAACTTTGAACTCATCATTTAAATCCCCGTGTGAAGGCAGACAAACAGATAATGTTGATCTGTAGTATCTGATTGCAGTAGAGCGTGTGTATACGTCCATCAAATCACATGTGAATGATGTCAGCCTGCTACAGAATAACCCCACATAGCTACGCACACCTCAGACAGGTTGGTTTGAACTTGGTCATCTGCCTGTTTGTGCAGGACCCGTTGGATTACTGTGTGTCATGGTCTCCTTCCCAGCGATTTTGCACTTTCTTTACATTTGCTCATCTGTCAGATGCTTTTATCCCAAGAGACGTAAAAGTTATCAGTACAGCTTCAGTGCAGTGTTTTATTGTTGAAATGCATCTGGTGCAAACTGCAGTATCATGTTTTATGACATGATGTCACAGTTTAAAATATAGGAAAGGAAAAAAGCCTCAAATTGATGCAGTCATATCAGTGGCCTCACCAATCATTTTATTGATTATTTATTTTACTGTTTAACTGTTAAAACAGTTTGGTGCAAACAACATGAATCCTTGGAGACTACTGGTGTGTGATGTGAGTGTGTTTATTAATCTCTACAGCCTCTGGTCAATTTTAGACTTTGCAACTACACAAATGCTTGGCAGCAGTGACACAGACCGCCACTATAGTTATTTTTTCCATTGTATAAGTATTCTCTCATGATACACTTGGTTTCCTGTGGCGTGCTGATCCTTCTGTTGCTGTTTTTGTGGTATTTCTATGTGTCTGTATTCTGTAGTGTATTTTCTGACCATCAGACCTGCCTGTTTTGCCTTAGGCTTCCCAATGCTTTTGCTCTGAACACCACTCACTCCATTGCTGCTACTGGCACTGCAGCAGAAGGCATTGGCAGTCCTGTGGAGACAGACACACTGAAAATTGAGGAAGTTCAGGCTCCAGCTACAGGAACCCGAAAGGCCAAAGTCCTGTATGACTACGACGCTGCTGACTCCAGTGAGCTCTCCCTTCTAGCTGATGAGGTAAGGTTTCATTGCCAATCTGTAGTCTCAATGGCATTTTCTGATTCAAATAATCTGTTTGTCCTTTTTCAGTTAAGGTTAATGTTTGATTTCCTGAGTGTAGACATTTTTCCCGATGATAGCCTAGTTGTCTTTTTTGTCTCACTTTCCTAGTTCTTGGGGACTTCATAGACTTTTATCCAGTAATGGGTTCCAATAACCATATTTTGGATCCAGATCTTTGTTGACAAAATAGATAGATTCATGGATTCATTAAGCCCCAGTGCTAATAAGAAAACCTGTTTATTATCAAAGAACAATGGAAAGCATTTAGGCCGTAACTTAATATGAATGACACACACATTCGCTTGGCTAAATTATATTAAAGCAAAACAGCTAATTTACAAAAGATCAGTTCTTTCTAAGCAATAAAAGTTAATAACAAAGACACCAGTGATAACTACATAGCACTGAGTAGTGGTAGTGACTCACTCATCATAAAATGTAAACAGAAGAAAAAGGTGACCGCAATAAACATGCAGAAGAAAATGGAAGAACCCAGCAGAAGGAGCTGTCAGCTCCAGAATGCAGCGACACGTCTGGTCTTCAAGTAGCCCAAAAGACAACATGTCAAACTCAGCCAGTAATGTTACCTTCAGTGTAACTTCTGCCTCTGCACCATCTACTTGAACACAACCATCCAACCTTATGCTCCTTCTCAGCCACTGTATTCCTGTAACAAATGTGGTCTGTCATTACCGTTCCTGCACACAAGTCCGTATTGTTCAGTTCTGCTGTTCCCTGATGGTGGAACAGGTCAAATCAAACAGGGATGTTCTCTAGCTTCAAGAATCTGTCGAAGACAGAGAGCACCTCCTCTGCTAAAACCTCTAACACCCTAACATGTCTAATTAGTAGGAGCATAACGATTCGTGGACTACATTGATGTATCAATTTATATTCCTATGATTCAACGACATCGATAAGCACTCAGCAAGTTGTCTTTCACGGGAGACATACACGGTGCAAAAGTTGCTGCAAAAGCCACCCTTAGTTTTGTTGTTTTAGCAATGCTTTCATGACCATATATAATTATTTCTCTAATGCCTGTCACTGGAGGTTTTTAAGTCTTTAAGCCTGAGGGGAAATCTGTTACATGTGATCCAGGACACAGAGGAGTACAAACCATTTGTGGTATTTTACTGTTTATAGTTTTGTTCTTACCAAGTCTGGTAACCAGGTGTTAACCTGCTCTTCCTTAACAAAAACTCAACAATTGAGTTTTCTTATTAAAAGTCCATTTGAAAAAGGGCAACATGGTAAAAATATTTCTTGTTTTATCTGTGCTATAATGACCATATATAATTATTTCTCATGCTCTTTATTAGAATACAACCAGAAAATACAAGAAATATGTAGCAGTATTAAAAAAACTGAAAAAAAACTGCTTCCATAGACTAAAGTATCAAGTATTCAGTGTGACCTCCCCTTATCCTTGAGCAATAGCAGGAACCTGGCTCTGAAACCTAAATGGATGGAGCCATATTTAATGTCATTGCTAACACCTGTATTTGACTATTTCATGTCCAAATGATGCTGTGAAAAAGGTCCATTACACCAGGTTTGTGCAGGACATGACTGAGCTTTACAGACACATGTTGTATGAGGTTAACTCATTGGAAGCTGCTGATATGTATAAGACCAACTTTCATCATCATTTCATTCAAAATGACAAAGATCACAGAGTCTGACAGACATAAAATCATCATTTAGCATCAAGGCCACTGTCAAAGGGAAATCAATCAAACAAACTGGATACTCAAGATGTGGTGTTAAAGCTGTTATAAAGAAATTTGAAGACTCAGGAGAGATCAAGGGCAAAAAAAGGGACTGGAAGGACAAGAAAACTGTCAAAATCTGATGAGAAGTGTCTCAGAGTTTCTTCTTTGAGAGAAGAAGAAGTCCAGCAAGGACCTGGCTCAGCATCTGGCAGCTTCATCAGGATCAAGCCAAGTTGACCTTCTACAGTCTGAAGAAGCTGGATCAGAAATTTAGGATAAAACTCACTGTGGCGTTTTACTTTTTGGGGAAGATCAGTGATAACACACAACATGAATAAAGTCCCTGTACCACAGCTGAAACACTGTGTCTGAATAAAGCAGGCGGTCTGTTAATTGACCAGTGTGATTACCGGACTGTGGGTGGCAGTAGCTGGTGTGGTTGTGGCACTGGCAGGGCCGGCAGCCGGTAGTGCTGAAGTGAAAAAAACCCGGGTGGCACTCGTCACACTTAGGTCCATACACTCCTGTCTTACACACACAAATCCCTGAGCTGTAAGAGGCAGAGAAAAGACAATGTCAATACAACAGACCATAAAATGCATTTCATTTAAAGAGTTCAGATAAAATCCATATTTATTTGTATCACTCTCTCCCTACACACATACATATGTGTGTGTGTGTGTGTGTGTGTGTGTGGTAGCACTGTTAGGAAACCAGACCTTTGTCCTGTAGGTGACAAATAAAAGCAATATTGATGTTCTGCAGCAGAACATCAATATTAGCTGAGCTCTGTGTGTGTGCATATGATGTCCAGACTGTTGTGGTGAACCCCCACTTGACTCCCTGCAGGTTCTCTCATCTGCTTTCTACAACTCTACTCCACTACTTCTTTTTCCAACCAGTGGAGTCGCCTCCTGATGGTAATTAGATAGAATGAAGGTGTAACGCTCTTCAGTATTGGCTTCACTTTTCATCCCCGTTACCATCCATTTTTATTTACAATCTATGACTATGAAGCAGGTAGAAAGGACCAGCTACAGTCCAAACCACATCCACTAATATATTTTACAATCAAAACCATACACTGTAAATAAAAGATGCACGTAGCCTCCACGATGTCACTAAATGAGGAGCAGTTTTGAGTGAGCTGCTCCGCCGATGTCATTTTGGCAGTGCTCGACTCTGCCCCCAACCCCTGGCTGATCCAAAAATGGGCGAAGAGGTGTCGCCTGTGTGGAGACTTCAGTGCATGCTGGTTTGTGGAAAGCATACACTCACACACCTGTCCCTTAGATAGGCTGGTGATCAAAGCATAGATTTGTCCTTTCAAATCCAGCATCAATATTACTAATCATTAAAGCCTCCTGAACAGTGTTCCTCAGAAATATACCTCATTTACACTTAGACACAACCACACGTGTACTGGGCTGAGTCTCTAATAATCTGCTTTTTTACCTGTCAACCTGAACCACTGAGCAACACACACACAAATCACTTATTTCATGTTTTATAGTGTCCTCTCCAGGTTAGATCTGTAGTCTCACTGCTCTGTTAAATAAATTAGGTGTTTGCTCATTCATACATGAGGGAAGAGTGTAAAAAGCAAACAGAGACTTTATTTATCCCCCATGGCTCTCTAACCCCATCCACTTTCAGGTTAATTTCCTATAGGAAGAGTATGGTTGTAAGTGAAGTCTGATCAGACCTCAGACCCAGACAATGGGCTCAGAAACATAATCTGGGGACAATAACTAAGTCATATAAATCCAGAGAGACTGGGAGCATTTCCCTGAGCGTGTGCGTGGGTCTGTACACAAAGAGGACTTTGTTAAAACAACTGTGCTTAATGCAAATGAAGATGCTTAGTGGGGCGTGGGCAGAGCTGAGGACATCGACAGTTCTCAATCCTCCAGCTAAACGCTCTCTCATTCACACAACAAATCAGCAGTATAATGACCCTAAAGCATTCAAAGAATAATATTTAGTTATATGAAATAATAGATGATCTAGAAATATATAGAATTCAAATTTCAATTGACACTGGTATGACAAATCTACTTTTGCTCTATCAAAAAGCTTTTTGAGCAAAAAAAAAAAAAAAAAAAAAGAAAAGAAAAGAAAAATGATTTGAATTCATTAACTACTGCATCTTTAGCAAGAAATTGGACATAAATAAATGATGGTAAATAAAGGAACTGATTCACCCCATGTTTCAGCTTTAAAAAAATGATTATTAAACAGGTAATGTATCACTGAAAGAGAAGCTCTTTAACAACATCTCAGAATCAGCAGATTTATGAAACGGCAACGTCAGATCATCCAGCATCTCGTCTTCTTGTGCCAACAGATTTACACGGTGTCCAACACACACGATACAATACGTTCATGATAGATTAGGTAACTGTATTATTACATGTGGGGGGGAATCATAAGGATTAACCAGTCCTGAGGTGATTTTCAGATAAATATTAGAGGGATGATCCCTTCTCTTCTCAGCAAAGACAAAACAAGAGAGAGTGCAGCTGGAGTCTCAAAAATATTTAATATGGACAATAGCTATATTTTTATTCAACAACTCTTAGAAAACAAACTATGACACTGAAAGATAAACATGTTAATTGGGAAGAATATTCTCGTATGAAAATTCTTTTATGAAAATGTATTTATCAAACCAAAGTTGTTCTTTTCATAAGGCTAAAGCTAAAAATGATAAAAAAAAAAGATAAAAAATGAATCTTGAATAACTGAGTCCTTCCTAGACCTGTGTATCAAATCTGTTTTATATTAAAACTAGTTGAATCTGCGATAAGTTTAATTAACTGTGATTATTTTCCAAGAAAGAAAGAAAATGCTTCCTTTACATTATGTTGGGGTGTAGGAAATTATGACTAAAGAAACTGTGATTAGTCACGGTTGTCAATATTTTTATTTTTAATATTTTTACAAACACTAGGTTGACAAAGTCGATTAATCAATCATCAAAGTAATTGGTCATTGCAGATCTGAAACCAAACCCCAATTGTCACTACTCATTATTAGCAGACACAGTTTTAGTGTCCAAGAAAATCTGCTTCCTCTCCTGGATCCTATGCAACATGCAGCATGCTCGTGAGGCCAGATGGTCTGCTGCCTGCAGAAAAATCAAACTTCTGACCTACAGCCGATTGCGTCTTCACCTACATCTGAACGGTTTTCTTCTGATGAAAGGAAAAACGGAGTGAATAGTAAAGAGTATTCTGTGTATTAACACATTTCTCAGAACAGTAAATAGAGTGGAAAACCACCTGATGTAATGCGAAAGAGTCAAACATAAACCATGTTAGAAGAGTCCTGTACAGTAGCACCAAGCTGTCAGGCTGTGACTCTGTCACTTATTCAGAAGATTGTCATCTAATATGCAGCCAGTGGTGTGTATGTCTGTGTGTGTGTGTGTGTGTGTGTGTGTGTGTGTGTGTTGAGGGGGGCTTCAGGGCGATGTAAACTAGGCTAATGAGAGGTTGAAAACCTTTACTAATCTGGGTGTTACTCTGTCCCCTCTTGGCCAGGAAGAAGGGTTTGTTATTGTTTTGGTTTGATTTCACCGCGCTGTGCCGCTCTGCGTCAGATCTGCGCCAAGTAGGTCAGTGTTACATGGGCGACAAAGCTTAACCCCATTTTGCAGCTGCCGTGGCAACGGTGTCAGATCAGAAGTAAAAATCCTCTCCGACGGGGAAGTGATTGCCAGTTTAATTACTGAAAGGTGGACAGTTGGCAGGAATAAACATGGAACTGCACTAAGCAGGTCAGGTTGCATTGCTGGGTGTGCAGACAAATCCTGAGAGGGTGTATTCAACAACCGAGCAGCAAGACTTCTGACCCCTCCTCTGCCGGCCCGGGCTCGTGCCAGACTCTGCTGGCCTCGACACAACTGTGGACATGTCCAAGTATTTATGACAGTAAATCTAACTACGCCAGGTGTCTGACAAGAAGTGAAATCTGTCCTTTTCCAACTTCTTTGCTCTTGTTGCATAATGACTATGTACAGTGTGTAAGAACAGTAAATACAGAGCAACTAACAGGATGGAAACAGCTCATGTGACGCTGAAAATCTGGATGACTACATTTCAGTTCCAATTCAATAAATGGGTCCAATGCAACAACCATTATGTAAAATCACCATAGCTTACTTTTGCATCTACATTAAAAAGAGGATTTTTTTTTGTCCTTTTGCTTCAGTTTGACAGTTGAGAGGAAACAAACTCAGACACAGTTGTATGCCACACAAGGAGGGTCCAGCAGCCAGGAATCTGACCATGGATGCTGCAGTTATGTGTTATATGCCTTCACCGTTAGGTTACCTGACATCCCCTCAAGTCTATTTATTTACACGATCATTACAGTCCATGCAAAGTAATATGAAGAATTCAATGAAAACATGAAGCTTGGGAGTTTCCTATGTTCTCCAAATGATGAAAACATCTAGGTCTATCTCCTGTCGATGTTGCGTTTACTTTGGTCTTGATCAATCACAGTGGACCAGCAGCAGCAGCTGACATGGACCCAGATCATCACCCACTGAGGAAACTTCACACTGGACTTGAAGCAAGAGCTCTGCTCTTCCTTTCAGATTCTGGACCTGGATTTACTATTGAAATCAAAATGTACTTTCATCTGAAAAGAAGACTTTGAACTAATTCATAAAGGAGAGAATAACTAAGATTTTTAATCAGCCCTGACCCTGCAGACCACTGACGGATGGTGGGAATAAGTTCACTGCTTCCATTTGATCAGGCAGCAGCACATCTTCAATCACATGCTCCAGTGACAGTTAGTGTTGTCGCTTCACATTTTGTTTTAAGCTGTAAACCAGCTCAGTGACACATGAAAACATTAGACACATTGTCTAAACACAACAGCCACAAAAAAATTGATTCAAACTTTTTTAGTGTACTCCTCACAGCGAGGCAGGGTGCTCCTACCAGGCAGAATACACCACTTTCTGCTGGTTCTACCCAGTGCCCATCACGGCTCAGTAAATATCAGCAGCCAGAAAAAAATGCACTGATGCATCTACAACAGAGTGACACACGATGCAGAAGCGGAAATATCTGCATCCACAATCAATATTTCATTACAGACTGTGGCGCCATGTTATACACAGTACTGTCAAAAGAAATGTCTGACCCAAATACTCCACTGATGAGACTGATAACTAACTCAACAGACTGGGTGACACAGTGTGTCCATGTTATGTCACATGATTTGTGGCAGGATGCCACATTACGAGTGAACAGGAAGTCTCATTAAGAACACTAAATAACTATATCAGTTGAGACGACACCTGGTTTTAAAGAGGCATTAACCCTGAAGAGATTTCATTGGTTTGTGTTTCGGTGATGCTCTGTGTCCCAGAAGTCACTTCAACAACCACTTAGTAACCAAACCGCGTGCAACGAATAAATGGTTTACCCAATACCAACGCAAATAATCGAGGACATACTGCTGTGTGTTTATGGTTTATAACCAGGGTTGTGGTGTCTGCTGATCTGTTTGTCCACTGCTTTGATCCAGACTAAAGCAGTGATCCAACCGAGGTCCCCAGTAGATGAACACTAATGACTGTTGCCACTATGAGGTGGATGACTGTTGGATGAATTGTCACGAAGTCTGGCATAGACATGTCACCTTCAATATAAGAATAAACGCTAACAACTCTGACTCTTTGGTTTTATGACCAAATACCTGAAAACCATTCCTATCAGCCTGAGCGTCACTGGGTTTACAGCTTAGCAGTAGATGTTGGCATGGCAACACATCAAAAGAAGATAGTGAACAACACTGATTAAATGGCTGATTTTAGCAATTTGAGAAAACTGTGCACAAAGATGGGTAACAAAAGATGGCTGACTGGTCAGTGTGGCTGCTGTGGGACGTTATTAGTGTTGTTAGTGAACTTTAAACTTTGACTGGCACAACGTCAGTGGATGCTCGTGGGAAATGTGCCAATGTGCCAACTGGTTGTAATATGACTATAAGGAAATAGAGAAAATGACTAAAACTCCCTGAGTATATTTAATTGGCCAGTTTTAATAACATTTACTACATTTACTGTCTGTGTGATTGGAGTGATTCTGCTCTTTTAGTGATAAAAGAGCCCCATTTTCCACAAGCTGGGGTTGTAAAACATTTATCAGGTTAGGAGCGTTCTAAGACAATTGTCGGATGGTCGGGGGAGAATTGTGGTGTGGTTGTGGTACGGTTGTGGTATGGTTGTGGGACAGTAAGCAGGTGTAACTGTGAAGCCTTGTATTGTTGGTGAGTCTATGGTCTAATAACAAACATATTCAACATCATATATGTGATAAATTTTCCAGCAGTACAGCAACATTAACATCCAGGAGCAGAGCTATGAAGAACAAATCCAGCTGGATCTGTGTCAGCTGACAATGAGGAGGCTGAAGAGGATGAAGACCAAACCTCTGCACTTGTCTCAGGTCAACAATTTGCTATTTGCTAGTCAGCTGAAGAGAGCTTCCATTCATAAAGTGAGCTTATATTAACAGAAGTCTGAAGGATAGCATTAATGTTATCACCTCGCCTCAGGCATGTATGTGTCTGTGCATCAACACACCGAGCTAACTAGGTAATCATCACAGAAGTAAAAAAAAAAATATAGATTTCAGGGCAGTCAGACCTGGAATTTAACTCTCATGATATAAACAGAAAATCCAATCTTAACAGTTACTGGCCAGCAATAAATAAAAAGTTGTTATAACATATAGATTGAAACCAACATCATATAACATCAATCTGCGTGTAGTCCAGCCTCGCACCACTGCTGGCATGGCTCTTCAGTATGCCAGTATACACTGCCAGACGCCCGCATTGTCATTTAACACTGCCATTGTCAGAAAAGAAGTAAGAAAGGAACTTTTCTCTCAAGCCATGTTTCTGTTCATCATTTATTGTACCCAATGCCTGGCTTCATACTTTCACATCCCTCATCCACTCAAAGTAAAATGTAAAGTAGCTACCCTTAGAAACACACAAAAAAAAAAAACTCCCAGAGATAAGGCTTAAGCCTCTCTTTGCCAGTTCAGGTGTACATTTCCTCTGTACAAGTTCACGCATGCACACACGCATGCACACAGTACTTTGAACTACTGAGCCAGTAAACACAGGTCACATCATTATCAGCAATTCCTGTGAAAGGTGAGTTAATGGACAACCTGGCCGCCTATAAAGAGCTGAGTGCTTGTTTGTACTGATGGATGACAGACCAACCAGGACCAAAGTTGTTACAAAGCACAGCAGCTTCAACACTGAGGACCGCAGAGTCTCACTACAGGAGGAAGTAGTCCTCTACACAGTGTTTGATCAAACTGAACCTATTCTTCCTGACATTAGAAGGAACCGTTAGCTGAAAATAGGTCTTCTATTACAGTCAGCCCTACTGGCTGGAAATATCTTTGGTGATGTCATGTCATCTATATTTGGGCGATGTGGATTTAGCTCTCCACACACAAGCTCCACCAAACAACAACAGCGACTAAAAAAATGTAGAGGGACATTCTGAACAGAGTCTATGAATCAGAGTCAGCAGCATCAGGTCAAAACTGAAGCCAGGCCCAAGTCCAGATGTTGGGTTTTCACACCGAACGAGAACCTGCTAGAGGACAGCTCTGTCGGGCTTTGAGCTACATACCAGCTGCAGGACCGATACATTACACAAACACCTCACAACAACTCGAAGTGACTTCCACATGTGTAATTGGTAGTTGTCTGTATGACACTGTCCTGTCAGTCAGCTCTAAAGGGGTCTGAAGACAACCCGCCTCTACCTGTGGGCGTTCGTCAACACTCACAACATCATCAATCATCAATGGCTGTAAGGAACAGTGAAGCTCTGTGAAATGTGAAATGACAAAGAAACCACAGCTGAGGTGAAAACGGGAGGCTGCTGACCTGCATCTATTCTATACTGTGTGGCCCCGTTTGTTCGGGGCCTTTTCCAATGGAGGAGAATCTAACAATAACACTTTACTTACATCTTTACTTACATCTTTGCGTTCGTGTGATAAAATAAATCCCAACCTCAATCCCATCCAACACCTTCAGGATGAGCTAGAATACAGAGTGTGATTCAGGTCTTACTCACACTTCACAGGCCAACTGCACTAAAGGTTTCAGTGTTTTCACAGGACCAGGACACTGCAGCCAGTGTAAAGGTGAAAACATTAGCAGGATCTGAGACTGTCAAAAAGTGCATATCTCCTTTTGGTATAGGCACAAAAAAAACCACTCTGTATGAACTTAATGCTCCTGTGGCTGAAAATCCAGAGCAGTGAGCAGAAGAGCTGTTCCATCAGATTCACTCCCACATACAGGTGTAGTGTCCATGTGTCCATACGGACTCCTGCAACTAGTGGGTCATGCCCTAACTTCAGTGTGTAAGCAGTTTTTGCTAGACTAAGATAGTAAGAACGGCAGCCATTATACCTGATAAGCTCCTAAAGGGGGGCTAGGCTAACAGGGTTAGCAGCACTCAGGCTCAGGCTCAGACTGTCTGAGAAGGACTGTGTCAGGTGTTTTACTATGTGAAAGCTTGAAGCTTTGCAGCAAGCCATCCCCCACCACCCCCTTCACTTACATCCTGTTGAGCTCTGGGCACTAATTCACAGCAGCTCTTCTATAAAAAAAACTACATATATGTCACATCTTCCTGAGACCCTGTGCGTCTCTGTCATAGAAATGCAATGCATACTACCAGGCTACAGATGAGGGGGGGGGGGGGGGTTCCCTTCCATTATAGCACCGAGATGCAGCATCTAAGCATCAAATGAACAGATTAAATAATGTTGAGATAATTGAGGCTCTGCAGAGGAAGGATACCACCTGAAGACAGAAGTTTAAAAAGTGGGGGTGGTCTTACTTTGAGGACGATTATACACTTGCTGCATTAGGTCATAGCATGACACACAGGTTGGTTGTCTTCATTTCATCACAGCATACATTCCCTGAGTGAATCTGCTCTTTAAGGGGAACTAGATCAGGTTTTGCCAGCTTCTGATGCAAATCCTGTTCTGCTGCTGCTTTGCAGCATCAAAGCTATATTCACTCTCCTTCTAGCTCTATTTATTTGGCTCTTTGGCTGCTAAAGCTCTCTCTAACAGGGTCCGTCTGATGTGTGGTGCTCTGCCGGTCACTCACAGTCACAGCAAAAGCAGTGTGCAGCTTCAAAACATAAACAATGAGCTAAGAGCTGCTGAGATGCTCTGTAGAGCTAAAGATCATCTGATCCAGTGTTGATATAAAAATGCTGCGTTGTGCAGCTTTGTGCACTCTAATAGTTGGAAAACAAGTAATCTGATTAACAAACATTTTCCTGTCAAACATTGCAAACACGTGAACAATGTCCCCTCAATGACGCCGTTACAACAAAACTCCAACATGGCTGCCAGAGGTAGAGGAAACGGGGAGAACAGCCTGACCTGTCGCAGAGGAGGTTCACCGCGCCGAAGGAGTCGCAGGCGCAGGGCAGACAGCCGCTGGTGCCGTTGGTGAAGTACTCCTCCTCGCAGTCCTCACACTGCAGACCGGTGTACCCCGACATGCACGAACACTGACCGGTGCTGTGGTCACACTCATCCGGATCCAGAATTCCCTCACCACCACTGCTGCAGTTACAAAGGCTCTCTGTGAGGATGGGTGGCGGCATTGGACAGACGGGAGAGATAATCAGAATCAGAATACTTTATTAATCCAGGGGAGGAAATTGTTGGAGCCACGTGAGCTCCGACATTCCTAGACACAGAAGGCACACACCATGTGCAAGAAATAAAAGAAGAGAAATAAAAGGGGAAAAAAAAGAGGTATTTAGCAATGTACTAAAATATAGTGAGCAAAAATAAAATAAGAGAATAAATATAAATGTAAAATCCCAATTGCAATAAATAACAGCTCTGTTCCTAGTTAAAGAATGTACAAGAAATGCATAAAAATTAACAGAATGAATAGTGAAAGACAGTCAGTAGCAGCAAGTAAAAAGTATGTACAGTATATATAAAAATGAGAAATCACATCCTATTGGCAGTATTAATATGAGTCGTCTATAATAATAACATGAGATATTGTTCAGAATATTGCACAGATGTAACAGGAAGAAATGCTGCATGAGACATACAGTGATAGAACTATATAATATGTATGAATAATAAATGATTTCCTTTTATTATGTTCCATATTATATGATGTTGGTGTTGTGGAGGCTATTTTTACTCTTTGAAAATGCTACAAAATGACCAATAAAACATTTTAAAGTAAAACTCCCCTTAAGTGATTTAAAACAAGATTCAAGCTGTGATGAAAAACAACTCAGATAAGTGTTCAAACGTGCCATGGTTTCTTCTCTGTATCATATCAATTTAAACTAAAGAGACAAAATCAAGACAACATCACCAATTTAGTAAAAGTGTAACAATTAACATGTAGTCTTCAACAAATGAATTGATAATATGAATAATCTTCAGCACAGTCTGCTCTGCTGCAGAATCCCACCCTCATTTCACTGCTTTGCAACATTGTGTTTTACCAGGCTGTTGTAAAAAAAAAACAAAACAAAAAAACAAATACATGAGCAGAGCTTGTCATCATTTCTTGTATCCAGTCAGAGGCTTCGTGTGATTTTTGGTAACATGGTTCAAAACTCAAAGCATCATTAATGGTTGGTCATTTTGATGACTCTCCCTCAACATCAAGCCAATTTTATTTTTTACAAATTAAACCAGTGTTTCTCAAAGTGGCTCCTTGATGGGGATCCTGGTCTCCAGCAAGAAAGGGGAATCATTTATTTTCACGATAGTTCCAAACATAATTAACACAATGACAGAACGTTTGATTTTGTCCAGGTTCAACCACATTTCATGAGACTGCATTGCATGACATGTTCTAATATCAAGAACATTTTGATTATATGGATTTTATATTGGGCAGCACAGTGGTTAGCGCTGCCCCCTCACAACAAGTAAGTTCCAGACACATGCACATTAGATTGGCAGCTCTAAATTGCCCATAGGAGTGAATGCAAGCGTCAATGGTTGTTTGTCTCTATATGTCAACACGGTGATGGTGTACCCCACCCTCACCCAATGACAGCTGGGATTTGCATCAGCCCCCCCCACGACCATGTAAGGATAAGCGGACTGCATTATAGATGAATGGAAATATTTTATATTACCAATAATAATTAAATTGTCCTGTTAATCTGTACATACAGTATGTGCGGTTCAAGCTCTCTGCACATGACTTCACTTTGTAACAGAGACAAAGAAAATCTGCCTCTAATTGCTACAGTTGACATAGCTAAGTAATCTGGTCCAGTGGCATCCTACTGGACGTTCACACAACATGACTTCACATGACCGCCAAGTCTCTGCTAATTTTTTCTCCATAGCTGAGCTGTGTGTTCAGGACTAATTCAAGACGTTGTGTGTGGCGGTGCAGTCTCCCCCTGACTCCGCTGGTTAACATTAACCTTAACCTTTGATTCTGCAAAGTTACAAGCAGTGATGCATTGTGTCTGGAAATGGGGAAGCTGCTGTTCAGGTGGTATGCATCAATAAAACATACAACCAGGCTGCAGGCTGCAGCACTTGTGCCAAAGACTGGAGCAGGAGCTGTGACATTACATCCTTTTTCAGGGCTAACGTGACTGTACCGAGATACAGTCACCTTGGGAGCTATGCAGTACAACCAGCCCACAAATAAAACTCATTTAAAGCTTCCTTGTCCGTTCACAGTGCCTTCTCTAGTTCACCTCAGGAATCTGCTCAGTACAACGTGCTGAAGGAGCAGCAGAGCTGGCACTCCCCTCGTCCAGATATCACCAAACCAGGAACTCAAAGAACACGCCCTTTTAAATCCTGAGTGTGTGTCTATAACTTCTACTGTACATAAACGATACTGTCAACTGTCAATTTCAGAAAGTGTGTGTGTGTGGGTGTGTCTGCGCATGTGAGTCACAGATTATGGATTTCATGTTCAAGATTATGCCACTTGAACAAACCAAAGGATGTAATGACAGGCATGAGGATGGCCCTGTAGCGTACAGAGTGGCCATCTATTATTCATCTGATCTCAGGTTAGGTGTGGCAAGTGATGGCTGCAGGCCTGACAACATGTCTCAGCAGTCAAAGAAAACAGGCAGATATGAGATCAAAACAATAATGTTTTTCGCCTGTGGTATGTGAAGGCTGTGCACTGCCTGCACAAAGCCCGCACACAGCAGCCTGTACACACACTGTACAGAAAAGGGCAGGTGGCAGTTGAATCGTAATGTAGTCCTGCCTTGGCGTCCCACTCAGATTATGCTGCTGTCACTGTTGCTTGGACTTTTATGTAACTAAGAAAGGCCTATAGTTATGTAAGTCTGTGGACAATACTGTCAGGCCCTTTACTACTGCACTGAGGAGGTGTCAGGCCCAATCTCACCTCAGATCAGAGATCCAGCCACACACATATACTGCAGTTCATTCTTAAGGGTAGGTGTGGGTGAGGACCCCTGTGTACTGATCTGTGAAGCCTCATACCAGCTTTGATGTAGATTGGTCTGGACCTGTGTGAAACTGAGGCAGAGTTCACCTCCCTCCTATCTCTGCCTGCTGTAAAGTGGAGTGACGGCATGGCTGGTATTCAGACCCAGGCGGTGGTTGTTCAGCAAGAGAGAGAGATGTCTCCAAATTTTTTTCTTGCTGGGTTCACCACTCTGCTCTGCCAGGGAATGTATGTTGGTAGTGCAGCAAGGTGTTAACCAAACCCCCGCCTTTGTTGATATGATATTATCACCCGAGTGTTACTGAAAACAATGAAGAGTGCTCGTGGAAAGCTCCCATGTCGGGTCCCAAACAGAGTCATCATCACGTGAGAAAACACGTGAGAAGCTAGACACGATCAATATTTGACATTTCAATTCATTTTGAATTAATCAAATATTCTATTCACAATGATCTCAACAGACTTTAGCAAGACTAGGTTAAAACCTTGTATATTACTGGACTGTGAATGGATCTGCCATGAATGTTTCCTGATGAGAGCAAAGAAAGGCAGACGCGTCATCGCACACTCTGGAACTGTTGTTAAGTAGCGGCTTCGAGTAAAACCCGAGGAACTGATCCTCATCCAAAACAGTAAAACATGAAGCCTCTGGCTGTGAAATACATCTGTCTATGATATTGGAATAAGAAGCTGTGTCATGCTTTTTCCAAATACTACAAGGTTCACACAGTATATCAGTATCAGTCACAGCTCACTCTCTTCTCATATCAGAACGGAACTGCTGTTAATGCACACGCCACATATTCATCCATTACAAGGCCTGAAGGTTCATGAGACAGGGGCCAGGATAGCAGCTCGCTGAGGACAGTTATTTCTAGAAAACAAAAACCCCCTCGTTTAAATCAAAATACTGTGACTTTATTTTAATGGATCTATTGAAACTGGAAATGGCTGGTTTATAATGTATGCCACTAATGTAATTATGATGCAAGTGCCAGAGAAACTGTCTAAATCTAAAATAATTTTCATTCTCATCAAACCCTCAGTGACCCCTTGGATCTCCTGATACATGTGTGTTACTGTTCAATTAATACAGTGAAATCAATTAACAATAAAAAATCTATGTCTACTGAATTTTCCTAAATTTCAGTATTAAGTATTTCAAAATACTTAATATGTATTGTTTTGTATTTGTTTATGTCATTTTTTTTAAATCAACATTTATTGTCATCTTTTAGATGTTATTTCATTTTCTGATTGTATATTGTATTTTTCTATATAATTACACTTTCGTCTGATATGCATTGGTTGACTATAAAAACATACATGTTTTTATATCTATAGAAATCAATATACAGTGTTCTGTTTGTGATGTCTGCTCAGACATCAGAGACAGCAGCGGCCAGAGGGAAAAGTCCAACACTCTGCTGACCAATTCTGTAACGTCATCACTCACTCACTCACTAGACCATAAAAAATCTGGGTTTGACATTTAATGAGCCATTCTATGGACATTTTAACTTTGTGTGTCCACTGTCAACAATCAGAAACCAGGTCCTGCTTCCTCCTTGAAGGGCATTTCAATTAAATAAATAAATAGAATCAGCTGTTTATGACCACAACACACTAAAAACAGCTATTTTCATCATTTACTCTAATCCTGCACTGAGATAAATGTAGGGTAGGGCAGTGTGGAGAACAAAGGGTCAATACAAAAAGCATGACTGGACTGGCCCACATGGGGCCAATATCAGTCAGCCAATAAAATAAACAGTTTTTAGGTTCTGGATCAGCGGCCCCTTCCCTTTTCGTTTGAGAGGATATATGGGGAGGTTTTCATGGACTCACAACACATGGGGCCATTTTCCATTCTAACGTGGAGAGTTAAAGATTGAATAACCTCAATCTCCTCCTCTGCTAAAACACACACACACACGCACAACTTTAAACTCCAGCCGACTCTCACAACCATTACAGAACCATTTTGGTCAAGAACTGTGAGCCTGAGCTGCTGCCCTGGCTGGAGAACACCACATCCACATGGATGCTGGGATCAGTGAGGTGTGAGAGGAGGGGCTCCGCTGTCATTGCTCATTCATGGCTTAGCACTGCCTGGCCATTTTGGTTGGCTGGCCTTGTTCTATCAATGCCATGCAAACAACAATGGAGGATGAAGCAGCCCTTTAAGCAGCCCTTTGCATTTCCCTGCCAACATCACACACACGTCTCGTTTAACACAACAGCATCATGGATCTATTGCCACTGACTGGGTTCATGACAAATTCACTGAACAACAACAGGACCGACCTTACACCCTCTCGTAGCCCCCTTCTCCAGCCCTCTAATGTGTGGCAACCTCATCCTAGAATAAAAGGCCTCTGGTATATATTACAGGCCACACAGATGGATCCACATAATACGAATTGTTCACGAATATATATATGTATATATATATTTTTTTTGTTTTGTTTTGTTTTGTTTTTTTAAACGAGATTGTGATTTGTCGGTGATGTGAAGCTGTACACCATGCAACCTGAGTGTCTGCCCATTGTTGCAGGTTCATCCGGTCGCTCTCTGCGTCAAAAACCATCCGGCAGCCTGGTCTTCGTCCTGCGACCGTTTCACGAATACGACCGCAAACACCACGCAGCCCGCTGTGCATCGTGTTTTCAGATACACAATACAAGCTGAAACAGGGGGGAGCGAGAGGTGGTTATTTCATTCTCGGGGGACTCGACTCACCTTGACTGTTCTCTATTGAGGTAACAGATGTTCCAATGTTATCTGCAGCCCAGGCATCGTTTGTGGTGCGCTGGGAGACCATGGCCACCATGGTCTGCAGCATTTTCTGCGGAGCAAACAGGGACGACTGTGCATCGGTGGATCTTTTGCGTGCACCGGTTAATCTATAGCCCGGCGCCGTTACTTGTTCTCTAGAGGTTGAAATGATTCTGCTGTCGGCGGCGATGGCTAAAGTGGTGGCGGCGGTGGTCGGGTCCGTTGTGGGAGGCTGAAAGGTGGTCGCAGTTTTAGATAGGGGGCTTGTAGTGGTGGTCGAGTCGGCAGAAACAATGGCAGGCCGCGGTGTGAGTCCGGTTAGAGGCCCGGGAGCGAACCTCCTCTTGGGTGATGTACGAGGCATGTCGGTGTGGAAGATATCCCAGGTGTCGGGGGCTGAACCGGGCTTCCTGGAGATTGGCGACGCATCGTAGGGGCTGATGCGAGGTGCAGCTTCAGAAAATCCAACATATACATACAAAATAAATATGAGGACCGGAGATATGTACATCATTAAGGACGTGAACCTCATATTCAGTTTCAGCTCTCCATGTAAGCCCCAGTAACGGTCTCTCTCAGACCTTTCCCTGAATGGATGCGTACTCCACCATTGATGTCTCCAGGCGGCGTACGCTGCTGTTTGTTGCCCTATGAACCACAGTCAACATTTCACCTGCTCTGCAACCTACCAGCAGCCACTCGGGACTGGCGTACCTCGCAGCCAATGGGAGTGCTGGAAGAGTGTTCTAAGGCGCTCGCTCGTTGGCTGGTTGGACTCTTGGTAACGCCCCATGGAGACACAATGTGTTGTAAATTATCAAACATTCCTCTGAAAATCACCAAAACACAACCGGCGCCATTCATCAACCGAGCGGTTTGTGAAGACAGCGCGCAACATCTAGATACTGACAGCAGAAACACGTTCAGGCCGGATAAAACAACGTTTATTTTAACAAAACGTTGGTGCGTTGAACACCCTGTTTGACGCATGCGTGCTGCCTTTGTAATAAAGTGGGTTTAGGTTCTTATGCCCGTCTGCTGATGGGGCAACATCCTCTGACATGACTGAGAAGTACTTGGAAACTGAAAGCTCAAACCCGGCAGAGAGTGGTTACAGAGAGCCATGACCTTAAGAATGATGATTAAAACCAGCGACTGTACTTGTACTTCCGTATTTCTGAACTCAAATATTTGAGACCACAGGTGCACACTGGCTTAAGGAGAGTGTACATAGTAAATATCAGGTGTATGTCCAGGCTCCAAAGACCCTCAGCTTGGAGGATATACGCATGTAGTCCAAATGATGAGCAACAACAGATACATAATACAGCAAATACATAAACTGAAAAAAACAAACAAACAATTCAGAATGGACAACTACACAATACAACAACAAATAAAGGCTAAGACAGGCAACACAAACAAAGGTTGCAGTTACATTGTTACACTTCCTGTTTTGACAGGCACCATTTGCAACTGGTTAATAAGTGTAATAAATGTAATGTAAAAATAATGTAATAAACAGTTGCCATGCTTTAAATAATCTTTAATATAATATAATAATCTTTAGAACCATTGATAGCGATTCACACACTTAAAAGTTCATGAGGACTGGCCCACTGTAGAACCATCAAGCACACTTTATACACACTTTGCATAAGTCTGTGTTTCTGCAGACTTTGCCTGAAGGATTCACCAAAGAGCATAATATTATGACATTAAACATACATGGTTACCTCAGGCATAATAAGGATGAGCATAAAAGCTAAACGTTATTGTTACAGGAAAAAATAAGCTTACGACAAGTTATGACATGATGAGAAATTCAAAATCTGCTTTCATCAAATCTGATCCAACATTAACTACTATTTGGTTTACAAACAGGAGGCAAAAGAAGGAAATAAAAGATCTCGTCTAAAGTGTCAAACCTAGAATAGTCATCTAGGTAACGTGATATGTCACAAAGTGCTGTCTCATTCATCCTAATACCATCTTGGGCCCTTGAAGCTTCTCACACTCAATCAGTCACCAGGTGATATCAGTTCAGTCTGTGAGGGTTCAGGTCTTAGGGGGGACATTGGGATTGGGCCAAAGAAAAACTCAGAGATGAAAGGCTCAGTTTCTACTGTCGCCCTGATACTATAACTCGGTTTCTTCTGTTTGCATGAAGGCGTTGGCTCAGGCACCTTGCACCTGAGGATGATCAACTTGTTGTGCCACTTGTACATGTTTTCTGTTGCTAATGATTAGGTGAACAAAACCCGTGAAGCATTTTAAATAATGATCGCTTTGACTGTGTCATTAAAAACTCAAACTCTATCCCAACGATCAAAACTGGAACAAAAGAATCTGCATTGTTGACTTCTTGTTTGGAAAAGTTGAGCAAATGCTTGATTTTTTTTTTTTAGGTTTTACCAAAGCTTGTTTCAGTTGCATCAACCAGTACAGGTTGACTACAGAAATAAAACTTGAGGGAGCAGACCCAAAAACAAAGACTATTCCTCTGGAGGAATAGTGCTCAATAAACTTAGCTTGTACAGTTGAATATTTTGGTTAAATGACTGTTGTGGTTTATTTTTTTTTAACAGAGTTCATCACAGGAATATTTGTTTTCATGGTTAGGGTTAGGGTACCACTACATGCATACTTGACTTGATTTTTTACCCAAACAGATATTTTCTCACACAGTTAAGCATCTGAACTGATGTTTTCAGACTCAGAGACTTTCATGCTGACCCATGCTGCAGAATAGCTGCATGCCATGTAACATTGTCCATGGGCAGAATGATTTGGACTTCATTTATTATTTAGTATCAATAAATTATATTTTTTGTTGTTACTTTGTGTTTTACTTTGTTTACCCTACATTTTCAGTTACATTTCCAGATATATGATATATGTGTTTTAAAATATTTTATATGAGCCTTTATTATGGTTGGCTCATTGTAAAATACTATAAACATAACATGACCAGAGTGGATCAGAATTTTTGTGCCAAAAAAATCTCTAAATCTTTTTTTTTTATTATTATTTACTGGGTTATTACATTACATTCAACTTCACACGTTGTTGTTCTGACAGGGTGAATTAGTTCACAGGACATTTTTCCTGCCTTATTTAGAATTTAGTATTTTTTTGCATAGTGAGTGAGCTTTTTGTAGAGCACACTGAGCTGGACATGTGTGTCAAATTTCAAATCTGTCAGATTTACAGTGTGATGGGGGTGGCTTTTCCAAAATAGCATTTTTAGTACAGTGCCACCATCTGGCCAACTGGGCTCAGGCTATTCTTCTTTAAAAGAATGTCAACAACGTCATGGAAAGGTTTATAGATTCATGACTAAGTCCATCACTACCTGGAGATGTATTCAGTTCTCAATATTTCTATTAACAATTACAAATAATACATGCTCCTTTTCTAACTCCAGAGAAAAAGTCCATCTTCTTCAGACATGTTATGTACACCAGTAATGTATAGATTTCTTGAATTGGATTATCTTCCCTAATTCTGTTGACAAATGCTAATTCTTTGCCTCTTATTATAGCAACCCAGCCATCACTAAAGGCTGAATATGAATGTTTGTGTTAAAGTCCAATATTTATAAATTAAAGTTTGTTGCCTCTATCATTTCATTTTCAATGGCCTTGATTTTCTCTGTCAGAGAAAGACTAAAATTTGATAATTAACAAATTACCTTGTGGTTGTTAGCTAGATGGTTCCATTGTGATGTTATTAACATAATTAGCTAATATGTTTGAAACCAGCCATAAATATATTCTGGATTGCAAATATATGTCTTTGTTAGAACATGAGGACCCCTGAACATTAGAACTAATTCTCCTCATATTGCATTGCATATGCATAAGTCATTTAGAGTATTACAACAGCTGGCAGCCTCGTGGTGAATGGATTGTACTGGGGTACTCCAACCACCTGGGCATCTGGGCCTATTAAAATCCCCATCTACTGATAGAAGTTACAGGTTGGTTTTCGCTAGTTATAAACACTATAAATTTGTATTTGTATTTTTTAGACAACAGATGACAGTAGAGGATAAAGAAGAAGGTTGCAAAGGAATCCATAAAATATAATCACATTCCACGCATTAAAATAACCCAGTAACCTAAATTCAATAAAAGGTTTGACCCTGTTGTAGTTCGTGTTTAACGTTAACATGAACTGACATGAGCTCTGTACTTCTGCCCGGCTTAAAAATCATAACAGTGGTATTCAAGATGGTCCTGTTGAACAAAAAATATCACAAAATTCTCTTCGTCATAGATCTTATTTTCTGCAGTAGTCCACAAGCCAGTGAAAAATGTTGTTTTTTTTTTTTTTTTTTTTTTTTTGTCGACACAACCGGGGTGACGCTAACTTCCGGGTTGGCCGTCACAAACGTCATCCCCGCAGCACTCCTTTGCGCATGACGAGTCGCTAGGTACAATGGCGCCTCTAGACCTGGATAAATATGCAGAGATTGCAAAACAGTGTAAATACCTTCCAGAAAATGACCTCAAGGTAAATGTGGACTTATAGACCCATATTTGACAAATTGATGTGCTCAGCCTCTGATGGTAGCCTTAGCTCACTGCTGTTTTATGTTGTAACAGCGTGGCGAGCTAACATTAGCTTCAGGTAACATTTTGTTTCAGCTAGCTAATCTGTTGATTTCTCTTCTCTCGGCGCGAAGGTCGAAGCCGTTAAATAAATACTCCAGTTTACCTTAGCCCGCTACAAGCCCAACTGTCACCGAAGCAGCAGTCAGGATGAGCTGATGTGTGTCGTTATCTGCCGACGATGGAGTTAGCACATGCTTCGTGATGTTGTTGTTGTTGACTGTTGTTGTTCTTGACATACTGTTGACAGCTGATTGTTATAGGTGCTGAATGCAAGTGTGTCTGGCGCATTTAACGCCAATTCTCCGTCGAGAGACACCCGTTAATAAACAAATTGGCATTTAATTCCTGATCGCACATTGGACCTCAAGGGCATTGCTCAGAAAACCGTTGGGATAACGTACTGCTCTCATACCCTGGTATAATCCCTTTTAATAGTTGGAAACTGCACAGTTAATATGTAATTACTCTTAGTTAGTGAGCACGTTCACTTCAAGACTGTGAATAGAGTTTGACAGTATTGAATGTGGCATCATATTTGCCTTGGCTTTGAACTGGGGACGTGCAGATGTCCACCCTCGCCCTCAGTCAGCATTACATGGAATGAACACTTGTACACGTGGGTCTGACCACGCCCATCTCCGACTTTGTTATGATCTAACTCTGCTCTCGACTTTTACCCGGGCCAGTGTGTCAGATGCTGCGGAGCCAACGTGAATATGTACGTGCTCGTGCTGACCAGGTGTTTCATCAGTATTACACTGCTAGTGGATATGAATCCATATATAGGGCATCACGGTGGCTCAGTTAATGTCACTCAGTGGCTGGCTATCACCTTTTTTTTTTTTTTTTAAATTACCCGTAATTCCCTAATCTATTTCAGACAGCAGTGTATCTATGCTTCAAGCATTATAATTTTGATGATCAACTGATATATCCCCCCTAACACCCTGCTAGAGGAAAGGGCTTTCCTTTGCCTGACTGTAATTTCTAAACTACCAGTACGACCCAGTACTTTTGGGCTTTTACAGAAATTGCAACATGGTACAGTTTTAAGTCTTGGTACAGGTCCTGATTGTGGGTTGTCAGGCAGAGCCAGTCACATCTACATGAACACGTTGTGGAAACCCTGCAGTAAGGTTTGTTCTGTCTAACAAAGACTCATTAGTCTTTGTGTCACGGATGAGATTTATGTCCCACTATGAACAAATTTATGTTTCAGAAGTTTTTCCCTAATAAGAAGCTTCAGGGGAAACACTGAACAGGAACACCTCTGTTATAGAAATTTCATAATTTAAAAGCACTGAATACTATTTGTGAGTGATGGCTGAACCTTGAATTTTTGTCTGCACAGAGGTTATGTGACTACGTGTGTGATCTCCTGCTGGAGGAGTCCAATGTTCAGCCTGTCTCCACTCCTGTAACAGTATGTGGGGACATACATGGACAGGTAAAAACCATGTCTGTCAGACTCTGCAGGAAACATGTTTCCTTAATATTGCTAAGCAACATTTTTTACGCAGTGTATAAGAGCTGATGTTTATCTCCTTGTGTTTCAGTTCTATGATCTCTGTGAACTCTTTCGAACTGGAGGGCAGGTTCCAGACACTAATTACATATTTATGGTTTGTATTTTTGAATTATTTTAAAATAATTTTATCCTAATGGATTCATTTTAACAGCTGTATGGCACCGTGTTACATCTCTGTCTTCTGCAGGGTGACTTTGTTGACCGTGGATACTACAGTCTTGAGACATTCACCTACCTGCTGGTGCTGAAAGCCAAATGGCCTGATCGCATCACACTCCTGCGTGGAAACCACGAGAGCAGACAGATCACCCAAGTTTATGGCTTTTATGGTGACGTGATTCATGGAGGATGGTGATCAGATTTCATTATCACTGACACACACTTTCACTTGAAATAAGAGCATTTTTTTTTTGTTTTGTTTGTTTGTTTTTGTTTTACAGATGAGTGCCAGACCAAGTATGGGAATGCAAATGCGTGGCGTTACTGCACCAAAGTGTTTGACATGTTAACAGTGGCAGCTGTAAGTATTGAAGTATGAATGCTGAATTATCTCAAATAATGCAAGGGAAATAATAAAATGAACTGATTAATGTTTGTCCCTCATGGTTTGATAAGCTGGAATCAGGCTTGTGTTTAGTTATTGCCTAGTATGTGATACATCAATCTGAGCTGTATGAGCTGAAAGAAATGAATGGTCTCTATCTGCTGCTTTGCTTGTCTCTCATTTTGTGGCTTTCCCTGCCCTTAACATTTCCCTTTTTCGTAATCTCACCTGCACCTTTTTCAGAATCCAATTATGCGTCACAAATCATTGTGTCTACCCTCAAAATTTTTAGTTTTTATGTCTTGCCAGTTTACTTCTCATCGGAAAACCACTCAGATTCTGTTGTTTTGACTCTTACTGTGTCCTGTCAGTTTGGTTTAACATCTCACGATATTTAGCCACAATGACCAATACGTGGTGTAATACCTGCATTCTTCTTAGCTAACCCAGTGTCACTCAAGTCACTTGCCAGATTAACCTAAATCTAAAAATTAATAATGGTTATAGTACTTGTCCACATCTCTGACCTCATCATTAGTCACATTGCTGTAAGACATTAGTTGGTTTAAAGCCACAGTGTGTTGTTAGTATATTATTATTAAACCAAGCAACTGATACTTCCTGAAAAAGTTTCTTATAAGGATTTGTTTTTGCACAGCATGTATGTAATTAAATCTCATGCCAGTTACTGTAATGTCTCTGCCAGTAACAGGTTACCATGTTTTTTATCTTACAAACAGCAGATCAACCATTTGAAAGTGCTCTGAAGTTAATAAATTAGTTGCCCCTCAGAGGATGAGTTGGTGTTGGAGGGTAGGACGTCATGCTCTTACAGCCCTCATCAGATTTACATGTGTGTTGTCCTCACTATTTTATGGTGTTTTCTGTCAGCTGATGGATGAGCAGATCCTCTGTGTCCATGGAGGCCTCTCCCCAGACATTAAAACCCTGGATCAGATTCGAACCATTGAGCGGAATCAGGAGATCCCCCACAAAGGAGCATTTTGTGATCTGGTGTGGTCAGACCCCGAGGATGTGGACACATGGGCCATCAGTCCCAGAGGAGCTGGATGGCTCTTTGGTGCAAAGGTCACAAATGAGGTAAGTTATGCTCATCACTATATTTAGTGACTTGCAATGTGTAGACCTGTCCATCACAGTTAAATTCCTACAAGAGCATCATCAAACAGGTAAAGGCTTACCCTTCCTCTCATTTAATGACTTAGAGAAAGTTATCCAATGCTTTATATCCTTCAGGCTCGACTACTGTAACTTCCTATATTCTTGAATCAGAGTAAGGATCTTGTAAAAATGTAAAAACACTTTTCAGAACAATTTCTTTGCAAGGCACTTCCAAGGTGAAATGTTTACTCAAAAAATGTATCCAGAATCTTCCAGACCTTCACTGGGATCAGATTTCAACTTGATCCAGCAAGTAGACATACTAAGTGGCTCCAACACACGGGCTAATCCAGGTCCATACAGCTCTGCCAAATTCAGAAGAAGATATATCCAACAGGACAATGCACAGTGATTGACTTGTATTGGCTTGTATAACCTTCCCTGTGCACTGACTGGTAAACTGACATTTTGTGTCAACACCTTGTGCGAATATGTATTACATTTACTGGGGTTGTTGTCTTAAATGAATTTATTCTGAATAGACTTAAAAGCTCATTGGTGAGAATTCTGTGAACGGTTCCAGTTTCAGATCACAATTTGAATCACAACCCTGAGCTGCAACAGTAGAGTTGATCACCTAAAGATAATCTGTACTCAGTGTGTCTCAGATCTGTTCCTGGTTCAGTAGGTCATGGAAATCTGATGAGGTTACTGATTAAATGATCAGTGACAGGCAAATGGCTGCTGAGTCACTGTCTGTGATGTTATTCCAGGGGAGCACATAATAGTGATAAAGGCGATCACAGCAACACACTGTATATACAGTATTCCCACTGTCAGTAAATCTCCTTCTCTGAGATTACAAATGTCCAGGGTTCGAATCCCGAGTTGTCCGAGTTACCAATGGTAAAAAATCTGTGGTCAAAATAGTTTCTGGATTATACGAATGTCACCTACAGATATGGATAATTACAGATGTCACCTTGTAGGTACAGAACCTCTGGGTATAAAAGAAAACAGATAAAAAATACGAGGGAATGTGAATTTGTGCTGGCTGTGCGGTTTGTTTTTAACACATTTTTGTTTCTCTGTCTACCACAAAACCTGCAGTTTGTTCACATCAACAACCTGAAGTTGATCTGCCGGGCGCATCAACTCGTGCACGAAGGCTACAAATTCATGTTTGACGAGAAGCTGGTCACAGTGTGGTCGGCTCCTAACTACTGCTATCGCTGCGGCAACATCGCTTCCATCATGGTCTTCAAAGACGCTAACACAAGAGAGCCAAAGCTCTTCAGAGCAGTGCCTGACTCAGAGAGAGTTATTCCACCCCGAACAACAACACCTTATTTCCTATGAGCACATTAACTCTGAAGCAACACAGTTGTTAGTTCAGTGCACAGATACTGACTGAGACAGTGGCATCAGCACTTGTAAACCCTTATAACCTATTCTGTATAGTGCATTTAGAGTATTTACATTGCATTTCCTGGTGCCAACTGTCAGTTGTTATTCCCACTGTGCATCTAATTCTGCACATGCATATAATCCATTTTTCTGCGGTTTAAATCACATTGAGACATTACAGTTAGTGAGTTCTGTAGCATTGCTGTGCTGGTGACACGTGAGAGGAAGGATTAACAGTACGTAAGTCATCTGTAAAATGTTCATATTTATAAATCTCAGTTTGACTTCGCATTTAAAATTCACTTAAATGGTCATTTTATTTTGTCAATGTAATGTATTTAAAATGGATGTAAGATAATGATGCACTGCACAGAAGCAAAAACTGCATCTATTCTGACGACTTTCAACGTTATACAGTTTGCGTTACTATGTGATCTTATAAATAAACATGCAAACCTGAGATTTGATGTGTAAAAAAATATATATATCTGTATGTTAGAAGGATTGTGATGCCTGTGGTACCTTAAAAAAATCTGTACAATTTTCAGATTTTAAATCAGCTCTTGTAATTATTATTATTTTTCTGTGTCACCATGCCGTTTTTAATAAAAAAAAAAATCCAAAACCTGTAAACAGTGAGACGTCAGTACTTGGGTGTGGGGAGAAAAAAGTACCACACTAAAGATCATAAAAAAATAAATCATAATATTTTTTTTTATGCTGTTACTATCAGACCATGTGCATCTAAATTCTGCCACATAGTTATTATTCTCTTTGATGAGGAGGAAATTAATATCTATATTCATCTTGCACTAATGGTCATTAAACTTGACCGTCTAAGCATTTCATGACATTTCAGTCAATATTAACAAAAATAAATAAATACATAAATTAATTAATAAATTAATTAATAATAAAACTAAAATGAACTGTGTGATTTAATTAATAAATAAGTAGCTCTATAAATAAATAGCTTTTTATTTTAGAAAGACGTTTTTACTTATTTCAGAGGACTCCTTTTTTATAATTCCACATTTATTTATTTCCGGAGACTTTTTTTTTTTTTTTTTAATGCCACATTGGTTTCCCAGGTTGGCGGAAATGAACAGCGATAAAGACTGGAATGAAGAATCAGGGTCTAAAAACTACAGCTGCCACACACACACACACCTCTGTGGCATCAGTGATTCCTGATGTAACAAATTATTTTGAATACTTAATATTTGAAAAGAAAACTGAGGACTTTGCAAGTCGTCAATGTTTGCAATTCCACACATAAAACTGACAAAAGCACTTTCATCCTTTTTTTTTTGTCTTTGTCTTTTTGTTTTTTGTTTAAAACTTACAAAGCGATACAAAGTATCTGTCAATGAACAAACGAGTATATGTGCAAGTTACATATGTTCAGTTAAAAATATATTAAAATATGCTGAATTTGCAAATGCATCACAACAAATCCAATAACATATTTATGTGGAAAAAGTTTAAATCAAAAATTAATTGTGGTTGTTCACAATTAACATTTAAAAAAAAAAAAAAAATTCAAATAGACGTGTACGTTCACAGGCCATTTTTTGTAGTTTTATTGATTATTTTGTATATTTTGAAAATATTGGAAGGACATTTTTTTACGGTGTACGTGACCTGTTCAATGATGATAACTAATAATAATAATAATAATAATAATAAAAAAACAAAGTCTGACTATCCTCAGCAAAAAATAAACAAATAATTACTAGAACTAAGCACAATCTGTTTGTGGCGTGTTCAATAAGTAATAACTAATAAAAACTAATAAAAGTATTTGATGAAAAAAAGTCTATCTGTCTCAGTAAAAAATAACTACTATTATTCTGCCCTTTGTGGAGCCCAATCTGCTGATAAATGACTGTAACGTGCTGGGGGCCTGCTTTGATACGGGGTTTTTTTTAACTGTTACTGCTGCAATTCATTTTCCCGCCTAGGGGCGGCGCCAACTGCACCCCCCCCCCCCCCCACACCGCCTCCACTCGTGGCTCCTCCCCCATTTCCAGTCGACTGTCCGGTTCTGGCCAATGAACACAGCTCAGCCGTGACGTCCCCAGGCATCTGTTTGGTGTGATTACGTGTAGCTCCGAGCCGCAGCAGCTAGCTTGTCAGACTGGACGCCGTCAGCGAGTCGCCGTCGTCAGTCACAACGTTAACCGTTTTTTTGAGTGTGTGTTGGGGAAAATGGAGCGTACGCTTATGAAGCACCCGGAAACGCCATGGACGGATATTGTTCTGAATTAATGTGGTAAGAGACTACGACTTCAGATAACGAGCAAGCTAACGACAGCTAACGTCACCCAGTGGCAGTAACGTTAACTCTCATTGTTATGGCCAGAAGAGTTAGCTGGCTAGCTAGCTGTCAAAACATAGTACGACAGTGTAATTGCACATTTATTAATGTGGTTAACGCTAACAAGACACCGTAGAGCCGCCACTTCACCTTACCTATCAACACATTAGCCAGAAGACTGAGTTAACAGTTGTTACTCACTCTAGCTCAGCCATTGAAACAAATTTAGTTTCGAAGTCCGAGAAATCTTTTTTTAAAATTTGACTTTGCCTACCATTATTATTATTCCATTATTTTTGATGAACTGCGCTTTGAAAGCTTTGGACGAAAGCTTTGTGTAAAGAACATGTTAATAGCTCAAACGTTTAAATGTCCGGTAAAGAGGAGTCATAATATTCTCATCTGCCTTCAATAACAATGTTATCACCAATATCTTTGACAACTGTGGATTATATCTTGTGTCTGATTGTTCTCCAGAAAATTACATTTTAGCATCACTAAAAGACTTTTATATAATGGCTAGATTCTTCGCCTGGAGCGGCTTATAGAGTAGATTAGACAAACCTTTGTCCATCATTGATATGCCACCTTACTATACTGTATGATAAATGGATCCAAGAAAAGCTCATTAAACCAATGTGACATGTCGCAAACACTGTTTAATCTTGGCTTTTTAATAAGTGATTCTTTTCTTTTTCTAGATGTGTAGCAGAATGAGATGTCCAGTGCAAATTTCGTTTGAGTGGTACGGCACAAGGACGTGGCTCTGCTTCAGTCATCAGACCAAGGAGCCATCAACTTTATGTATCACTTGAAGTTACTTACACTCCACAAACTGTAAATTGCACGCAAAAAGAGATATTGAAAGGCATGTTTGCCAAGTTGAAGAAGAAGATCGCAGAGGAGGCAGCCACAGCACCGAGGAGTGGTGTTCGCATACCGCGCACCATCAGTAAGGAATCCATCACCTCAGTGGGGGCAGACTCAGGGGATGACTTTGTAAGTACTCTATACAATTGTAACCAATCACCAGCCTAATCATCTAGATGGTTTGCTTTTTGTTTGAGATATAGAACGGTTACTAAAATGTTTTTATGCATTGGAACAAAATACGAGTCACTCACATAATATTAAGTGACGCTTAATATCAGAAAAGATAGTGGAGCTAGTCTGCACTCATCTTTTGTTGTGTTCGGCTCAGTCAACAGTACACTGGTTGGGATTATTTTGCCTTAAATAAACGCTATATAATATGTCCATGGATTTTAAAGGGGCAGTCCTGTGATTTATTGTCTTAAGTTGAAACGCTACAATGATTGCTTGATTAAGTGATTAGTCGATTGATTTTTAGTTTTATATGATAAGTTTAATAGGGACACACTGATTACATCACCTTGTTCTTTAGGTAACTGATTGACATTTTCATAGTTTTTTGACATATTATAGAATAAACAATTAATTGATTAATCAAGCAATGATTGGTAGGTTAATTAAGAAAATGATAATGTTGTTATTTAGTTGCAGCCTTACTTACTTGCACAGGCAGTACAGTAATTGCTATTAGCAGAAGAAGCTGTAGCCAATCAATGTAACATGCCTCTTCTTTGATAACAGTCAAACACAACAGCCTCTGTCACAACTTGATATGTGTTATACTTAATAAAACAATTTCATAAGGAATGTTAATTATTACTATAACTAATTAAGCAGGTGCTAAAATGTTCTCAGACATAAAATATTTGATATGACTTCAGAACATATCCAGTGTGAATACAATGAGTCTTAGATTTTTGTAGCTGTCCTGCGAGTGCGGCAGCCCTGATATTTGGGCCAGTTGTCTAAACGTTAAATTCTCTGGCTGCTCCTGTTGATGCTGATGGCTGTGGTCCAGCTGCATTAGTAATCCCCTCTGTGGCTGGATAAGAGCCTTTTACTGCCTCTCTGGTGTTACAGAGCACCAGGGACCATCTCATCATGCAACATCACTGCCAAATGTATAGATGCTTTGTATTACAGGAGCTATTTGTTTTGCTGTTGCTATATAGTCGGTGTTAGCACTAATAGCTGGTTACTGACCAGTCTAGAAGAAAAGATGCCAGTTCAGGATCAAACTTCATTCCTTTACTCACCATTACCCATCCCTAGCAGGAAAGCACTTTCAGCAATGGAGAAAATGCACAAAACATCATTGTGTTTTTACTGAAAGATTTTGTTCAGGCATTGACTTCATTACACTGTTTTCAGTATGGTTGTAATGGAAAATAGATTAAAAAACAACCTTATCAAATAATCATGGCTGGATTTCCTTGTCATGTGTAAATTAGCTCTGTAACATCACAAAAAAGTCCTGGAATTTGAGATTAGTGTTGTGATATAAACCACAGCTTTAGAAACAGCCTCTGGTCAGGCAGCTCTAGGTGACAGGGTTGGGTGAGTCTTTTGTGTTGTGTGCATGTTGGGCGGATACTGTGTTACTCAGTCTTAAGATCACCCAGCCAGTCATTTTCACTTGGATTTATTCAGATGTCGGGACAGAAAACACTCCCTGATGATTTTGTCTGGGTTTTTTTTTTTTTTTTTGGTGACTCACCACTGTTTTTGCTGTCTCAATGCACTCAACAATATTTTTAGGGTCTTGTTGAGGTTTTCAAGATAAATTGTTTGTAAAGGAAATCCTTATCTGTGTAAAAGCTAAAGCAAGCTCTCCAATTGGGTAAGCCAAACTCTGAGGCTGTAGCTCCATCTCAGTTGCACTTTAAATTATTTAGTGAAGTTACTGAGGAGCGAATGCTGCCATCTGATACATTGGCTACAGGAAGCATTCAGACCCCTTCACTTTATCGTGTCATAGATTGTAATTTCTTTAGATTGTAAATTTATGAAATTGCCCATTCATCTGCATTCAATAATCAAAGTGTGGGATAAATCTTCAACAGTATATTGAAAAATTGAAGAGGTGTGAATACTTTCTGAGGTGGCTGTGTGTGACATTGTGTGGATGTGTCACACACTTCCAGTGGAGGTTCCAGTATTTTTATTTTTTTTAGTATTAGTAGCAGTAATTTATTTCAGTTCTTTTCCAAAATAAATGCACACTGAAATAAATAAATGACAATAAGGCCTTAAATTAAGAAGAAAACAAAAGAAGAGAGAAAGAATATTGACCTGAAAATGTCAACTGATTATTTAGTTTATTATATCTTCATTTTGACAAAGTAACACTTTTCTTTTCTACATCCATTCTATATTTATATTTTAAATGTTTTTATTTTCCTGCAGCTCACCAGCTAAAATCAGTTACATGATTTCACAAGAGGTGTTCAACATCAGTGTGGTGTGATAACGCAGCATCTTTCTGTGATCTAAAACATCAAGGATAAACTACAAATAACCACTGAAATACTCTGAATTGAATGATTTCTGTCTGTGACCAGTGTCACCCTGTAGAGTAATGCTGTGTGTGTGTCTCCAGGCATCTGATGGCAGCAGCTCCAGGGACGACCTGCCTGCACAGCTCCTTAGGAGGAATGATCAGATCCGGAAGCTGGAGGCCAAGCTCTCAGGTAGGACCTGTTGGGCTGAGCTTGACCAGCCTGCAGCTTTCAGCATAGACCTCCCAGGATTAGAGAAACATAAACCCGAGTAATGCACCGGACTGTAAACAATAGATCATGTCTTATCTAATGTAATAACATCAGGCAGGTCTGATAAAGGCTTAAGCAATGCAGTGCAATGCTATAAATTATCACATGACAGCCTGTAGCCAATAACACTTTTATTTTGTCCTCCATTTTTCTCAGACCTCCATCGTGTCACAAAGGTATTTTGGTTTACAAGAACATCAGAGATACAGAAATATAGACAGGACAACGTGTCTGAGCACACAGCATCAAGCATCTGTAACACCAATCAAAAAAAAAAACACTTCACACGAACAACTGGCACAGTCCTGCATGACACACTGGTCCCTGAATAACGAACACAAAGTTAGTGATGTCTGTGCCATCACACAGGAGAACTCCTGGAGAACTCTTACAGTTTGTTCAAAAACAAACCTGCAATTACAATATATGGTCATGGGTGTCGCCGAAGGTAGTGCAACAGAACTTCAAAGTAAAAACAAGAAGTATGGAGGAAAAATCAGCCAACACAGGTGAACGTGTATTATTGTGAAAGCATTTAATAAGAAAAGGGTCGTTGCACCATTGCAACCAATGTACAAAGTTAGTCTGAATCCCTGTAGGGTGTTTTTAATCCTCTTCCTTTGGGTGGTTTAAGTGACTTCCTGAGAAAAGGTTAAAGATTGCACATTGTCTTGCAGCCTTTTAACCAGTATGTTTTTCTCAGATAAGAAAATCATTAGTAGTTTTACCTTCCATTATTTCTCAATCATGTTCTCCCTTTTGTTTTCTCCCTCTCCTTTTGTTCACACTCTCTTCTGCCTCTCCCTTTACTGCCATTTGCCTGTTCCTCTCCATGTTTGTGTTTGTGTGGGTGTGTGTGCGTGTTTGTGTGTGTGCGTGCGCGCGCTCTTAATACCCCATCCCATCACCCTACTTCCCAACACTAGACTACGCTGAGCAGCTACGAATTATGCAGAAGACCAAGGACAAGCTTGAAATTGCATTAGAAAAGCATCAGGATTGTACGTACCTCTATTCTCCTCCCACTCAGCTTCCTCTCTCTCATCTGTCTGTCGGCTGCAACAAACATCACCTGGCACATCATCACCTGCCGTGACAGGTTTCTGTTCTAGATGCTAAGCTGTAGAGGATTGGTTTGGGAGTGCTGTATGCTTTTCCCCTTTCTCAGTTATATTTGTTCAGCACATTAACTTTGTTTGTGCTCCTCTTTTGCCTGTACTTTAGCGAACAGTTTCTACATTTCCTTCAGTGCTCTCAGTTGGATGATTTGGAGAGTTCCACACCCATTATTTAAGTTTCATCATGTGTTAAATTCCAGTGGAGAAACTGGTATTAATGTGTCTGATGATGATGATGATGATGACAATAATAATATCTCTGACTGGTTTTACGACATCTACTGTCCGTAACTACTCATACTGAATTTATGGTCTTGACTCCTTTGACTCCCTGACTTAGTTAATTGTACAAAAAACTGCACAGCTGCTTCGTGTGCAGCTGGCTTGGTCATCACAGCTGGAGATGATCTTCTGATGATCCACAGCCTGTGAGGTAGTGTTGACGGGGCACAGGATTAGATCATCTCTGCACATCATTGTTGAATGCCTCACTTAAATCAGAATTTATATAAATACCTTCATTGACAGTTTCAATAACATTAATATTTAATGATGCATTTCATTAGTCATCGACTTTGCCTTTGTCTTTCTGTCTCTCAGTAAAAACAGGCGCTACATTTGACAGTTAAACTGACTGAAATGTAGCTGCGGACTTTTATTAGATTGTAAAAATGATTGGAACAAAATGATTGGAAATGCAGTAGATGCTGTTTCTGAGCAGCACAGCTGTGTCCAGTGGACATGAAGGGCTATCAGTAGGTTGCATAAGTTCATGCTCTCCAAAGGATGAATCGCTTCCTTCAGATCATTGAGGCTTTTGATGGTAAATACTTTAGTGTTGTGAGGTGTTATGATGTTGCAGCTTTCATAGCCTAGCTTTTATCCTTGTTTGTTTCATGACTTTTTTTTACTAAATTCATGTTGTGATGTGAATGTCAACCAACTGCAGTTTAGTCCTTGTCATTTGCCACGCTCTCTCGTCTTTGCCTGTCTTTGCTTCTGAGATGAGTACACTTCTTAATCTGATTCTAACGTTTCACAGCTGCTAACGGTGCCACTGTCTGTGCTGTTTAATACTTCATTTCTCTCTGGCTGCACACAAACCTCTCTCTGTGGTTTCCTTGTTTCCCTCTGTTTCTCTCTTTCGCTGTCACTGCTCAGCATCCATAAAGAAGCTTCAAGAGCAAAATGAGTCTCACCAGGCCAGCAGAGCCAAAATGGCGGAGGGGATGGCTCTAGCGCTGGAGAAGAAGGATCAGGTAAATGTCTTTCCACCACACAGCACTGTGCAAATTGACTGGTGCGCTTATCTTTTCTGTTATTTACCTGCCTATTTTTGTAATTTTCCTATAGGAATGGATGGAGAAAATGGCCACAACAGAAAAGGTAAGTCTGTTCAGTAATATGCCTCTATGTAACGAGGTTAACTGTTTTCCACACATGGAAGCAAAAAGCAGTGGAACACACAAAATGCCTACTTTCACACCTGTTTGCTGGGGCTCATTTGAGTTTTAGTTTGTTTGTCTGTTTGGTTTGTTTGGGGATGTCCCTCGGAAAAGCATCTGGTTGTTGGTCTGGTGGTTGTTTGTATTGTGCAGACATGAATTCAGAAGTGAAACCACTGTTAAATGTTCTGTAAACAAAATTTCAAACATTAATCTATCAGCAAACTTCTCCCCCAGTAAAGAACACGAGATGAGCACACTGAGTGAACAACAATGCAGTAAACATCTCATTTATTAAACTGGAGTGAACATGAGTGGACCAGAACAACTTTTTTTCTTGGTCAGGACCAAACAAATGAAGAAATGTGAAAACACGCTTAAATCTGTGTGTACATCCAGGATTACTTACTGAAATATGCAATGTCTGCATCCTCAAGTTCTCACAAATGTGTTCAGCTTTTTCTCTTGATTTTTGAAAGTATATCAAATCCAGAATTATTAACATCAGTGATTACTTGCTACCAGTCTTCTTCTCTGTCTGTGCTGGTGCATCGCTGCACACCTTGGTGTGTTGCGCCCAGATGATTGACAACTAAACAAAACTGGGACTCGTAGTAAAAATGGCTCCAAAGCACCACCAGGAGTCAAAATGTCCACAGGGAAGCTTAACATTTTAAATTAGAACCTGAGAATGGACAAAGCTGGTGTGTGTTGGTGTAACTGTTGTGTTTGTTCAGGAGAAGGCTGCTCTGTCAGCCCAACTAGAGGAGGCGATGGAGCAAAGCTTAGCACTCTTCCAGAAAAGAGATGACCTGGATGAACTGGAGGGCTTTCAGCAGCAGGAGCTCGCTAAAGTTAAACACATGGTGCGTACATGTGGACTTACTTGGTTGGATTTGCAGCATCTCTTAAAAGCAATGATGCCATTTGCAAGGGATTTAAAAACTGGAGACAAGCTGGAGAGAAGTCATTTAAACTTAGTGCAGCCTCAGTGTGTAGAAGAGGAGAGTTTTTTTTAGGTTCTCTATGTGTTGAAAGTGTTATTTTAATTCAGCTGGGTTCGTAGCAGCACTCTCTTTAGAGCATGGTGTGTTTTGTCCCATTTCTGTTACCAGTTGCTGAGGAAGGAGGAGCAGCTGAACCAGCAGGAGCTCCAGCTCCAGCAGAAAGAGGCCGAGGTTCAGGCCACGAAGCGAGGCCTCTCCGAGGCAAAACGGAAACTCCAGGCTCTTGAACAGCAGCATGAGGAAAGCTGCAGACTCAACTCTGAGCTGGAAATAGAGCGGTAAGTGTTTTAATGGTATAATGCTTGTGTTGCGTACATGTTTATGGTATTGTACCATTATTATGACCCTATATGGGTATAGTTTGATAAATACAGGTTTTATCATTGAATGTCTGGAAAAGTAAAAGTAAAAAGGAAATTCATTATGGCCTGTTTATAAAAGAATGGCAAAGAAACGTTTGCCTGGTTTAATCTGTGCAGAGACGATCTGCTGCTGCTCAGTGAGGAGACAGACAAAAAGATGAGTGATCTGGAGAGACGATGCCAGGAGCTGCAGTCAGTCATCCAGCAGGTCTCTGATGACTTCCAGAAGGTCAGCTGAGGAACACAAGATGCATTAAACATTTATACTTTAAACACATTAACAGAAAGACAGTTCATTCACTGATCATTTGGTCAAGAGAGTTGTCAAACCTTTGTTTTTCAGTCGCAGAGCATGGTCTCGTCTTTAGAAAAGTCCCTCTATGATCTACAGACCGAACATGATGCCCTGAAGTTACAACAACAAAAGGTCAGAGCACAATGATTATAACTTATAGTATAACTTATCTATAATAATAATGATATTGATCCAATAATACAAATACAAATATTTTAGAAATGATAATGTAATCAAGCAGTGAAAGGCTCAGATTACAGCAATATGATAAATTTATTTCTGACTGTTTCAGCCTTTTGGAAAAACAACACACATATTCTTGGTTTTAAAACTGATATTTGAGTTCTTAGTTTGAAAGATGAGGAAACCTGGATTATGTTTTTGAACATGTCATGTCTGCTGTCAGGCTGCTGTGACGGAGGAGGACAAGGAACGCTTGTTGGTGGACCTTCAGAAGAAAGTGACCTCCCTGGAGAGACGACTGCAGGGGAACCTAAGCCAGGACGACCATCTGCAGGAGCTTCTCCAAGAGGTCAGGACTATCTAGACCAGGACTGAATTCAGGCCAGCAATGCTTCTGAGTGTTTCCACTAGTTTGAGTCATTTAAATTTTGTTCTGTTCTAGAGACATTTCATTCAGACATTATGTGTATATGCAGGGAAAGAAAGAAACAGAACATCTGTTTATCTGTGCTCTTTTTGGATTTTCAGAAGTCCAGCCTGGAGCAAAGTCTGGAAGAGACCAGAGCAGAGCTTCTGGCTGTTCGGACAAACCACGCTGATACTGTCAGCTCTCTGGAGGCTCAGGTAAACCAGTGGTGACTCAATCCTGTATCTTTATTCATAGCAAAGTCCCATTATTACACTTTGAGCCACCAACTGTGTAAACCCTTTATTATAACTAGATGTAGGAAGGTGTGCAAGATGCCACACTTTGTTATATCCAGTTGAGTAAAATAACACAAAAATGCACCTCAGTTACCCTTAAACATCTAATTCAGTTTCAGTCTCAGAAGCGTTCAGGCAGGGTGTAGGTGAGCATCTCATCCTAACGTCCTAAAAAAAAACACGTGTTTTGTTTCTATGCCAACAATCCCATGACAACCTATCACAGCAGCTGTTCAGTGTCTGGTCGATCTTTCAGCCTCTGGTCTCTATTCAACATGTCATGAACAAGTGCCTCCTCCATTTTCTTGGTTACCAGAGTAACATATTTCATCCCTGATTGTTTGCCTGAAACTGAGCTGCAGTGACAACACCAGCACTTCTTTTTTAAATGCAACAGCTTAAAGTGGGCAGAGTGCACTGAAAAGAGGTGCAGGGTGCAGCACTTTCCCTCCAGGCAGTTGCATACGCCTTCTCCTTATTGGGAACAATTAGAAAAATATACTGGTGCTGAGCAAAAAAATGCTTATAGACACATGCTCTTTATAAAAAAAAAAAAAAAAAAAGTTGTTTCCACAGCTACAGACAAAAACTTTCTTATTTGATCACAGGTTTCCAGAATGAGCTGCAGCATCACTGAATTGCAGACCCTCCTGCGACACAAAGATGACTCATCCAGGGCCTACAGAGAGAGAACAGATGCACAAGTAAGAAATCAGACACACGAGTGTCAGAAATAAAAGAAAATATATGTGATAAAATATATATGTGATAATGCCTGTCTTTGTTTGCAATGAGTTGCTGAAAGATTTAGAGGTGAGAATCAACGTTTCTGCCTCTTAGCAGCAAAACTTTGCGTGATTTGAATCAGAGCCTCAAACTACATAAATAAACAGCAGAGGACAGATCAGATCAAACTAACAGACATAATCAATGCATGACAGACTTATTCATTTATGAGGAATGTACACAGAGTGACTTGTTTCATGTAATTCAGCATTAATATCACAAGTTTTGATTCATGCTCCTTTTAGCATCACTAATATGGGTATTTATCACTGTACCTAAGAAATGACTTGTTCCTTTTTAAACATTGTTCAGGAAACAGATTTCTGGACTTGGTGATGATACTCTGACAGAGAGGGAATCTAGTTGCATTCAATCACTATACTGATCTGTGTTTCAGGTTGCTAACCTGGAGCAGCAGGTCACAGAGAGCAGCGAGAGGCTGAAATGTGCAGAGCAGCAGTTCACAGAGAAGCAGCAATACATAGAGAAACTGGTGAGGACCACCACAATCATCACACAAAATAACACACACAGTTCATCAATCATTAAGTACGAGCACACATCATCTCAGTTATCTCTTTCCTTAATTGATCATTTTGTATTTTGTCTGTCAATAACTGATAAAATATTCCAATTTTATTGCACACAAAATACATACATACTTTGTTGTCATGTGGTCGTGTGGACACAATATAATGTTGATGACTAAAGTGCAGGGGCTAGCACAGCAAGAATGTTCTGGGTTCGAACCCCGGACCTGGAGCATGTCCTGTACCAGGAGAACCTCCAGGTAGTCCGGTTTCCTCCCACAGTCCAAAGACATGCACATTTGGGTTAATTTGTGACTCTTAATAACCTAGTAGGCATGAGTGTGAATGGTTGTATGTCTCTATATGTCGGCCCTGCAACAGACTGTTTACCTGTCCAGGGTGTACCCCACCCTCACCCAGTGTCAGCTGTGTGAACACACAGGCATGTGAGCTGCAATGCAGCAGCTGTGTAAATGCAATCTCATCGCAACCCCTTAAATCATGACTTTCAAAAAGAAAACTCTGCATTTAATTAACCATATCATTATCTTATCTTTAGCTGTCACTTCCGTTGGTTTACAAAAAAAAACATAAATAGGGTGACAGTGTGTCCCTGGAGTCGATTTTTAATTTGGTGAAAATCAATTTAAAGTTGTCTTTTTTATGTATGTATGCTTAAATATGCACATGTTTATGTGTGTTTTAATCAGCAAGGAGAGTGGAGTGCAGAGAAAGCCTTTCTGGATCAGCAGGTTGGTTTGTTACAGCAGCAGAGTAAGGAGAAGACAAGCCGACTGGAGGAAAGCATCAGGGCTTTAGATATACAGAAACAGACGCTGCAGAACAGAGTGGTATGTTCTTCTTCTCTTTCTGACCTCGTTCATTCATCACAGTTTTATGTTCAAGCTTGAATAGTCAGCAGTAGTCATGGTGGTCAGCCTTTATGTTAAACTCTTTGTTTTTGTCTTATTAATAATAATTGTTAATGAGTGTACTTACTGCAGTGAGAGAGCATGAGCTTGAATCTTTCAGTACGAGTCATCTTTTCTCCTGTTTGTCAGGCTGATCTGGAGAAGCAAAGGGATGACATGAACTCCACACTCAGGCAGTGGACAGAGGAGCTGGAGGAATGCAGGGTAACAACAACTTCTATTCAAACCTCAGTATCAGAACACTTAAAATGGGGAGAAACTGTGAAAGCTGAGATCCCAAATACACACTTTATGCAGTTTTAGTCTTCATGTATTGTGATACAGTCTCATTGGGAAAGCTGTTACTTTGTATTGAATTTCTACTCAAATTGTCAGATTAATTTAATATTCAGATTAATATAAAATATTGGACTATAGAAAAAACCAGAATGCTCATAGACCCTGATCAGGTGGTTTTGTTGTCCTCACTCCCTGTTGGTATGTATCCTCTCAGACAGAACTGAACAGCCGACACACAGTCAGCACAGAAATTGCCAAAGCTCTGGAAGAAACCAGACGACAAAAGGAGGAGCTGCAAACACAGGTTTGGGGATGAACACGACACCCTGCAATCTTCATAACAACAGATAAACAACTAACAGGGTCCCCCACAGATAAGGCAGAAGCCTCCCTCTGGACCACAAATACATAACTGCATTTTATTCAGACAGCTGAGCCTCACTCTCATCAGTCCACCAGACATGTTTGCAGCACCTTTCTGTGTGGTGTCCGTGGCAGGACTTCATGCTCCATGATGTGTGTGTGATGGACTCATGAATAGAGATGTCACCCAGCTCCAATGATTCCTTTAACCACTCAGTGGTTCACATAAGCTGATGTTTCTCTAAATGTCCAGGTCTGATAACTACTGACTCCACTTAGTCTTGGGCTTCACACCACATGTTTGAACAAGAACACAATCATTGTTTTTTTTGATGTATCATAGTCATTTTTAATGTGTGTTATTAGTTTTAATATAATTTTTGTTTATTCATAATTGTAACTTGTTACTAGATGAAGATCTGAGCACAGTTTATGTCAAATTTATATCGAAATTTCAAAAGGTTCACTTCCTTTTGCCACTGCACATCAATGTGTGTCTATTGACTGGATCATTCACTGATTATCAGCCACTGTAGAAGAAGAGCTGGTTCATGATGATTATGTGATTAAAAACTGTTACCTTGGATTTATGCCAGGTTGGACAGCTGGATGCTTCTCTTCAGGCCTCAAAGCAGGAAGTGTCTACTGTCACTAAGAAGCTAGCACTGAGAGAAGAGGACATCAAAACCCTCCAGAATGGTACATACACACACACACACACACACAGCAGAGCAGAGACATTCTCTCCTAAAGTTTCTGAGCCTTGCTCTTATTGAGTTGTAACTTGCAGCTGTCAATCATTTTGTGAACACATCTCACAATGAGGCCTCGAGTTAGCATGAGCTGCTGGAGGACATCACCGTGGCTGTGTTGTCCCGTGTAGTCCTGACACGAACATCTTTATCTAAACATAGTGATACTGAAAATCTGTGCGTGTGTGTGTGTGTGCGCGTGCATGCGTTTCTATGTGTGTTGCAGAGGTACAGACTCGGCAGACATCACTGGTCCAGCTGCAGGAGGAGGCTGAGCGGCTGCAAGCTCAGCTGGAGCAGATGGAGCATGACAGAGACTCACAACTGATCGGCCTCAGGAAAGAGCTGCTGAACCAGACACAGCAGATGGATAGCTGCCAGGCGCGGGTCAGAACTCACACACACCATCAAAACATCATGTACATACTGTACATGTTCTTTGGTGGAACATAAAGTTTTTCTCCAAAATACCAGAATAAGATATGGACTTGAACATTGAATTTTCTTACATTTTCTCCTTACCACTAATTACCTGCTACAGCTTCCCCAAAAAGGTATCTGACATCATGAATGATGGCCAGTGGTTTGTTGTGTGTGTGGTCCAGATCATGTACCTGGAGGTGGAGGTTGAGACCCTGACAGAGCAGCTTCATAGCCCTGAGGTGTCTGAGGAGGATCAGAATGGCAGCGTGACGGTGGACGACCTGGATCACATTCAGAAAGTCAACAGAGAGCTGGAGCAGCAGCTCGGTGACAAGAACAGGGTCAGACACCTTAATAGTCTCATTCTGTCGTTCCCTAAGCTTTGAATGACATATCAGTTTTACCTCAGAGCAGATTCTGTACATACACTGGAGTCAGTCCGTGTGGTGGTTGTTGTCTTACAGACCATCAAGCAGCTGCAGCAGAGACTGGCAGAACTTAAGAGGACACTGCAGAAGGAACTGGTAAGAGAAAACAAATCACAACCACAGTCTGTCTGTGGTTGTGATCTGACTTTTCATCCAGTCATTTCAGTCAGTCACTCATTTTCATTGTGCACGTTTGTGTTAATGTTAATTGTGCATATTGAAAATGGTAGGTGACTCAATGCTCTCATATTTCCATATTTCTGTTTTCTATAGAAACTGAAGCCAGAGCCAGACACTGATGGGAAGGAGAAGCTGCCTGAAAGCCGAGCAGAAAAGCCAGAGAGGGTTTGTCCAGAGCCCCCCCCAGCATCTGCCCCAAGTCCCCCGACCACCAACACCACCGTAACCAACACATCAGACCTCAATGACTCAAGGGAAATCAACTTTGAGTATCTCAAACATGTTGTCCTCAAGTTTATGTCATCCAGAGAGGCTGAGGTGGGTTAACACTTGTAGGGCTGCATG
The DNA here is from genome assembly GCA_038496675.1 of Rachycentron canadum. NCBI lineage: Eukaryota > Metazoa > Chordata > Actinopteri > Carangiformes > Rachycentridae > Rachycentron > Rachycentron canadum. The sequence goes on from CM076654.1 coordinate 22,864,180, forward strand.
TCAGCAGGTGTGTAATTACCAAATGATTGACTTGTTACACAGCCAGTCTTAGTCTGTGTTGTGTGTCTCTGTCAGGCATATCAGCTGATACGAGCTGTGTCTGTGCTGCTCAGCTTCACTCGTGAGGAGGAGGACATGTTGAAGCAAACTCTGGAGTATAAGGTTTGTGTATCTGTTACTGTGTTAGTCGTCACTTTCCTAAGCTTGATATTAAAACGCGTGACTGCCCTGAATATTTTAATTTATAGTTAAGAGTGTGATCAGGGTGGGAAAGTTTATCATGGGACCAGAACCTGGAGCTGCAAATGTAAACATGCAGTTTATGGTTTGTTAGTGATATAATTATTATGTTTACACCAGAAGGCGGCTCACAGAAAGCAACATTAAACCTAAGGATGAGAGATTGGAGAAGTCCATGTTGTATGAAAACCAAAGGCAGGATGTTAATAGTTTTAGAATGAATGACACCAGAATCCCTGAAGTCAGAGGAGGACATGAAGGATGAGACAGAAACCAGAGCATCTGTGATCTTTGAGAGTCGAGCATCATTTTGTTTGGGCGTAAAGATGATGAAATATGGAGAAAAGTACATTTAAATTGCCTGTCTATGTTTCAAATTAATCTTGTTGCAATGAGATCAGACAAAAATGATTTATAGACTAGGAGCCTTTTTAAAGATCACCCTTCCTGTAAGTGGCATTTGTTGTATTTTAGCCATGTGCCAGTTTCCATGTATGTTTTGTGATCATAGTCTGGAGTCACATAAGTCAAATAAGAATGAAAATAGGTCCAGTGCTGTGACAACTGATTCTGTTAAATGTGTTCTGTTTTGATCTTTTGGTTTTGAATGTGTTTGAACAAACCTCACAGAAAGATGTAGAAGTCTAGGGTAAAGATCAGAAAAAGGACCTGTGTCAAGCCCAGTGCCTCTAAAGTAAATAACCATTATATACTGTGCATGAGTTGAGCCTAATCTGGAGACTGGTATGTTTTGTGGTCTAGATGTCCTGGTTTGGATCCAAGCCTTCTCCAAAAGGCAGCGTCCGGCCTTCAATCTCAGGCGCTGCGACTCACTGGAGTTGATGAGCAGCAGAAAGAAGTGAGGCGACGGAGAGAGAGAGAGAAAGAGAGAGTAACTAAAGGACAAAAGGACGTCCTTTCTGAGTGGCTCCCACCACTGAGCAGGATTCTAGCTGTAAACTTGGAGCAGCCTCCTGCAGCTTTCTCACTGTGTGGGAAGTGGAAGTTTTCTTCTGCACAGTTGAAGGAATAAAGACTGATTCTTTATCAGTGGTTGATTTTAAAGTGACTTTATTTTCACTTCAGTGGTTGAGGCAGATCTAATGTTTTCTAGTCATGTCAAAAAGGAGATGCAATGTCAGAAAAAAAAAAAAACCAACAGATTTTTATTTCAGGACATGTGATTCAAACAGGTCACATCTGTCTTTGCCTGACATGGTGCATCTTCACTGGATAAACAGTACAGCCTCTGATTATTAAAGGACTTCTGGGTCTGTCATTTGGTTTTTCTAAATATGAAATCAATTTATGAAAATGTATGATTTTAATTTTGATGACAGTTTGGCCTTAGCACCAGTGAGAAGTTGAATGAGATGATGACGAGATGTCAAATGTTTGTAGCTCACATTGGTGTCAAAGGACCCAAACAGTCTGTATCTATGTCTATATTATGCCCTTTTACAATCAGTGGAATCCAGGCTGGGACTGTTTGGTCAACCCTCTGCAGAAATGACACACTGGGCTGAGTTTTAAATCATCAGTCATAATTTCTCAGCTCAGAACTGAACATTCCTTTAGGTGAAATGATAACACGTGTTTTAGAGTTTTTAAAAAAATGTTTTAACAAACATTCAGACTAACATCCTGCGAAAGACCACTTGAATTTGAAGTGCAGTGTCCTCAGCACCTAAATAAAATTATTATATTAGCTGACAGATGTTCTGATATATCTGTAGTCAGCAGAATCAGACTTTTTTTTTTCCCCTACGGTTGTTAGACTGTGACCTCACTCTCCCAGGTCCCTCCTCTGTCACATGTATTGGCAGACTCCAATCTCTGCATAACATTTAACTAGGTAAGGACAACATGTTGTAGTCTGGAAACACTGCCCACAAGACTCAGTTCAGGGTAAACAAACAAAAAACAATCTGGTAAAGTACTGGAGGACCACAGCTGATCAAGACTGTTCATGCAGACTGTTCTAGGTCCTTTAGAACCAATGTTAATGATATGGACAATATTTGACCATGTGGATAATAACAATGTGATAGGAGGACATGTGCTACCTTTACCTGCCTTTGCTAATGTAAATGAAAGTACATTCCACATGTCTTATTTATATAGAGAGATATGTACATACAATATGCATTGAGAACTTTATAAATCAGTGGATGTAAATGGTTTGATGTGGCCAGTTTGCAGTATTTATCATCATAGACCACGTTTCTCCCTAGCTCGTCACTCAATCCTGCGGCCCATCACCATCCTCGGTCACATGCTGA